>JAOPSE010000005.1:167994641-168532280 GCA_029449295.1 Zea luxurians | reverse complement strand
TTTTCGAAGATTGCGAAACCAATGACAGCATTGCTAGGCAACAAGGTTAAGTTCAAGTGGACCCAAAAATGCCAAAAGGCCTTCGAAGCGCTGAAAGAGAAGTTGACTACAACGCCTGTCTTAGTCTTGCCTGATGTGCACAAGCCCTTCTCGGTGTATTGTGATGCTTGTTACACTGATTTGGGATGTGTATTGATGCAAGAGGGAAGAGTTGTGGCCTACTCTCCCGACAGCTGAAGGTTCATGAGAAGAATTACCCAACCCATGACCTAGAGTTGGCAGCAGTGGTTCACGCATTGAAGACATGGAGGCACTATCTGTATGGACAGAAATGTGATGTTTACACAGACCACAAGAGTCTAAGTACATATTCGCTCAGTCGGAGCTAAATATGAGGCAGCGAAGATGGTTAGAGTTGATCAAAGACTATGAGTTGGAGATCCATTACATCCAGGCAAAGCGAACGTAGTGGCAGATGCTTTGAGCAGGAAGAGTCAGATCAATCTAATGGTCGCTCGTCCGATGCCTTATGAGTTGGCCAAAGAGTTTGACAGGTTGAGTCTCAGATTTCTGAATAATTCATGAGTATTCACAATTGAGTTGGAACCTACCCTGGAGCGAGAAATCAAAGAAGCGCAGAGGAATGATGAAAAGATCAGTGAGATCCGACGACAGATTCTAGATGGCAGAGGCAAAGATTTTAGGGAAGATGCAGAAGGTGTGATATGGTTCAAAGACCGCTTGTGCGTTCCCAATGTACAGTCTATTCGGGAGTTGATCCTCAAGGAAGCTCATGAGACAGCCTATTCGATTCACCCTGGTAGTGAGAAGATGTATCAGGATCTAAGAAGAAATTCTGGTGGTATGGAATGAAGAGAGAAATCACAGAGCATGTGGTTATGTGTGATAGTTGTCGGCGGATCAAGGCAGAGCACCAGAGACCAGCTGGATTGTTGCAACCGTTGCAAATTCCTCAGTGAAATGGATGAAATCGGCATGGATTTAATAGTCGGATTGCCTCGCACTCGAGCCGGCTATTTCCATTTGGGTAGTGGTGGATCACTTAACCAAGTCAGCCCACTTCATACCTGTCAAGACCAACTATAGCAGTGCAGTATTGGCAGAATTGTACATGTCTCGGATTATTTGTCTTCATGGTGTGCCAAAGAAGATAGTGTCAGACAGAGGAACACAATTCACCTCTCATTTCTGGCAGCAGCTGCATGAAGCCTTGGGCACACATCTGAATTTTAGTTCACTTATCATCCGCAGACAGATGGTCAGACTGAAAGAACCAATCAAATCCTTGAAGACATGTTGAGAGCCTGTGCGTTGCAAGATCAGTCCGGATGGGACAAAGTTGCCTTATGAGTTCTCCTATAAAAACAGTTACCAGGCCAGCTTGAAGATGTCACCATTTCAGGCGCTCTATGGGAGGAGTTGTAGAACTCCGTTGCAATGGGATCAGCTTGGAGAAAAGCAAGTGTTCGGGCCAGACGTTTTGCTTGAAGCTGAAGAGAACATCAAGATGGTCCGAGAATTTGAAGATAGCGCAATCAAGATAGCGAAGTTATGCAGATACAAGAAGAAGAGAGCTGAGTTTCGAAGTTGGAGATTTCGTCTACCTGAAAGTGTCACCGATCAGGGGTCAGAAGATTCGGGGTCAAAGGCAAGTTAGCACCCCGCTACATCAGTTCGTACCAGATTCTCGCAAGGCGTGGAGAGGTGGCCTATCAGCTCAGCCTGCCAGGAAATTTGTCTGCTGTGCATCATGTCTTTCATGTGTCTCAATTGAAGAAGTGCTTGCGTGTGCTAGAGGAGCAATTGCCAGTTGAAGGTCTTGAAGTCTAGGAAGACTTGACCTACGTTGAGAAGCCAACGCAAATCCTTGAGACCACAGATAGAGTCACCCGAAGGAAGACCATCAGAATGTGCAAAGTCAGATGGAATCATCACTCTGAGGAAGAAGCAACATGGGAGCGTGAAGATGATCTGATGGCCAAGTACCCTGAGCTTTTTGCTAGCCAGCCTTGAATCTCGAGGGCGAGATTCTTTTAAGGGGGATAGGTTTGTAACGCCCCGAATTTCGAGTTGAATTTTTTCTTTCTCTATCGCTCGCTAAATTCGGGCGTTACCTCTCTTTCCCCATTTCTTTCGCCAAAACCCTACCTATTTTCAAAACTCCAAGTCGTATATAATAACAAACCCTAGAAATATTTTATTTAGTTGTTGCATCATGCCGGACCTTGCAGTTTTGCTGTTTGATTGAGAGAGTTTGTGAAACATGCATTTAGTGATGATTTATGGCTAGAATAGAAAAAAAGAAAAATAATAGAAAAGCCCCCTTCCTCTCTTGGGCCGGTTTCCTGGCGCGGCCCAGCCGCCCCCTCCCCTAGCGCGCGGCCCAGTTGGCCTGGGCGGCCCAACCGCCCCCCTCCCCTTTTCTCGCCCCCCGCTTTGGGCCCAAGTGGCGGCCCAGCCCCCCCCCGCATCCCCCGCGCGCGGCGCGCGGACGGTTACGCCGCCGCCTCTCCCCCTGCGAGCCCCACCCATCAGCCCTCCCCAAACCCCCCTTTCTCTCTCTCCTCACCTCTACCCCCCGCACGATCTCCTCCCTCCCCTACCTTGCGTGCGGCTCCGGTGCGGTGGCGTGGTGCGCCCGCCCGCCCGCGGCTTCGGCGCGGCCTTGCGCCTGCCCTGCCCGCCGTGGCGGCGTGGCTTGCCTGCCCGCGGCTCGGCGCGGCCTTGCGCCCGCCCTGCCCGCCGTGACGGCATGGCTCGCCCGCCCGCGACCTCGGTGCGGTGCGCAGCCCCATCCGGCTCGGCGGCCTGCTCGCGCGGCTCGCCCGCGTGGCTTGCCCGCGGTAGCGCCCGGTGCGGTTTGCTCGCGTGGCTCGCCCGCGACGTCGCGGTGTGGCGCGCCCCCTGGCGTCCCAGCTCGCTTGCGGCAGCCCGCGCGGCTTGCTTGTGGCGGCCTGCGTGGCGCATGACAGCCCGTCCGCAACGTGTTCGCAGCAACACATCGGTCGCGTGCGCAGCAGCGGTCCGCGGCCTCGTTCGCTCGCTCGCGTAGCCTGTTCAACGCCGTGCAACGCTTAGACGTCACGCTTAGTCATTTACTTTTGTGTGCGAATTGTCGCGTGAAGATGCCTCTTCGCCATTCAAAAGTGCTAGTATCTATTGAACTGTATCAAGAAGCGGCAATGACTAGGCATGGGTTAATTATGCTTAGATAATAGCTATCTTTACACCTATATTAAATACCAGTTAGTATGACTACATGAAATGTAGTGGCTAAGTTCATTCTTTCTCTTAACATGAACATAACAAGTTGTCAATTGTAGTAGTGGTTACGATTCTATTAGCGCATGTGACTAATCCTTATTATTGTAACTAAGTGGAACTAGAGCACGTAATGGCTAGTTATGCGTCTACCCGTAATACGCCTTGATTCTAGCTTTAACCACTGCGAGACCTTTCTTCTCTAGCCATGGCATATGCAATATCGTATGTGATACTCTATGCATATTTAATCTATTTTGTTCTCTTGTAATGGTGTACTGTTTGTTTCCTAATTCGAATGGATGGATGTATGTATGCTTGCACTCGCATAGAGAACGATCCGGTTGAGGAGCCCGAAGAACTCGCAGGAGAAGCCCCTGAGCAACAGTCGATTGGTGGAGGCAAGTGTCCCTTGACCTATCTCGGTCCTATACATACTTTAATTCACCTCCCGCATTACACATTTATACCTAAGGATTGACTATCTTTTGTTATCCATGTCCTTGTTTACCTATTTGGGTTGGATTATTATTGCTTAGTCTTATGCTATTGCTCAACTCTAGATCAATGAACATGATGAGAATTATCAATGATACGTTGTTTTCCCTTCTCTTATTATGATGTTATACTTGTGGCCTTTAAGGGGGCTCGAGCGGTTTCTCGAGTGCCTCTTCGTAAGGACCTGTTCGTTGGATGACCGCCCGGGAAAACAGTGCAACCATGAGGGTGGAATGGGGCGCCCTTAGCTGAGTAATTAGAGGAACCGGGGTGTAGTTCGCTTCGCCGTCGTGCCGTCAATGGGGCTCGGTGTATGCGGCTCGCTCTGCCAAGGTTGATTTGTCCCTTAGGGAGGAGTGCGGTACATTTAGGAAACCTAACGGGCGGCTACAACCCTGGGGAATCTTTGTAAAGGCTACGTAGTGAGACCCTGCCTACTCACCTTGGGAGTGTTCAAGGGTTCGTACAACCCGAGGCAAAAAGGGAATCACGGCTCATGGGTAAAGTGCGCAACCTCTGCAGAGTGTTAGAAAACTGATATATCAGCCGTGCTCACGGTTATGAGCGGCCAAGGGAGCTCCAGTGATTAGTGATACTTGATCAGAGATGTTCGGATTACAGATGGTGTTGAGAATGTTGTTTTGGTATTAACTCAGGTAATGGTAAGTGGTACTCTTTTCGTTTGGAAAGGAGTACGTTTGGGTTAATAACGTGGGTTAATTCTAAAACTTGGCTTCCTCTACTAGTAATAATAATCTGACCAACTAAAAGCAACTGCTTGACTTATCCCCACATAAAGCTAGTCCACTATAGCCAAACAGGATACTTGCTGAGTATGTTGATGTGTACTCACCCTTGCTCTACACACCAAACCCCCCCTTCCCCAGGTTGTCCGCATTGCAACCACTGCTCAGGAGAAGATGAAGCCATGGAAGGAGACTTCCAGGAGTTCCAAGACTACGACGAGTTCTAGCGTGGGTTAGCGGCAAACCCCCAATCGGCTGCCTGTGAAGGCCGCGTTTATCTACGTTTCGTTTTCGCACTTTGATTTACTGTAAATACTATGTGGATGTCTTGGATATCATGATGTAATCGACTATTATTTCTTTTTTTAATACTATTTGAGCACTATGTGATGATGTCCATATTATGTAACTGCTGTGTACGTGAATTGCTGGTCCTGGCACATACATGGTTCGCATTCGGTTTGCCTTCTAAAACCGGTGTGACACCAAGTCATGTGCATATTTACTTTACCTCCAGCAGAACCACTTACACAGGGGCGGAGAGGCCAGAGGTCAGAGGAAAGGGCGTGGTCGAGGGAGCGGCGGCCACAACTTAACGGCCACGAGGCGAGGAGGATAACGTGTAGGATTTCAACCGAGGGGTGAGGGCGTGATGATGAGGGCGACTAGGTGCAGCGGCCATGTGGGGTGTCCCATGTCCAGGTATACCCTAACGAGCCATGTATCTATGCATTTTTAGTCGTGACAGGCCGAGCCAACACGCCGTGCTTAGGTGACTTGCCAAGCCATAACCCTATGGAACAATGTCGTGCTTGGATTGACCCATCTGACTATCTATAACCTCCTCGCTGACCTATAAGGTGTAGCTGTGTAGGCGTTAGTGAGTTGAGCTCTTCATAGTCTTGATCTCCTCCACCGTCGTCGTTGAAACAGGTATCTATGGGGAATAGGCCGCGTCGATCTCGTGCACGGTTTCGATGCGTCATGGAGCCTCCTTGCCCAGTTCATCCGTTTTTTGATTATCTATCTATTATTTTTATAGCAAATTTCACGGTATAGTTCTAATGGTATATTAATGATTCTGATGCCATATTAAGTTACTAGGTGTGTGTCCATGCGTTGCAACGGGAACATATAATACCATTGATAACTTATGTTCGTTGGGGATGAGTATCGACACATATCTGACCGGATCTTCTTTCTTGGGGATCTAGAGAAAGCCTGATCGGAAGCCAAACATGTTAAGACGTGAGCATGTGCTACCTTTATGTCTCTGATCATCATCAGCACATTGTTTCATTAGTTTTATATGATAGAGAAATATATGTGGATTACAAAATGCTAAACAAAAGATCTAAAATATAATAGTTCGATCAAGTTGCATAAGATGTACAATTTTTCCAACTGCTTCTGTATTTGGAAGTCCACCTTTCTATGTTATCTTTGCTAATTTCGGACTTAATAGAATTCAAATAGTATTGAACACTAAGAAAAATACAAATGAGATGGAGTTGTGTTGACTAAAAACATATGTATGTAGCATTTGGAATAAAAAATACACTTTAAGTATTCAAGTACCAGATAATGCTAGACAAGGGATTAATGCCACAGAGCAAAGTACAAAATCCATGACGATATATTTCATAATATATTTAAAAAAGGAAGGCTTTTGCTTAAAAATATGAGGCCTTAATCTCAAATGTGTATTTGTGCTATTGAACGGGTCACTACCAATGCCTACACAAGTTGACTGCCCCAAGCCTACAGCTGTTATTTGAAACACTCGTCAACAGAAATCAGACATGCATTAACCAAACATAGTCAGGTGCTCGTACGTTGCCACGACTCACAAATTATTAATATTTATTTTTGCATAATTTTAGATTTTTTACCATTTAAATGTGGGAGAGCAGAGAGAGGTGAATGGAATAGTAGAGATAAGATATATAAGAAATAGGAATCTGTACCAAGAACATAAACACAAATTAATTGGCATATTCTTGCCCCTCAAGTTAAAATCATGCATCAATAGTACGACAACAATACAAATCCGTTGTGCATACAACAGAACAGGAATGTAGGCATTACCTTAATTAAAAAAGTAATGTGCTAGTTGAAAGGGAATTAGGCTTACACCTATATTCCTAAATTGATTTTGGTGGTTGAATTGCCCAACACAAATAATTGGACTAACTAGTTTGCCCAAGTTTATAAGTTCTACAGGTGCCAAAGGTTCACAATAAGCCAATAAAAGGACCAAGAAAAAGGGTTCAAACAAAAGAGCACAGGGACAACCGAAGGCACCCTGGTCCTGGCACACCGGACTGTCCGGTGCACCAGGGGACTCCAAGCTAAACTTTACACCTTCAGGAATTCTCAGAGGCGCTTCGCTATAATTCACCGGACTGTCCGGTGCACCACCGGACAGTGTCTGGTGCCCCAAGATCAAGCGACTCTGAACTCGCTAGCTTCGGGATTTCGCTCCGCTATAATTCACCGGACATGTCCAGTGCACACCGGACTGTCCGGTGTAACGGCGGAGCAACGACTATTTCAGCGCAACGGTCACCTGCTACAACATTAAATGCGCGCCAGCGCGCGCAGAGGAGCAGTGCACGCGCGGGTGGCACACCGGACAGCCTACAGGGCTTGTCCAGTGCACCATCGGACAGCCAGGTGGGCCCACTCGTCAGAGCTCCAACGGTCGAACCCTAACGGCCGGGTGACGTGGCTGGCGCACCGGACACTGTCCGGTGGCGCACCGGACTGTCCGGTGCACCCGTCGACAGCAGCCTTCACAAAACGACTAGTTTGGTGGTTGGGGTTATAAATACCCCCAACCACCCCCCATTCAAGTCATCCAAGTTTTCACACTTCTACACCTTACAAGAGCTCTAGCATTCAAGTCTAGACACACCAAAGTGATCAAATCCTCTGCAATTCCACACAAAGCCTTAGTGATTAGTGAGAGAGATTTGTTGTGTTCATTTGAGCTCTTGCGCTTGGATTGCTTCTTTCTTTCTCATTTGTTCTTGTGATCAAAACTCAATTGTAACCGAGGCAAGAGACACCAATTGTGTGGTGGTCCTTGCGGGGAAGTTTTGTTCCCGGTTGATTTGAGAAGAGAAGCTCGCTCGGTCCGAGAGACCGTTTGAGAGAGGGAAAGGGTTGAAAGAGACCCGGTCTTTGTGACCACCTCAACGGGGAGTAGGTTTGCAAGAACCGAACCTCGGTAAAACAAATCCACGTGTCTCACTCTTTATTCGCTCACGATTTGTTTTGCGCCCTCTCTCTCGGACTCATTATTATTTCTAACGCTAATCCGGCTTGTAGTTGTGATTAACCTTGTAAATTTCAGTTTCGCCCTATTCACCCCCCTCTAGGCGACTTTCAATTGGTATCGGAGCCCGGTGCTTCATTAGAGCCTAACCGCTTGAAGTGATGTCGGGAGATCACACCAAGAGGGAGATGGAGACCGGCGACAAGCCCACTACAAGCCACGGGAAGACTTCATCGAAAGAGTCCCGCAACAAAGGAAAGGGGAAGGAGAAGAAATCTTCTTCCCACAAGTCGCATCGGAGTAGCGGCAAGCACAAGAAGATGAGGAAGGTGGTCTACTACGAGACCGACACTTCATCACCATCGACCTCCGGCTCCGACGCGCCGTCCGTAACTTCTAAGCGCCACGAGCGCAAGAAGTTTAGTAAGATTCCCCTACGCTATCCTCGCATTCCTAAACATACACCTTTACTTTCCGTCCCATTAGGCAAACCACCAACATTTGATGGTGAAGATTATGCTAGGTGGAGTGATATGATGTGATATCACCTAACCTCACTCCATAAAAGTATATGGGATATTGTTGAGTTTGGTGTATAGGTACTATCCGTATGGGATGAAGATTATGATGAGGACGAAGTGGCCCAAATCCAACACTTCAACTCCCAAGCCACAACTATACTCCTCGCCTCTCTAAGTCGAGAGGAGTATAATAAGGTGCAAGGGTTGAAGAGTGCTAAGGAAATTTGGGACATGCTAAAGACCCGCGCACGAAGGAGATGAGGTGACCAAGATCACCAAGCGGGAAACGATCGAGGGGGAGCTCGGTCGCTTCCGTCTTCGCCAAGGGGAGGAGCCACAAGACATGTACAACCGACTCAAAACCTTGGTGAATCAAGTGCGCAACCTCGGGAGCAAAAAATGGGATGACCACGAAGTGGTTAAGGTTATTCTTAGATCACTTGTTTTCCTTAACCCTACTCAAGTTCAATTAATTCGTGGTAATCCTAGATATACACAAATGACCCCCGAGGAAGTTATAGGTAATTTTGTGAGCTTTGAGTTGATGATCAAAGGCTCAAAGAAGATCAACGAGCTAGATGGCCCCTCCGTGCCTGAAGCACAACCGGTTGCATTCAAGGCGACGGAGGAAAAGAAGGAAGAGTCTACATCAAGTAGACAACCCATTGATGCCTCCAAGCTCGACAATGAGGAGATGGCTTTAATCATCAAAAGCTTTCGCCAAATCCTCAAGCAACGGAAGGGGAAGGATTACAAATCCCGTTCCAAGAAGGTTTGCTACAAGTGTGGTAAGCCCGGTCACTTTATTGCTAAATGTCCATTATCAAGTGATAGTGAGAGGGACAACGACAAGAAGGGGAGAAGAAAGGAGAAGAAAAGATACTACAAGAAGAAGGGCGGCAATGCCCATGTTTGCCGGGAGTGGGACTCCGACGAGAGCTCCACCGACTCCTCCTCCGACGAGGATGCCGCAAACATCGCCGTCACCAAGGGTCTTCTCTTCCCCAACGTCGGCCACAAATGCCTCATGGCCAAGGACGGCAAAAGGAAGAAGGTAAAATCAAGATCCTCCACTAAATATGAAACCTCTAGTGATGAGGATAATGCTAGTGATGAGGAGGATAACTTGCGCACTCTTTTTGCCAACCTAAACATGCAACAAAAAGAAAAGTTAAATGAATTAATTAGTGCCATCCATGAAAAGGATGATCTCTTGGACTCCCAAGAGGACTTCCTAATCAAGGAAAATAAAAAGCATGTTAAGGTTAAAAATGCTTATGCTCTAGAAGTAGAAAAATGTGAAAAATTATCTAGTGAGCTAAGCACATGCCATGATACTATTGCCAACCTTAGAAATGAAAATGCTAAATTAAATGCTAAGGTTGATTCCCATGTTTGTAATGTTTCAATTCCCAATCTTAGAGATGATAATGTTGATTTGCTTGCTAAGATTGAAGAATTGAATAATTCTCTTGATAGCCTTAGATGTGAAAATGAAAAATTGGTTGCTAAGGCTAAAGATTTTGATGTTTGCAATGTTACTATTTCTAACCTTAGAAGTGAAAATGATATATTACATGCTAAGATTGTAGAATTAAAATCTTGCAAACCCTCTACATCTACCGTTGAGCATGTGTCTATTTGTGCTAGATGTAGAGATGTTGATATTGATGCTATTCATGATCATATGGTCTTAATTAAACAACAAAATGATCATATAGCAAAATTAGACGCTAAAATTGCCGAGCATAACTTAGAGAATGAAAAGTTTAAATTTGCTAGAAGTATGCTCTATAGTGGGAGACGCCCTGGCATCAAGGATGGCATTGGCTTCCAAAGGGGAGACAATGTCAAACTTAATGCTCCTCCTAAAAGATTGTCTAATTTTGTTAAGGGCAAGGCTCCCATGCCTCAGGATAACGAGGGCTACATTTTGTACCCTGCCGGCTATCCTGAGAGCAAAATTAGGAGAATTCATTCTAGGAAGTCTCACTCTGGCCCTAATCATGCTTTCATGTATAAGGGTGAGACATCTAGCTCTAGGCAACCAACCCGTGCTAAGTTGCCTAAGAAGAAAACTCCTAGTGCATCAAATGATCATGACATTTCATTTAAAACTTTTGATGCATCTTTTGTTTTGACTAATAAATCCGGCAAAATAGTTGCCAAGTTTGTTGGTGGCAAACACAAGGGCTCCAAGACTTGTGTTTGGGTACCCAAATTTCTTGTGTCTAATGCCAAAGGACCCAAAACCATTTGGGTACCTAAAGTCAAGAACTAAAATTGTTTTGTAGGTTTATGCATCCGGGGGCACAAGTTGGATCATCGATAGCGGGTGTACAAACCACATGACCGGGGAGAAGAAAATGTTCTCCTCTTATGAGAAAAACCAAGATCCCCAACGAGCTATCACATTCGGGGATGGAAACCAAGGCTTGGTCAAAGGTTTGGGTAAAATAGCTATATCTCCTTACCATTCCATTTCCAATGTTTTTCTTGTTGATTCATTAGATTACAACTTGCTTTCTGTTTCCCAATTATGTCAAATGGGCTACAACTGTCTATTTACTGATATAGGTGTCACTGTCTTTAGAAGAAGTGATGATTCGATAGCATTTAAGGGAGTGTTAGAGGGTCAGCTATACTTGGTAGATTTTGATAGAGCTGAACTCGACACTTGCTTAATTTCTAAGACTAACATGGGTTGGCTCTGGCACCGCCGACTAGCCCATGTTGGAATGAAGAATCTTCATAAACTTCTAAAGGGAGAGCACATTTTAGGATTAACAAATGTTCATTTTGCGAAAGACAGGATTTGTAGCGCATGCCAAGCTGGGAAGCAAGTTGGTGTTCATCATCCACACAAGAACATCATGACGACAGACAGGCCACTGGAGCTCCTACACATGGACCTATTCGGCTCGATAGCTTACATAAGCATCGGCGGGAGTAAGTACTGTCTAGTTATTATGGATGATTATTCTCGCTTCACTTGGGTGTTCTTTTGCAGGAAAAATCACAAACCCAAGAGACTTTAAAGGGATTCTTGAGACGGGCTCAAAATGAGTTCGGCTTAAGGATCAAGAAAATTAGAAGCGACAACGGGACGAAGTTCAAGAATTCACAAATTGAAGGCTTCCTTGAGGAGGAGGGCATCAAGCATGAGTTTTCTTCTCCCTACACGCCACAACAAAATGGTGTAGTGGAGAGGAAGAATCAAACTCTATTGGACATGGCGAGAACCATGCTTGATGAGTACAAGACGCCGGATCGGTTTTGGGCCGAAGCAGTTAACACCTCTTGCTACGTCATCAACCGGTTATATCTACACCGAATCCTCAAGAAGACATCATACGAACTCCTAACCGGTAAAAAGCCCAACATTTCATATTTTAGAGTCTTTGGTAGCAAATGCTTTATTCTTATTAAAAGAGGTAGAAAATCTAAATTTGCTCCTAAGACTGTAGAAGGCTTTTTACTAGGATATGATTCAAACACAAGGGTATATAGAGTCTTTAACAAGTCCTCAGGACTAGTTGAAGTTTCTTGTGATGTTGTGTTTGATGAAACTAACGGCTCTCAAGTAGAGAAAGTTGATCTTGATGAGATAGGTAATGAAGAGGCTCCGTGCATCGCGCTAAGGAACATGTCCATTGGGGATGTGTGTCCTAAGGAATCCGAAGAGCCTCCAAATGCACAAGATCAACCATCCTCCTCCATGCAAGCATCTCCACCAACTCAAAATGAGGACGAGGCTCAAGTTGATGAAGGAGAAAATCAAAATGATGAGCCACCTCAAGATGACGGCAATGATCAAGGGGAGACCCAAATGATCAAGACAAGGAGGATGAAGAACCAAGGCCGCCACACCCAAGAGTCCACCAAGCAATCCAACGAGATCACCCCGTCGACACCATCCTCGGCGACATTAATAAGGGGGTAACCACTAGATCTCGTGTTGCACATTTTTGAGAGCATTACACTTTTGTTTCCTCTATTGAGCCACACAGGGTAGAGGAAGCACTCTAAGATTCGATTGGGTGATGGCAATGCAAGGGGAGCTCAACAATTTCACTAGGAACAAGGTATGGCATTTAGTTCCACGTCCTAACCAAAATGTTGTAGGAACCAAATGGGTCTTCTGCAACAAGCAAGACGAGCATGGTGTGGTGACAAGGAACAAAGCTTGACTTATGGCCAAGGGATACTCCCAAGTCGTAGGCTTGGATTTTGGTGAAACCTAAGCACCCGTAGCTAGGCTTGAATCAATTCGTATATTATTAGCCTATGCTACTTACCATGGCTTCAAGCTCTACCAAATGGACGTGAAGAGTGCCTTCCTCAATGGACCAATCAAGGAAGAGGTCTATGTTGAGCAACCTCCCGGCTTTGAAGACAGTGAGTACCCTAACCATGTCTATAGGCTCTCTAAGGCGCTTTACGGGCTCAAGCAAGCCCCAAGAGCATGGTATGAATGCCTTAGAGATTTCCTTATTGCTAATGGCTTCAAAGTCAGTAAGGCCGATCCTACTTTATTTACTAAGACTCTTGCAAATGATTTGTTCGTATGCCAAATTTATGTTGATGATATTATATTTGGGTCTACTAACGAATCTACATGTGAGGAATTTAGTAGGATCATGACACAGAAATTCGAGATGTCGATGATGGGGGAGTTGAAGTATTTCTTGGGATTTCAAGTAAAGCAACTCCAAGAGGGCACCTTCATTTGTCAAACGAAGTATACTCAAGACATTCTAAACAAGTTTGGAATGAAGGATGCCAAGCCCATCAAGACTCCCATGGGAACAAATGGGCATCTCGACCTCAACACGGAAGGTAAATCCGTCGATCAAAAGGTATACCGGTCGATGATAGGTTCATTACTCTATTTATGTGCATCTCGACCGGACATTATGCTTTCTGTATGCATGTGTGCAAGATTCCAAGCCGACCCTAAGGAATCTCACCTTACGGCCGTAAAACGAATCTTGAGATATTTGGCTTATACTCCTAAGTTTGGGCTTTGGTACCCTCGGGGATCCACATTTGATTTAATTGGTTATTCGGATGCCGATTGGGCAGGGTGTAAGATTAATAGAAAGAGCACATCAGGGACTTGCCAGTTCTTGGGAAGATCCTTGGTGTCTTGGGCTTCAAAGAAGCAAAATTCCGTAGCTCTTTAGACCGCCGAAGCCGAGTATATTGCCGCAGGCCATTGTTGCGCGCAATTGCTTTGGATGAGGCAAACCCTGCGGGACTATGGTTACAAATTGACCAAAGTTCCTCTTCTATGTGATAATGAGAGTGCAATCCGCATGGCGGATAATCCCGTTGAGCATAGCCGCACTAAACACATAGCCATTCGGTATCACTTTCTAAGGGATCACCAACAAAAGGGGGATATCGAGATTGCATATATTAACACTAAAGATCAATTAGCCGATATCTTTTTACCAAGCCATTGGATGAACAAACTTTTACCAAACTTAGGCATGAGTTAAATATTCTTGATTCTAGAAATTTCTTTTGATGTCTTGCATACATAGCTCATAAATATACCTTTGATCATGTCTCTTTTATATATGCTATGACTAATGTGTTTTCAAGTGTATTTCAAACCAAGTCATAGGTGTATTGAAAGGGAATTGGAGTCTTCGGCGAACACAAAGGCTTCCACTCCACTCTATCACTCATCCTTCGCCGTCGCTCCGAGCATCTCTTTGTCTTTGGTATAATCTTCACTAATATGTTTTATTTGCCAAAGGGGATAAAGTAGTTGAAAGGGCTCTAATGATTTCGTTTTTGGCGATTCATGCCAAAGGGGGAGAGAGTATGAGCCCAAAGCAAAAGGACTGCACCACCACCCTAATTTTAAAACTAATAATTTTCAATTGAAAATTTTAAATTGGTATCTTATTGTGTTCAAAAGGGGGAGAATTTTAAAATTAATATCTTAAAACCCTCTTGAACACTAAGAGGAAAATTTATTTGAGGGGGAGTTTTGTTTAGTCAAAGAAAAAGCATTTGAAACAAGGGGAGAAATTTTCAAATCTTAAAAATGCTTCACAAAATCTTATTTATTTACCTTTGACTATTTGCAAAAGGACTTTGAAAAGGATTTACAAAAAGAATTTGCAAAAACAAAACATGTGGTGCAAGCGTGGTCCAAAATGTTAAAAACAAAGAAACAATCCATGCATATCTAGTAAGTAATATTTATTGGCTCAATTCTAAGCAACCTTTGCACTTACAATTATGCAAACTAGTTCAATTATGCACTTTTCTATTTGCTTTGGTCTGTGTTGGCATCAATCACCAAAAAGGGGGAGATTGAAAGGGAATTAGGCTTACACCTATATTCCTAAATTGATTTTGGTGGTTGAATTGCCCAACACAAATAATTGGACTAACTAGTTTGCCCAAGTTTATAAGTTCTACAGGTGCCAAAGGTTCACAATAAGCCAATAAAAGGACCAAGAAAAAGGGTTCAAACAAAAGAGCACAGGGACAACCGAAGGCACCCTGGTCTGGCACACCGGACTGTCCGGTGTGCCACCGGACAGTGTCCGGTGTGCCACCAGACAGTGTCCGGTGCACCAGGGGACTCCAAGCTAAACTTCACACCTTCAGGAATTCTTAGAGGCGCTTCGCTATAATTCACCGGACTGTCCGGTGCACCACCGGACAGTGTCCGGTGCCCCAAGATCAAGCGACTCTGAACTCGCCAGCTTCAATATTTCGCTCCGCTATAATTCACCGGACATGTCCGGTGCACACCGGACCGGTGTAACGGCGGAGCAATGGCTATTTCAGCGCAACGGTCACCTGCTACAGCATTAAATGCGCGCCAGCGCGCGCAGAGGAGAAGTGCACGCGTGGGTGGCACACCGGACAGCCTACAGGGCTTGTCCGGTGCACCACCGGACAGCCAGGCGGGCCCACTCATCAGAGCTCCAACGGTCAAACCCTAACGGCCGGGTGACGTGGCTGGCGCACCGGACACTGTCAAGTGGCGCACCGGACTGTCCGGTGCGCTCGTCGACAGCAGCCTTCACCAAACGACTAGTTTGGTGGTTGGGGTTATAAATACCCCCAACCACCCCCCATTCAAGTCATCCAAGTTTTCACACTTCTACACCTTACAAGAGCTCTAGCATTCAAGTCTAGACACACCAAAGTGATCAAATCCTCTCCAATTCCACACAAAGCCTTAGTGATTAGTGAGAGAGATTTGTTGTGTTCATTTGAGCTCTTGCGCTTGGATTGCTTCTTTCTTTCTCATTTGTTCTTGTGATCAAAACTCAATTGTAACCGAGGCAAGAGACACCAATTGTGTGGTGGTCCTTGCGGGGAAGTTTTGTTCCCGGTTGATTTGAGAAGAGAAGCTCGCTCGGTCCGAGGGACCGTTTGAGTTGAAAGAGACCCGGTCTTTGTGACCACCTCAACGGGGAGTAGGTTTGCAAGAACCGAACCTCGGTAAAACAAATCCACGTGTCTCACTCTTTATTCGCTCGCGATTTGTTTTGCGCCCTCACTCTCGGACTCACTATTATTTCTAACGCTAACCCGGCTTGTAGTTGTGATTAACCTTGTAAATTTCAGTTTCACCCTATTCACCCCCCTCTAGGCGACTTTCACTAGTATTAGTAGTACCTTCTAGGGTTGAGTCTTCCTCAACACCCTTTATTCCCAGTCGCATGATGCAATAGTGTTTTCAGATGCATATCTTGCGATATTTATTTATAACCAGTAAAAAACTCAGAGAGTAATCTTACTTTATGAATGATTTGAAACATAAAGAAAATTATGGAAATTACTGTATTAATCAACAAAAAAACACTCGATGCAACAACATACAAAGATCAATTAAATGCCCAAGCATAAAAAATCTAAATGTGAAGCAAAGCATACATACATATCTAGACATACAGTCTGGTTCTTATCGCATGCTTCCCAGCTAGATGGCCGCATTGCCGTTTGTGAAGGGGTAGGCACCAAAGCTGAATCACGCAAACTCTATCTTGCATATTCTCATACTGATGATCATATAATACATTTTATGTAAAACTGACTAGCCCCTGCGCTTGCTGCACTGTTTCAGCTGCTGAAGGTGTTGGGCTTGGTCACCCAATCAAGTATATCTGCCGTGATCTGGAGGCACCTAACGTGTGCAAATACTTTGGCCTCCGTTATGTTCAATTCACCATCACTAAACAGGGAAGATAATGCCGTTTACTGTTGCAGAAGTTTGGAGTTGAGGAGCTTATGCATGCACACTTGTTTCTCAGACTTTGCACTATGCTTGGCGTCAAAACATTAACTTTGATGATCATCCTCTTTTCGGATGACTATTTAATAATCGTGGATTAACTGTGTGTTGATTTTTTTAATATAGATGAATTGTGTTCCCCTATCAGAATCTATACAAGCTGTATGTATTGAAATCATACTCTGATGAATATGAAAAGTACAGAATTTCTGAGGGCAATTTAATCTCAGAAGTTCTAATTTTCTGGAGATCCATGATCCAGGCCTTTCCCCTGCTGAGCCTGTTTAATTTTCTGGGATCCATGTGCTTCAGTTCTGCACTTCCTTTGATCCATGTCCATCAGTCACAGTTAGTGTTTTTTTATAAAGGTGCTTTGACATTTTGAAATCGGGTCTCGCATTGGCGCCAATCTGCTTGCTAAGTGGATGGCGAAGATCTTCGCAATGCTGTGCATGATACTGATTAGCCGAAATATCGTTAACTCACGAGACGTCTACTTTCTTTGGGAGTAGGATAATATTTGCCGAGTTTAGCAGCTCAAAACCTTTGGGAGTTTAGCATGAACAGGTTGTTGATCACAGCTGTGATAGCCTCCTTAATGATGTCTCAGCACAACAAGTCTGAAGAAGGCACCCGTGAATCCATCTAGACCTAGCATTTTATCAGACAGAATGGAGTTTGTCATGTCTTTGATATCATCCTACATGAACGGTGCCTTGAGATCCGAAAAATCTCTTGGGGCAAAGCCTGGCGTGCTCCAATTGAAGGTCATCGATCTCGGTGAGCCATGCACCGAGTAGTAGTCTGCAATCACCTTTTCGTTGTCTTCATAAAGCTAAGGAGAGGGGAGGGCAGAATTCCTTGCTTCCTCGGCGGGTGGTCGAATACGAATACTGTGATTGCCCCACCGCCTCGGCAACCGCAGCCCATCTCACCCCATTCCTCCGTCAGTCTCCATTCTCTCCAATGGCGTATAAATCGCCGCTGCCGCCGACCGCCCTGCCCCCATCATCATCATCAGTAGCAGCATCACGATCACGTGTGCGACGATGGAGGCGGGGTCGTCGAGTTTGACGGCGATGAGCGCGGCGAGGCAGAGGCGGGACGCACTGGCGCAGACGCTAGCATCACGGAGTCTGCCGGAGGGTATGGTGGAAGCTGGGGAGCTGGTGCCCAGAGCCCTCGCCCCCGAGGTCATGCCCTTCTTGCACGCCGTCGACGAGATCGAGCCATACAACCCATGCGTCGCATTCCTCTATGAGTAGTCACGCGGTGACCCGTCATGCCCTTCCTGCAGCTCCCTCTTCGTGGCCTCAGTGTTAGGGTGGTAGTGGATGCGGCGAGGCGCTCCGCGCTCGGCCATGCGGCCAAATGGGGTGGCGGCAGCGCCTGAGTGTTGACGCCTTTTCGGAGCGCCAAACACTCAACAAGAACCGTGGCGATGCCTTTTGCACAGGGGCGGATGGTCCGCGCGCAGGGGCCGGACAGTCCGCGACCTGGTGCGAGGCGCGGCGGTGCTCTCTGCACAGGGGCGGACGGTCCACGCGCAGGGACTGGACGGTCCGCGGCCTGGTGCGAGGCTAGGGCTTCTCTGCCTGACGGCCGGACGGTCCGCGCCCTGGGGGCCAGACGGTCCGCGCGTACGCAGAGGCGGCGGGAGTCACCGACGGTGGCCTGGATCTCGCTCCTGGGAGGGACCCCGTCGGGGAGGAGAGATCCTAGGTGATGTTTAGGCTCGGCAGGCCGACCTAGACTCTTCTAATCGGCGTAGAGTCGAAGAGAAGCGAGAATTTGGAGATTGAGAGGCTAAACCTAAACTAGACTAGAACTACTCCTAGGATAAAATGTGAAATAGAAGTTGTATTGATTCGATTGTCGATGATTACAAATCGGCCGTAGACCTCTCTATTTATAGAGGAGGGGGGCTGGACCCTTTACACAACTGATTCCAAGCTAATTCCGCGAATATAGCTAACAACCGTAGCACAAAACTCGGAACCCTAATCTGTTCTGCGCACGCGCGGACCGTCCGGCCCACAGGCGCGGACCGTCCGGACCGCGGACCGTCCGGCCTCAGGGCCGGACCGTCCGTTGGCTCATTTTTGGTTCAAACATATGCCCCCCTACCTTTTGGTGGAGCTGGGCGAACCAAAAGCAACTAACTCGATGTGATCACATCGGTTCTCTTAGGCATCTTGCCACATACTAGGATGGTACTGTTTGAGGAAACGCCCATTCAAAGCCTTAGGTAAATCCTTGCCTTGTAATGTTTGTAGTAAATAAGCGTTACTAGACACCACCTGTTTTACTTTATAAGGACCCTCCCAGCTTGGCGACCATTTCCCGAACTTCCGGTCTTTATTCCTTAGAGGCAGGATGGTCTTCCACACCAGGTCCCCTACTTGAAATGATTTTGCTTTGACCTTCTTGTTGTAGGCCCTGGTTACCATAATCTTGTCCTTTTCTATTGCTCCCAAAGCTATCACCCTCTTGTCGGTCACCTCATCAATATTATCCATCATTGAATTATAATAATCAGTGACAGTTAGATCATTTTGTCTGGCGAACCTGACAACATTCAAACTTATTTCCACAGGCAACACTGCTTCCTGTCCATACACAAGCTCAAAAGGAGATACTTTAGTAGCACTATGTTTAGATATTCTATGAGCCCATAAAGCTTCGGACAAAATCTTATGCCAATGCTTAGGGTTATCAGATATCTTCTTTTTTATCAAATTAATCAATGTCCTATTACTAGACTCGACCTGTCCATTGGCCTGAGCATAATATGGAGATGAATTAAGCAGCTTAATTCTATATAATTCAGCAAATTCACGTACCTCCTTTGACATAAAAGAAGTCCCTTGATCTGTAGTCAAGGTCTGGGGAATGCTGAATCTATGAATGATATGTTCAGTTATGAACTCAATTACCTCCTTGTGTGTCATGTTCTTCGGAGCAACGGCTTCAGTCCATTTGGTAAAGTAGTCAGTGGCAACTAACACGAACCGATGCCCCTTTGATGATGAAGGATGAATTTCTCCAATAAAGTCTAATCCCCATCCTCTAAAAGGTCAAGGCTTGATGATAGGATGTAATTCGGATGCAGGGACCAACTGTAGGTCGCCGAATTTTTGACACACTTGGCAACTCTTGTAGTACTTGAAACAATCAGCTATCATGTTAGGCCAATAAAAACCAGACCTTCGCAACAGCCATTTCATCTTTGGAGCCGATTGATGGGTACCACAAATTCCTTCATGCACTTCGGCCATGGCTAATATAGCATCATCTGGGCCCAAGCACTTAAGCAGGCGTCGTTGACTGTTCGGTGGTAGAGTTCGTCACTCATCAAGACATACTTGAAAGCTGTTCGTCGAATGTTCTTATCTGTCCTGATATTGGGATTTCGTAAATAATTAAGTATAGGTGTCCTCCAATCACTTGCATCGGCTTCATTATCAGCCGAATCAATTAAGAGAACATTTCTGGTAACCCCGGACGGTCCGGCGTCTTGACGCGGACGGTCCGCGTCCTGGGGATTTGGCCCTGCACCGGTTATCAGATTTTTAGTGTTGTGAAATCTCCCTCGCTTTATCCGATAACCTGATGCGTCTTGTGCCAAATTGTTAGCTCTATGATTCTCAATTCTAGAGATATGCTGAATACTGAATTCGTCAAAAGAATGAATTATACCCCAACATTTTTCAAGGTAACTATTTAGAGTACCATCAAAACATTGATATTCTTCTAACACTTGTTGGACAACCAGCTGAGAATCACCAAATACCTTCACATGTTTTACTCCCATACCATTTAAAAGTTCCAAGCCGAATAGGAGGGCCTCATATTCAGCTTGATTATTAGTGCAATAAATTTTCAATCGGCTAGAGAAGTCGAAGGAGACATTACTTGGTGAAACAAGTACGATGCCAATTCCTTGCCCTTCATTGCAAACCGATCCATCAAAATATAAAGTCCAAGGAGTAATAGTGAGGTATGACATGTCTAGTTTATGAATATCATTCATCCGATGTTCTACAATGAAATCCGCTACGACTTGGCCTTTCATAGATTTCAATGGTTCATAGGCCAAGTCATATTCTATGAGTGCATAAGCCCACTTACCAATTCTACCACTCATGATTGGGTTATGCAACATGTATTTGATCACATCGGCTTGACCAGAAACAGTGCAATGACTAGACAGTAAATAACATCTACATTTGGTGCATGCATAAAACAAGCATAAGCATAACTTCTCAATAAAAGTGTACCTTGTTTTGGCATCCACCAACCTTCTGCTTAGATATGTCACCACATGCTCCTTCCCCTCAGTTTCTTGTGTCAGAACAGCCCCAATGACCTTATCTTCAGCTGCAATGTATAATCGGAATGGTACTCCTGCTCGTGGTGCTTTTAATACGGGAGCCGAAAAGATAAGTATTTTTTGATGAGATCAAATGCTTCTTGTTGTTCTGCCCCCCAAGTGAATTCGGCATCATTCTTAAGCCGAAGAATAGGGGTGAATGCATCAATTTTCCCGGCTAGGTTAGAAATAAACCTTCGTAAATAATTCACCTTGCCGAGAAACTTCTGTACTTCGACCTTACAAGTCGGAGGTCCCACATTCCGAATAGACTTGATTCGATCAGGGTCTATCTCTATGCCATGTTCATGGATGATAAATCCTAAAAACTTACCAACCGACACTCCAAACGCACATTTACGTGGGTTCATTTTTAAACCATACCGACGCATTTTATCAAAGGTTTTGCGTAAATCAGCTATGTGAGAACTAAACTCAGCCGATTTAACTACGATATCATCAATGTAGACTTCCACATTATTTCCTAACAACTCATGGAAAATCAAATTCATAGCCCTTTGATAAGTAGCACCAGCATTTTTAAGACCAAATGTCATGACAACCCATTCAAATAAACCAATGAAGCCTGGACATATTAAGGTCGTTTAGACGCATCCTCTTCGGCCATAAAAATCTGATTATATCCGACATTACCATCAAGAAAGCTAATAATTCTATTTCCTGATGCATTATTGATTAATGTGTCGGCTATGGGCATGGGATACTCGTCTTTAGGAGTTGCTCTATTTAAATTGCGAAAATCAATGCACACTCTAAGCTTACCTGACTCCTTCTTCTCTACCGGCACAATATTGGAGACCCACTCTGCGTATCTACAAGGTCTAATAAAATTAGCTTCTAACAGCCGATGGATTTCGTCCTTGATTCGTGAGAGAAGATCTGGACGAAGTTCTAGCTTTCTGCTTGAAAGGCCTGAAACCGGACTTAATGGGCAGCCGATGTTTGACGATCTCTCGGTTTAGTCCAGGCATCTCAGTGTAATTCCAAGCAAAACAATTTGAATATTCTTTCAATAGATCGATCATCTCATTTCTAGGATCGGTCTCCAGGGTCTTGTTTACAAAAGTCGGCCTTGGAGTGTTACCATCTCCTATGTCAATCTCCTCCAAAGGATCGGCCGATGTAAATCCCTGTCCTAGTTTATCAAGATCTCTGAATTCCTCTATCATGTCCCCCACAGAGGAATCAGATGGTCTTTGTGTGATGGCGGACTTTCCGGTCTCAGGGACCGGATCATCCGTAATACTGTCTTTTCGCTGCGGTAGATGTTCGACCTTAACGTCCGAACTGTTTTGGGAAAGACCAGACCATCCGGCTTTGGGAGCCGAACTGTCCGTGACCAAAGACTCATAAACTTTGTGTGTATTCATCATCTAAACTTTATTTAGGATTTAGCCGATTCTCCATCGGCTCTAGCATTACAGGAATGAAACCTTTCTTATCTATACTTATGAACTGATAATCAGAAAAATCTACTCCTGTGAGACATGTAGCAGTCTCGTAAGTCCAGAGTACAGGGGCATCGGCCACAGTGATGCAGGCCGATACATCAGCATGTACTTGTTCTACCTCATCGCCCACCCATTGTATTAACATTTGATGTAATGTAGAAGGTATACATTGGTTGGCATGAATCCAATCTCTACCTAGTATTAGGCTGTAATTTCCTTCTACATCAGTGACGAAGAATGCAGCAGCAAGGGTCTTAGTCCCGATGGTTAATTCAACGGACGTGACTCCCCTGGCTTTAATCGAACTATCCCCAACACCGCTGAAGGTCATGTTGGTTTTGACAAGTTCGTCATCTTGCTTACCTAATTTTCTGTATAATGAATAAGGCATTAGATTTACAGCCGCCCCTCCATCTACCAACATCTTAGCAATTGGTATTCCATCAATGTGACCGCGCACGAAGAGCGGCTTTAAATGATTTACCGATTCCTTTGGTTTAGTAAAGGCGGCTTCTTTAGGACCAAAATTAAACTGGGCAGCAACAGGTTCATCGTCGCCGATAATAGTACAATCGGCGGAAAATGTAATAACATTTACATCCATACCTGGGTGTTCTGGAGAAGCCTCGTAGTCGACCAAGTCTTCTCCCAGTAGGTCGTCTTCTTCCATTGATGTTGGCGTGTTGTCGGAAACTTCCTGGCGAACGACGGACGGTCCGCGCGTAGGGGCCGGACGGTCCGTGCCTGGTGCAGATTGTCCAACCTTGCTGGCCGAGCTATCTGCCATACCTGCAGGGTGCTGCACAAGTGTTGTTTGATTTTCTATTTTTGTCAACGGCCTTTGGTCTCCATTTCTTTTGCGGTGGCGGGTATAGTGGATGTGTGTCATTGAATATCTTTTCCGCCTCCTTCTCCTAGCTCTCCTGGGCTCTTAGGCGCTGTAATTTTCTCTTTTGGGACCGTGTCAATCCCGCTGGGCACCATCGAGGCATGGAGTACTTTGGATCGGCTGTTTTGATGGTAGTCGTATTTTCTTTTTTGGTTGTATTGGCTGATTCACCAAAAATCATCGGCCCTTCGCTTTCTTTTTTTATAACGACATCTGCTGTGCCTATTTTGATAATGTTTTTTGTCGTTCTTTTATTTGCCGCAGGCATATGCCCCCCTGCCGGATTGGTCGGCCTTGGAGGCCGAGTGGTCCGGCAATCCTGTTGGGTGTGTGCCTGATGACCGGATTGAGCGGTGCTTAATCGGTCTTGTACTGGTGGCGCTAACCTGTCAAAAAACGGATGTTTGGGGTGCCCCCCAAGTAGGGTATTGTGGCATCCCAAATGAATATGGTGGTATGCCCCACATTTGATTTGGAACATATGGTGGAGGCATGTATGTGTATGGATATGGCATAGGTGGATATGGAGGTGGAGGTGTCCATGCAGGTATGTTAGGTCTCAATTGTACAGTATGACCTTTCATTTCTTCCGATTGGTGGGGTGAACCGGCCTGACCTGACGCTGCTCATGAATGGGTGAGCGGGATCGCTTTGCTGGCCGGTCCCTCGGGCTGGCCTTCTTTTTCACGTATTTAGACAACAATTGATCGAAAGTTGGGCCGGACTTGACCAGCTGACTAGCTGCTTTAAATGTATTTGTTTTCCACGTACCTATCTCTGGTCGTCGTGGTTTGAAGGTACGTGGCCGCTGTGAGTCCTGAGCATGGCCGGACCGTCCGCTGGTGTCCTCTGGACCTTCCGGAGAAGTTTCGGACCATCCGCGTCTGGATGGCGGACCGTCCGCGATGCGTAGAACGGGTTCTTGCGCCTGTCTCCCTGTCTGTGTTTGCCCCCAGTCCCGGAGGCTGTGATGGTCACCTTCAGAGTCTCCCCTCCATCGGGAGTCTTCTCGGCCACCACTTTCTTGCAAGAAATTTTAATATTCCCACCGACCTCTCCTGCATTGCCGATGACTATCTTTTTGCCTTTGCCTTCATCGGCTGTGTTTGGCCGAGTCAGGACTTTCTTGCCCTCAAAGTCGATCATGTTCATCGGAAAGGGCTCCGTGTCCACTTGCATTTCCTGAAATTTCAATCGTCCTTCGTTAATGGCCGATTGAATCTGTCGACGGAATACATTACAATCATTAGTGGCATGAGAAAATGAGTTATGCCACTTGCAGTATGCACGACGTTTTAGCTCGTCGGCGGATGGAACAGTGTGATTTATTTTAATATTGCCATTTTTAAGTAACTCATCAAATATTTTATCACATTTACCAACATTAAATGTAAACTTTACCTCCTCCTGCCGTTTCTTTTGAATCGGCTGTAAGGAAGCACAAGCCGAAGATTTGGCCTGCTTTGGCCAAACCATTTCAACAGCATATATTTATGTTGACCCGTCCTCTAAGCTACTTTGATCGCACTCTACTATATGTACGTTATGACGAATTGCTTTAGCAGTTTCTTTGCTTCGGCTTTCACAAGCCAAAGCTCTCTGGTGTAATTGTGCTAGTGTAAAAAATTAGATGCCCTCTAATCTTTCTTTTAAATAATATCGTAGACCATTAAAGGCTAATCCCGCTAGCTGTTTTTCTGCTAAATGAATTTGGAAGCATCGGTTTCTTGTATCTCGGAATCTCCGGATGTAATCATTAATCGATTCATCTTTTGCTTGTCGCAATAACACTAAATCTACCAAATCCAACTCATAGTCACCGGAGAAAAAATAATCATGAAATTTTTGTTCTAGATCCCCCCATGATGAAATGGAATTAGGAGGTAGAGTGGCATACCATGCAAACGCGGTTCCTGTTAGAGATAATGAAAATAAACGTACGCGAAATGCTTCTATGTCGGCCAACTCTCCTAATTGTGCTAAGAACTGGCCTATATGTTCGCGCGTGTTTTTTCCTTGGTCACCCGAAAATTTTGAAAATTCAGGTATCCTGGTTCCCTGGGGGTATGGGTGGTGATCAAATCGGCTTTCATAAGGTTTCCGATATGATTGCCCCCCAGGTACCATGCTTAATCCGAGTTTATCTCGGAACGCCCTAGCTATTTCTTCCCTCACTATATCAATAGCAGCCGGTGCGAGACCACCGGCTCTCTGGTCAAACATAGGTGGGGTTGGCTGGATATTAGCATGTTGTCTTTCCCCCCATTGGTTTGAGCTACGTGGTGCATTGCCACTTGCCCTATATGGTTCATATGTTTGATTGTTCCTTTCCGGCCTTCTAGGTGGGGCCGGAAAGCTTTCTTGGACTCTAGACCTCGAATTAATGGGTTGATGCATTGCATAGTGCGATGGGATGTGTTGCTGGGACGGGTGAGGATTCAGGTAACAATCCTCCTCAAAAAGGTCATGCGCGGACTGTCCGGACATTGGCCCGGACCGTCCGTGATTATACGCGGACCGTCCGTCGTTGTATGCGGACGGTCCGACTGGGTAGTTTAGATTTTGTGCCGTATGTGGTGGCTCGGGCGCATATCTAGGTAACTCATTAAAAATAGGCCCGACTGTTGCTGGCCCGGACGGTCCGCGCTCACGTGCGGACGGTCCGGGCATGTGCAGATCGACTGATTTGCTACCGATTTGCGATTGCTCAGGGTATGTGTCCATCGGCATCCCATAAAGGGTTTGTGACTGGTCGTGACAACCTGTAGCCGATGTATTACGCGTGTTACCCCCTAACTCAACCTCGTGCGAAGGAAAATTTGCGATATTAGATTTATCAAATGCACGTACTAGTCTCTTGAAATCGCTTTGCATACCCCCTATGATGTTCTGTATTTGTTCACGTTGCTCCTCTACATAATTTCTAAGAGATTGTAGCTCGTTGGTATTACTTACATTGGGGATATCTGGTGTGGGTTGGAGCGAAGCCGAATCCATCACCCGATGTCGGACGACCTTGTTGTTCCTGTCCACTTTGAAGTCGGCCAAGAATTTTGCTTTTGCCTCCTGGATCATACGCTCCTTATGCTCCTCAAATTGGAGCTGTTCGTCAGCCGGCAAGGTCTCCCAAGTCGGCTCTATGATGTTGCTTCGGGAAATATCAGAGCTATCTCTTGAACCGGCCATTGAGGGCCGATTTGATGCGTCTATAGATCTTGTCCCCAGCGGAGTCGCCAAAAAGTATGTTGACGCCTTTTCGAAGCGCCAAACACTCAACAAGAACCGTGGCGATGCCTTCTGCACAGGGGCGGACGGTCCGCGCGCAGGGGCCTGACAATCCGCGGCCTGGTGCGAGGCGCGGCGGTGCTCTCTGCACAGGGGCGGACGGTCCGCGCGCAGGGACGGACGGTCCGCGGCCTGGTGCGAGGCTAGGGCTTCTCTGCCTGACGGCCGGACGGTCCGCGCCCTGGGGGCCGGACGGTCCGCGCGTACGCAGAGGCGGCGAGAGTCGCCGGCGGCGGCCTGGATCTCGCTCCCGGGAGGGATCCCGTCGGGGAGGAGAGATCCTAGGTGATGTCTAGGCTCGGCAGGCCGACCTAGACTCTTCTAATCGGCGTAGAGTCGAAGAGAAGCGAGAATTTGGAGATCGAGAGGCTAAACCTAAACTAGACTATAACTACTCCTAGGATAAAATGCGAAATAAAAGTTGTATTGATTCGATTGTTGATGATTACAAATTGGCCGTAGACCTCTCTATTTATAGAGGAGGGGGGCTGGACCCTTTACACAACTGATTCCGAGCTAATTCCGCGAATATAGCTAACAACCGTAGCACAAAACTCGGAACCCTAATCTGTTCTGCGCACGCGCGGACCATCCGGCCCACAGGCGCGGACGGTCCGGCACTGTCCGGCCTCAGGGCCGGACCGTCCGCTGGCTCATTTTTGGTTCAAACACTGAGGCATGGAGATAACTGCAGGGTTGTTCGCACAGCAGGAGCTGGAGCTGAACGGGGGCACGCGCGGAAAGATTTGGCTGAGGCAGGACACACGTGGAGAGGGTAGACGGGGATATCCCGACGGTCTACACTAATGTCTTAATAGTTAGTAGAGATACGTACTAATTAGTCCAACCTAAAAGACTAAACTGATAGAAAAATTATGGACAATTATACTCATATTATATTTCAAAATCGTGCGACCTCGATGCTATAGATTACTGCGTCGATCCCTGGAAAACAAAAACCTGGTAATAGCCACACCATGCACAGAACGAGAACGTGTTTTTTTTAAATAAAAAGTAGCTAAAATGAAAGAGGAAAAAAACGGCCGGTTCATCGTACCGCACAGCACAGGCAGACGTCGCCGGCCGTGCGCGACACTGCAGGGGAACCAGTGCACGTCACTCGGGCCTGCACCTGGGTATAATTCGTCAAACGTGTGTGTTACAAAATTTTATACAGTGATCAAATACCAT
This sequence comes from Zea luxurians, assembly GCA_029449295.1. Taxonomy (NCBI): domain Eukaryota; kingdom Viridiplantae; phylum Streptophyta; class Magnoliopsida; order Poales; family Poaceae; genus Zea; species Zea luxurians. The sequence goes on along the minus strand of JAOPSE010000005.1, from coordinate 168,504,472 downwards.
ACATCCATTGGTCAGTTATTCCCAAGGGACACACCCTTTGGGAACACTTGTATATATACTACCCTGTCTGCAATAAAGAAACTGTCCCTGCCATTTGTCTCTCTCAATCATTTGTCTCTGTTCTCTCCATTTGCCACTGAGCACTGCAATAGACTACAACACGTTATCAGCACTGCCTCAAGGGAAAATCAGAGAAGAAGAAGAACACGCTGTTCTTGACAAGAACAGCAAGATCGATCTACACATCAACAGCAAGGTATGAAGCATACCGTTTCCATGCGCATACGCCGTATGCGCGAAGTTCTTCATATTGTTGATGATGCGATGTTGGAAGCGTTTACCGTTGGGCAAGCCGCAGCGCTTCCACCGGTGCACGCGATCCCTGCACGCCGTGTGCAAGTGCAAAATGTGCACTTCTGCGTTCTCCATGGATGGATAGCGGTGGTTACGCTGCCAGTGGTGGAGTGTGGACTCCCCATTGCATCCCCGTCGCCACCGGCACCGGTGTTTGACGCGGGATTGTCCGCATCGGCCCCCATGGATGTCGATTTGGCGGCACCACCACCGCCTCCGCCCACTGCAGCGGCAGTTGCTCGTCGTTCGCCATCTCCACCAGTGCCTGTGGTCGTCGGGACCATTGCTTCCCGTCGTGGGCAGCCCCCGCGTGCCGTTGATGCTCCACGTGGACACATTATCTTCACTGGCCATCGCCCAAATGGTATGGCCTCGTCTTCCTCCTCCAACGGGAGGGCCTAATGGCCCTCGATCCGGCCGTCGCGTCGGCCGTTTGGGGGGAGGGGGTGGGGAGCGGCGCGGCATGCCTCTGCGCGCTCGACGCGGGCCTCCCCGACGTGGGCGCTCGGCGCGGCCCACCGGCGGTGCTCGGCGCTGCACCCATGGCGCGCTCGGCGCGGGCACTAGAGGGCGCGGCGTGGCCCCACGCGTGGCCGGCGGCTGCGCGCTAGCGGCTCTGCGCCCGGCGGCACTCGGCGCGGGCCCCACGAGGGCGCTCGGCGCGGCCAGCCATGGCCCGCTCGGCGTGGCCTCCCGCAGGCGCTCGGAGCGGCCAGCCAAGGCGCGCTCGGCGCGGCCTCCAGGCAGCGCTCGGCGTGGCCTCCCGCAGGCGCTCGGCGCGGCCCGCCAAGGCGAGCTCGGCGTGGCCTCCTGCGGCGCGAGGCGCGGGCCACCATGGAGCCTCGACGCGGCCCCCACGAGGCGCGCTCGGCGCGGCCCCCACGAGGCGCGCTCGGCGCGGCCCCCACGAGGCACGCTCGGCGCGACCTCCAGGAGGCGCTAGGCGCGGGCGCGTACCTGGCACCCGGCGCGGGCTCGCCACCAGCCATGGCGCGCGCGGCCACAGGCGTTTGGACGGCCCCGGCGGCTGGCTCCAGAGCGCTCGACGCGGCCTCCGCCTGGCGCTCGGCGCGGGCCCGCCGCCCTCCCTGGGCGCGCTGGCGGTTGGGATCACGCAGGGCGGGCACGTGATCGGCAAGCGGGAGTTCGCGGACACAGCGCGGGGCGTTGGCGGCTCGTCATGCGCTCCCAGGCGGCGGCGGCCTGGAGGCCAAAGGCTGGCGGCGGCTGGTTGGCTGGGGCGGTTAGGGTTTGGCAAACCCTAACCGCTCCCATTTATAATGGGCTTTGTAGCCTCTGTTGGGCCGCCTGGGCCGGTCAGCTAGGCTGGGCCGGCGTGCAGGCCTTCTGGCCGCTGCCTGGCTCGCCTGGCAGGCCGCCTAGGCTACTTTCAGAGGCCTAATATAGCCTGTTTTACCATTTTTAAGTTCTGAATTCAGTATAAGACTCTGTTTTATATGTAATTTCAGTTCAAAGTTATCTTAGGCGTCTAAATTCGTAATTTAGACTGCATATATTGTAAAGACATATCTGTTTTATTGTACATATAGCAGATTTTAGTTCGTGAATTATTGTTTGTTTTACATTAATAATTCACATATCTCTACTTGCTATTATTTACACATTCATTTATGTTTGCATATAAATATAGCATTTATTAAGTTCAGACTTAATAAAACTCATGCAAAAATGAAATTACATTATTTTGGATCAAGAGCATAGGGAGATAGAGTCCTGAGCATTGGCTGCACTAAATTCTTTTATAGAATTTAGTAGCCCGGAGACCGTGCTTGTGGCAGCATTTGGAATGCCTATCTCTATGAGGTCTATATCCCTCGGGATGATTACCTATACGTGCTATCCAAAATAACATGATATGGAGTTATTGAATTTTACTTTGATAATTAGTAGAGCATGGGTAGTGGAGACCTAAGCATTGGCTGCGGTTTGTTCCTCCGTAAACTTATCAGCCTAGAGACCGTGCTTTTAGGCAGCAAGTTTCTTGCCCACTACTAGATCTACCTCATTAATTTGAGGATTATCTATACTATGCTCACTAAAATTCAGAGTATTTATTCAATTGGAAGGTTTGGAACCTTCAGGCAACTCATATCACATGTAAGAGTTAGTGAATTTTATTTTGATAATTAGTAGAGCATGGGTAGTGGAGACCTAAGCATTGGCTGCGGTTTGTTCCTCCGTGAACTTATCAGCCCAGAGACCGTGCTTTTAGGCAGCAAGTTTCTTGCCCACTACTAGATCTACCTCATTAATTTGAGGATTATCTATACTATGCTTACTAAAATTCAAAGTATTTATTCAATAGGAAGGTTTGGAACCTTCAAGGAACTCGTTACATATGTAATTTTAAGAATTTTTGCATATTGAGCTTACAACATCACCATTGTGACTATTAATTTATGCGTAAATTAATGGATGTCCATAGTAATGACTGTAGGAACATGTCAACCAAAGAGTTCGAGGAACTCGCCCTTGATGGGCATAACTACCCAACTTGGGCTTCAGATATTGAAATAACTTTTGCTTCTCGTGGGATCATTGATGCCATTGCAGCACCCATCACTGGTACTGATCCAGTGAATGAGGTTAAAAAGAACACAACACTTTTCCTTTTGAGGCTTTACATCCATAAGGACCTTAAGCAAGAGTACCTTATGGAGAGATGCCCTCATAACTTGTGGAAAGCTCTCAAAGAGCGCTATGAACAGCAGAAGGAGCTCATATGGCCGTCAGCCAACCATGAGTGGAACCACCTTCGTCTGCAAGATTTTAAATCTGTTGCAGAATATAACCATGCTCTTCATAGCATTTGTTCTAAATTGAAATTTTGCGAGAAAGAGCCCTCTGAAGCAGACAAGATAGAGAAGACTCTATCTACCATGCTTCCAGAGGACAGGATATTGCATCAGCAGTATCGCTCTAGTAATTTCCAGAGGTATTCTCAACTCATGCACACATTGACCCAAGCAGAAAAGCATCATGAGCTTCTTCTAAAGAATGCTCAGCAGCGCCCTCCTGGGTCTGCCCCTCTGCCTGAGGTACATTTCAATGTGCATAAGACTGAGAATAAGAAAGGATTCAAGAAAAACTTCAAGAATCCTCCTGGACCTCGCAAATTCAAGAAGAACAAATTCCATAAGAAAGGTAAAGGAAAAGGAAAAGGAAATGGCAAGCCTCTACCATCTAAGGGCAATAGAGCTTGTCTTAAATGTGGTACTGAGGGCCATTTTGCTAGGGATTGCACTTGCCCTAAGCACCTTGTTCTTTTGTATCAACAATCCCTAAAGAAGCTAAAGTCTGATAAGCCTGGTTTTGAGGCTCATTTCAATTCTATTGAAGCACCAATTGAGGTTGGAAGTTCTTCACTGGCTTCTGGTGACCTGAAGAACACTCTTGCTAAAGAGCACCTCAATGTGGTTGACAACAAGCCTCTACTTCTACAAGAAGATGAATCTGATGATATGATCATTGAGTATATGTCAAAGGATCCATTTGGAGATTTGGCATAAAATCTCTCATGCTTGGAGATTTGATCATGATCACTGTGGCTTGTGTGGTTGTTCTATACTGTCTTTATAATGTTGTTGTAATAAGTAGAGGTATACAATCTCATGTTTTGAGATGTAACATACTCTACAGACCAGTGTTGGGTCCTATGAGTAGAGCGAACTCATTAGTTGAGTCGCCATACCATTATTGTAATATTGTTTCGACATTGTGATATTTAATATCATGTCATGTATAGTACTAAGTTGCATCACAAAATTCTTATTCAGAATTTTTATTTATGTATAGATGCATAATGATGACAACTCGACGGAAGAGGAATTATGCCTTGTGGACAGTTGTACCACAAACTCTATACTTAAGGAGATCAAATACTTTCAGACTCTTAAGAAAAGAGATGGGAAAGTTTTGACCATCGCCGGACGCGATGCTGTGATAGTTGGCTCTGGTCGAGCAACTATTACCCTCCCCATGGGTACTGAAATTGTGATCGAGGATGCATTATTGTATCCTGATTCTACACGTACCCTCCTAAGTTTTAGAGATATCCGGCAAAATGGATTTCATATTGAAACCCATGATGAAAATCAAGAAGAGTTTCTCTTCTTGACCAAGCCGAATAAATATGGCAAGTGCATATGCGAGAAAATTCCATCACTCACGTCAGGGTTGTACTATACATATATTAAGAACAATGCACATGTTGCATATAAGGTAATTTTCCAAGATGTTGATGCATTCCAGATTTGGCATGATCGACTTGGTCATCCTAGCATAGGGATGATGAGGAAAATTACAGGCAATTCAATTGGTCATAATTTGCCTACAACAAGTTTTCCCAAATCTAAGGATTTTGTTTGCACCGCATGTGCAACTGGGAAACTTATTTTGAGACCATCATATCTCAAAATTAAAGCTGAATCACTTAAATTCCTTGAAAGGATTCAAGGAGATATTTGTGGGCCAATTATGCCAACTTCTGGGCCGTTCAGGTATTTCATGGTACTGATTGACGCATCTACTAGATGGTCACATGTGTGTTTACTATCAACACGCAACCATGCATTTGCCAAGATAATGTCTCAAATTATCAAGTTAAAGGCAAATTTTCCTGAACATCGGATTAGTTCAATCCGAATGGACAATGCTGCTGAATTCAAATCTCAGGCATTCAATGATTATTGTATGGCACTGGGGATTCAAGTACAACACTCGGTACCGTATGTCCACACCCAGAATGGTTTGGCTAAGTCACTAATCAAGATAATTAAACTCATAGCAAGGCCATTATTGATGAATTGCAAATTGCCTTCGTCGTGTTGGGGTCATGCAGTTCTACACGCTGCTGACCTTATACAATTACGACCAACTGCATACCATTCAACATCCCCAATACAAATGGTACGTGGAAATCCTCCAAGTATTTCCCATTTGCGTAAATTTGGATGTTGTGTATACATTCCAATCTCACCACCTCAGAGAACAGCTATGGGCCCACACAGGAAAGTGGGGATCTATGTGGGATTTCAATCTCCGTCGATCATTAAGTATTTGGAACCCTTAACAGGGGATCTATTTACAGCCCGTTTTGCTGACTCTATTTTTGATGAGGAACATTTCCCGGCATTAGGGGGAGAATTTAAGTACCAAAAAGAATGCCAGGAAATAAATTGGAATACTCAAAGTGTTCCAGGTTCTGATCCACGTACTTCAGAAACTGAACTGCAAGTTCAGAAAATTATACATTTGCAAAGACTTGCAAATGAACTGCCAGATGCATTCACTAATTACAAAGGTGTCACTAAATCATTCATTCCTGCTAGGAATGCATCAGAAAGAGTGGAAGTACCGAGTAAGGCCACTCAACTCCTAGAGAGGAGAAGTATGGTGAATAAGCGCTGTTCTGTTGCTAAGAAGCAAAGAACAATAGTGAATGCAAAAGGACACCAATATGATACAATGTATCATGTGGATTGTGATGATCCACAACCCAGCTCGGATCTGCACATAACCGAGGCTGGGACATCGGAAAATCCTAGACACATCAATTTGGGAAATTCTGATGAGTCTCTAAGGAATGATGAAATTGCCATCAACTATGTTGAGACTGGTGAAACATATGATAGAAAAGCTACCAATGTCGACATATATTTCTCCGAGCAAATTGCTGAGGACCTTCAAAATGATCTAGATCCTAAGACCATGGCAGAGTGCAGTAAGCGCTCGAATTGGATCAAATGGAAGGCAGCAATCAAAGCGGAGTTAGCCTCGCTTTACAAAAGAGAAGTTTTCTCTGCTGTAATACCTACACCACGTGATATCTTCCCTGTGGGATATAAGTGGGTTTTCATTCGGAAACGAAATGAAAATGGTGAGGTAGTGAGATACAAAGCAAGGCTAGTAGCACAAGGGTTTACGCAAAGACCCGGCGTTGATTTCAACGAAACTTATTCACCAGTCATGAGTGCAATAACATTCCGATATTTAATATCTTTGGCAGTGCAAAATCGTCTATCTTTGCGGTTAATGGACGTAGTGACCGCATATCTCTATGGGTCACTGGATTCTGATATATACATGAAAGTTCCTGATGGAATAGATGTACTAAATCCAAAGGCAAAGCGCAACATGTATTGCGTAAAGTTGCAGAAATCATTATATGGCTTAAAACAATCGGGCAGAATGTGGTACAACCGATTGAGTGAATTCCTTTTACGTAAGGGATACACGAAAAATGATGATTGCCCGTGCGTCTTCATCAAAAGATCCAAAGTGGGATTCTGTATCATATCAGTTTATCTTGATGACCTTAACATTATAGGAAATAAACTTGATATTGATGAAGCACGTCATCATTTAACGACGGAATTTGAGATGAAGGACTTGGGTAAAACCAAATTTTGCTTAGGTCTACAACTTGAGCATTTACCTTTTGGAATCCTTGTACATCAAAGTACATATATCCAAAAAGTATTGGAAAAATTCAATATGCATATGTCTTATCCTTCAAAGACTCCTATGGTGGTCAGATCTTTGGATTTAAAGAAAGATCTATTCAGACCACTGGATGATGAAGAACAGATATTGGGACCGGAGTTCCCATATCTCAGTGCTATTGGTGCATTGATGTATCTTGCTAACAATACCCGGCCGGATATTGCTTTTGCAGTAAATTTGTTAGCAAGGCACAGTTCCGCTCCAACGAAAAGACACTGGGTTGGCATTAAGAATATTTTCCGATACCTAAATGGCACAAAGGATCTAGGACTCTTTTACAAGAGAAGTAATGATCCTAGTTTAATTGGGTATACAGATGCTGGCTATTTATCTGATCCCCACAATGGCCGATCGCAAACAGGATTCATATTCTTACAAGGTGGAACTGTCATATCGTGGAAATCGTCTAAACAGACTTTGGTGACCACGTCCACCAACCATTCTGAAATAATTGCATTATTTGAAGCATCACGTGAATGTGTATGGCTTCGTAGAATGGTGAATCATATACTCACAACTTGTGGTATTGGTTCTCTTGACTCACCAACAATTATCTATGAAGATAATTCAGCTTGTGTTGTTCAGATGGATACATGTTATATCAAGAGTAATATCAATAAGCATATTTCTCCTAAACTGTTTTATCCCCATGAACTTCAGGAAAAAGGGGATATAAACATCTTGCAAACAAAGTCTTGTGATAATCTTGCAGATCTATTCACAAAGTCTCTACCATACTCTACATTTCAGAAATGTGTTGAGGGGATTGTTATGAGAAGACTTAAGAGCTTGCAAGGTTCAGGGGGAGTAATTCCCCATGATATATAACCTGTATTGAACCATCATATTACACTATTTTCTTTGTATGAGTTTTGCCTTGCTAAGATTTTCTCATCCAAAGTTTTTAACGAGGTAATATCAATAAAGCTATATGCTTCATCATTGATTTTTCCCACAGGGGTTTTTATACATGATGATTACAAGCATATTTTCTTTTGGAGACTATGTGAGATCATTCTCATTATCCAAAAGACATTGTGTACTCCTTATTTTTCCCACAGGGTTTTTGAGGAGATCAAGAATTTGATGACGGATTGCAGATGATCAAATGGATTAGGATTGATCAAGGGAGAGCGTTACAAAATATTATACAGTGATCAAATACCATACATCCATTGGTCAGTTATTCCCAAGGGACACACCCCTTGGGAACACTTGTATATATACTACCCTGTCTGCAATAAAGAAACTGTCCGTGCCATTTGTCTCTCTCAATCATTTGTCTCTGTTCTCTCCATTTGCCACTGAGCACTGCAATAGACTATGTACTGCTGTGTGTGATTGAGAGGATGACGATATGGCTGTCCCCTAGCGTAGCATGCGCATGAAAGAAGGTGACGGCGGCCCAGGGCGGACGAATCGAAAAGCGTGGAAATCGCCTGACGCCACGTCACGCCTTTTGTTTGTGTGTGTGCTCGCTCGATCGTCAGCTGTGTAATCCTCGCCGGCGGTGGATTGTTTTGTCTACCACCAGCTCCGTCGACAGATCGCCACGGGGCGCATCGCATCGATCTGTCGACGGCCCACGACCCACGGGCCTGTGCTGGGGGAATCGGAGAACAGCAAACAGACCGAGCCGTTTGGACCGTGCGGGCGACGCAAGTCACGCAATGCGTACGGATGGTTTTGCATGAGATGACGACGCCATCGGTTTGCACATCGTGGTCAGGGCCGCCGCGCGTCGCGCTGGCTTAATCGGCAAGTTAAGCGTGATTAGTCGAGCTGGCTTAATTGGACGCCCACGGCAGGACCATAGCACTCACTCACCTCCCTCGATCGTCAGGAGAACAGATCGAGCAGGCCGGTGACTGGTGAGAAACACCTGCCCACTGCCGGCCGAGCCGGCCGGGTCCATCGTCTCGAGGTACGTAGATTCGGAGTTCACTGGAACAAGACTGAGAGATACCATCCATACCAACACGTTTGTCTCTCTTGCTTCTGTGTCACAGCTGTTTGCGGCGTCATTACCCTGGCACTGTGCGTGGGCCAGGTAAAGTGAAGGAAGAAGGGGGTGCGGTGCAGGCACCGGAGGCAGGCGGGGACGTCCAATCTCCCTTTGCTTGTCCCTGCAGCGCGAAAACGACGCCGGCTCCTCCTCCACGTCAATGGCAAGCGTCGTTGTAGCTTGCGCGTTCCAGGAAAGCGACGGGGCATGGCCGTCACCTCCCTTTCGCGATTTCTGCGGGCGCACACCTGTGCTCCCCCACGGCGTCTCTCCTCACACCTGGCGCGCGCCGCCGTCTGGTTCCTGTCGCTCTGTCACGGGGAGTAAAGGCGACGACGCGGGACATGCAACGGGCCTGCGCTTTCAGCTTTCTTTCATTCAGCCCGGCTCGCGCTATCTATTCTCTCTCGTCGTCGCCTCGTTGCGTGTTCCTCGCCTCTCCGAAAAGAGAAAAGCGGGCCTTTGGGGACGGGGGGCACGTAGGCCCGGCGAGGTTGAACGGGGCTGGGCGACGTACGTTACGTGAGAAAGACCGGCAGACACACGCCCGATCCCGGCCCCGTGCAAAAAAAAAAAAAAAAAGGCAGCTGCTTTGCTTGCTTGCTTGCGAGTGCGAGAGCTTCTCGCTCGCCCGGCGCGCACGATGAGTAGCTTCACGGCAACGGCGACGTGCGTCGTGCATGGTACGGTGGTTAGGCTGCCCGCTGCCCGCTGGCCGCCTGCGTCGCGTTTAGTCAGTGGAGGGCGACGCCTGCAATGAGCCCATGACCTGGCCGTGCCCTTTTCTTTCTTTCTTTCTTTCTTTCTTTCTTTCTTTCTTTCTGCAGCTCGGTGACCACTTTCTTCCATTGACAAATGGAGAAGGGCTCGATGACTGAGCACTCAAGGCCCAACATATACATTTGATGCCAACAGGCCGCAAATTGTGTGACGGGGCCCGTTACGTTATACGAGTACGCACTTTGGGGGTGAGGGGCCATATAAATGACGGCAGAAACTAATTAATTGCAATCCGGGCATGGGCCTTCTTCGGCCACAAACCACTCTTTCACTCCAAGGTACCACGCTGGACTGGAATGGATCAAGAGAGCCAACGTTGCCAAACATTGGACTACTTTAAAAGGGCCCGTTTATTTCAGTTTTTTTTTCTGATTCTAGTCGTCATAAGATTCTGTGAACTGTCAAACACTTTACTTTTCAATCCGTTTATATGATAACTGTTTTGGTGAAAATCGTTCAAAAATCAATGTAAATACATAATCAGACGACTCGAGTCGTCGTGAAATGAGTAATACGCCACTTCCTAAATCCAAGTCGATGAACCACTTCACCTTAATACACAATCAGTGTGACTAGCGCGGCGCCAGTCACACACAGTCAATTTGCTATTTTATTACGCTAAATTGTGGTCTTCTCTATTTTACTATCAGACCCACAAATCATAAACACAAATGAGTCATAGATATAGAGTCATATAATAGCAGGTAGCTCACGTCTGAAGTGACAAAATACCAATTTTTTTGGTCACACTCGGTCCCTCGATCGCTCTCGGCCCTCGGTCCCGTCTGCGTCGCCAGGAGGCAATGGCGGCGGACGGGAATGGCGTGGCCGCCGCCGCCGGGGACACCAAGGCGGCCTTCGCAGAGATCTACAGGACGCTCAAGGAGGAGCTGCTCACCGACCCCGGCTTCGAGTTCACTGAGGAGTCGCGCCAGTGGATCGACCGCGTAACGACCCCTCTCACTCCCTCTCTTTCTCCTCCTTCCTTTTCTGCTGCTGTTTCCTGGTTTGCTCCTTGTGGCGTGTGGCGGCTCGTTGCGCCGTCGCAGCGACGCCGTGGCCCAGCGAGCTCTCCCCGTTTAGGCTCCACCCTGGATCGGCGGGCTCGCTGTAGTTCGCGCGGTACCAGGTTCTTATTGAAGCGAAATTAATTCTGTTTACCGCGTGCACATGGACATGTCACACATGGGTGAATAAATGAACAAAGCACGGGATCATGGGTAAGTAAATGAGCAAGGGTTAGCCCTCTGGGAGCTGCACGGAGTGGAACTGGAACTTCCCTTGTTCGGTCCGTTACTCAGGGATCAGATGAGATTGAAAAAAAAGTTAAGAAGTTTGACTTGTTTGTGATTTAAATCCACCTAATCCCACTCAATTCATATGGATTGAGAGCTAACCGAACAAACCCAGTTGGATTGGGTCGACGGGCTCCACTTTTGGACATTGAATTGCTGCCAAATCACAACAGAGCTTACGATCATTACGCCCTACAGTTAAATCCAAACCACAGTAGCAGTTAACAGTTATTAATGATACGTAGGCACTTAAGTGGATTTTGGGTGTTTTAGCAGGCCGCTTACTGTTCGTTCTGTCAGCTGGTGCTTTTGATGTGCAATGCTAATATGACCTTCTCTATCTCCCTCCTTCAAACAGATGGTTGACTACTGTTGACGCCTTTTTGGAGGCGCCAAACACTCAAAAGAACCAGCGGCGGTGCTCTCTGGTCAGACGCGGACGGTCCGTGGCACAGAGCCGGACGGTCCGCGACCTGACGCGAGGCGGCGGTGCTCTCTGGTCAGGCGCGGACGGTCCGCGGCCAGGGGCCGGACGGTCCGCGACCTGGCGCAGGGGCTGGCGTTCCCTGCCTGACGGCCGAACGGTCCGCGCCCTAGGGCCGGACGGTCCGCGCGTGCGCAGGGGGTGGCGAAGGTCGCCGGCGGCGCCTGGATCTCGCTCCCGGGAGGGACCCCGTCAGGGAGGAGAGATCCTAGGGGTTGTCTAGGCTCCGGTAGACCGATCTAGACTCCTCTAATCGACGTAGAGTCGAGGAGAGGCGGAGAATTTGGGGATTGGAATACTAAACTAGGGCTAAACTAGAACTAGACTAGAACTACTCCTAATGCATAAGGTAAAAACGAGTAATAAACTGGATTTGATCGATTGTTGGGGGGTTCAATCGGCCGTAGCCCTTTATCTATATAAAGGGGGAGGTCTGGATCCGCTTCCAACTGATTTCCGAGTTAATCCTGCGGTTTTAGGTAACAAATCCCGCGAGAAACTAGGAACCCAAACTGACTCTGCGCACGCGCGGACCGTCCGCGCCACCACCGCGGACAGTCCGGACCGTGGACCGTCCGGCCTCAGGGCCGGACCGTCCGCACGACCATTTTGGTTTCCAACATATGCCCCCTGCCTTTTGGTGAAGGTTGACGAACCAAAAGCATATGAACTAAACCTGATGTAAGTCACCGACTTTTCGATATGGAGATTATTCAATAAAGCACCAATATAAAGGCCGTTTCGGATTTATCTTTCTCGGCCATGACCATTTGATCAATGGATCAAAAGGAATAGAATGGAGGTGCCCCCCAGTCTGGATAGATGAAGGGACTATACATGTACCATGGATTCATCATCGTGTCATTCCATGTTTGAACAGGATAATATACCGACGATGAGTAAATAGGTGGAAAGTACCCTGGTCTCATAGAATGAATAGGCGATGCTTGTTGTGTCGCCTTTCGGGTCGTTTTGTTTGACCGTTTTGTTTTAGCAGGTGACCGGGGTTTCTTTGTTGACCGATCACGTGGAACAGTCTTTTTGCTAGTATTTTTGGAGAGCAACTGATCAAAAGTAGGATCGGCTTTGATACGCCGATTATATGTGCTTTGACCTTGCGTCTTTTTCCTTGCTTTGTGTAGAGGTTGACGCCTTTGATCATAGGGGGACTGTCCGGCTGAGTTAGCCGGACCGTTTGTCTGAGCACCGGATTGTCCGCACGTAGCTGCCGGACCATCTACGATGCTCGGGCTAGGCTGACGTGCTTGGTTCATTAACTGTGCCTGCCCCCCGGCGTCTTCGGACTTTTTAGCCTTCTCATCCGAAGCCTTTCGAGCAATCTCCTTTTGTGATTTATCTGACGTGCGGGGATCGCCAATGACGATGCCCTTGCCTTTGCCTTTATCGGCCATTTCAGGCCGAACCAAGACCTTTTTGCATGTGAGTTTTATTGTATTAACAGGAAAAGGTTGTGTGTCTACTTGCATCTCCTGAAAAGCCAATCGACCCTCATTTATGGCCGATTGTATCTGTCGACGAAAAACATTACAATCATTGGTGGCATGAGAAAAGGAATTATGCCACTTACAATAAGCACGCCTCTTTAATTCATCAGGAGGAGGAATAGTATGAGTTAATTTAATGTTGTCGTTTTCAGTAACTCGTCAAATATTTTATCGCATTTGGCAACATTAAAAGTAAACTTGTCGATTCTTTCGAATCGACTGTAAAGCAGAATACGCTGAAGGTTTAGCCTGTCCTGGCCAAACCAGTTCGGCAGTGTATACATCTATGGATTCATCGTCCGAATTATCATATCCCACTAGATGCATCTTATGGCTAGCCGATTTTGATGTTTCCTTACTTCGGCTTTCACAGGTCATAGCCCGCTGGTGTAAGTGCACTAGCGAAAAGAATTGGGTGCCATCTAATTTTTCTTTTAAGTAGGGTCGCAACCCATTGAAAGCTAGTCCTGTTAGTTGTTTTTCTGCGACATGAATCTGAAAGCATCGGTTTCTAGTGTCCCGGAATATCCGGATATAGTCATTAACCGATTCTTCAGGCCCCTGTCGGACTGAAGCTAAGTCAGCCAATTCTAATTTATGTTCTCCTGAGAAGAAGTGTTCATGAAATGTCTGCTCTAATTCTTCCCAAGAGTTAATAGAGTTTGGCGGCAAAGCTGCGTACCATGCAAATGCAGTATCAGTAAGGGACAATGAGAATAAACGAACGCGGTAGGCTTCCCCATCAGCCAATTCTCCCAAGTGTGCTATGAATTGGCTTATATGTTCGTGTGTGCTTTTCCCACCTTCACCAGAAAACTTAGAGAAGTCTGGTATTCTAGTTCCCTGTGGATATGGTACGGTGTCAAATCGGTGGCTATAAGGCTTCCAATACGATTGCCCTGTACCTGACACACTAACACCGAGTTTGTCCCTGAACATCCCGGCTACCTCGTCTCTAACCCTCTCCGCCATGTCTGGCGACCATCCATTGAGTTTGTGGGTGGAAATCTCAGGTTGCCTGACATCACTCTGTCGGCTTTCCTCCCAGGGATGTTTGAGGTATGTGTTAGGTGTCCTATTAATGTCTAGCACAAAAAAGTGATGGAATAACTAGCACAACACAGCTGTACTAGATACCTGCATTTGACATTTCAGATCACACAAAAAAGTGATGGAATAACTAGCACAACACAGCTGTACAAGTAGATAAGACAGATAGTTGCATTACAGCATTACATCAAGCTGCAAACATTGTTCTCGAATTAACAAGCATCAGGCAATACATTAAAAACATGGTTGAGAAACTAGACATAACAAAAACTTCACATCTACAATGCCTTATTGTATGTGGACTTAAGCTAATCAACTATTGTAGGCAGCCCACATCTGCAGTGCGATCTGATCTCTTAGTGTACTTCCATCACTTGACTCTGTGTCATTTGGATAGTTGTTGTCTCTCTCAGGGACAACAACATATTGACTTAGAGATATGTGAGCTGGTTGGTTATCCAACCATCCTTCATCATCATTTTGCCCTCTAATTATGTTGTGAAATGCAACGGCTGCAACAATGATCTTGATTTGATTTTCTATGAGATGGAATGTCCCTAATTTTAGTCAGGAACCTTTTCTTAAGAACACCAATGACCCTCTCTATATGGTTGCGGAGAATTGCATGGCGATGATTGAACAACTCTTTGTAGTTTGCATAACCACTTTGTGATGAACGACGCCTCCTAAACTGACTGAGATGGTACCGAACTCCTCTGTATGGTGCAATGTATGATGTTGTATTTGCATAGCCACCATCTACTAGATAAAACTTTCCTTCTGGCACAACAAATCCTTTGCTAATAGCAGATCGAAGCACCCCTGCATCTGATGCCGACCCTTCCCATCCAAATGAGACAAATGTGAAATTGAGATCGTTGCAGACTACCATAACATTGTGTGAAAGAGTTCATTTTCTATTTCTATATGGAGGGCCCTGTCTTCTGCGATAGTGATGGGTACATGTGTGCCGTCAATGGCACCAAGGCAATTATGCATTAAAGAGACAAATATAGAAATATGTTGATGAGATGTGGCAATTAGCATAGGATAATTGTGTGTTTGCAGTTGTAGCTCACCTGAAAAAGGGCATGAACCTAGAATCTATTTCAATCCTAGAATCTGGAAAAAGGGCATGAACCTAAAACTCATGCTAGGATTGCAACAGATGATGGAATAAGTCATGTGGTCAGCAGCAGTTGCAGTTTTGACTGTTGTAGGACAGCAGCAGTTGCGGCAGGACAGCATGCAACAACAGTCTTTTGACTGCGCAGGACAGCAGTAGCAGCAGTCTTTTGACTGCGCAGCAGCAACAACCTTTTGACTGCTGCAGGACAGCAGCAGTTGCAGCAGGACAGCATGCAGCAGCAGTCTTTTGACTGCGCAGCACAGCAGTAGCAGCCCAGCAGAGGACAGCAGTAGCAGCACAACAGTTTTTGACTGCACTTTAGTATCTAAAGGACAACACCTGTGTGCTGCAGCGTGTAGTGTAGTGTGTAGTGCAGTGTAGTGCAGCCCCTAGGGCTATAAATATGTGTCCCCAACCCCTCTAAGGGTATGTCATTGTGTAGTGTTTGAGGAAATAAACAGAAAATTGCCTCAACTCATAGTGTCATCCTCTTGATGAGAGTTAGAGTTCCTCTACTTACAATTGGTATCAGAGGCAAACTATCCTGCAGCCTAAACATCTCTTGCTCATCTCCTTCCCACGCCTCTTCCCACACTCAGTCGGCAGCAAGAGCTCCAACTGTTCCTCCCTCTCCTGCTCAGACGAGCAACCTTTCGTCTGAGACAGCCTCTTACACACGTAGCGACCCCTCACTAGCCCACCATGTCCCTACCCTTGGTCACTTCGAGTGTGCGGCGCCAGCAAGGGGTCGAGGTCACCGCGGCACAAGAACGCGAGCGAGTAGCAGAAGTGGCTGCAGCGACAGCGGCGAGGGCAACACGGTTGGCGGCGGCGGAACTGGCAGCAGCAAGAGCGGGAGTAGAAGCAGCGGAGGCGGCGGATGCTACACGTGCGGCGGCAGCAGAGCTCGAGGTTCTGCGGGGTAGTAGAGCTGGCAGCTCTGCTTCTGTCAACGACAACACCGACGAAGAGCTCAGGCTGGCGAGGGAAGCAGCGCGAGAGCAGGCGGCACAGTGGGCAGCCGCACATCCCCATGGGGGCGCGCGTGGCGGCAGCCCAGATAGGCGCCGACACGCTGACGGCGCTCCAGGCGAGGGCGCACGCGGCGGCAGCCCAGACGGGCGTAGACGCGCCGGCGGTGCTCCCGGCGGCGGCGACCGAGTCGACGGAGATCGTGGCCTCTACAGGCGGCGCGACTCTCCCTCCCCAGATCGGTACCATGGTCGCCGCATGGCCCAGACCATTGTCAGGGACATCGGTCCCGGCGGTGGGTGGCCTACCCTCACCAAGACCAACTACGCCGAGTGGGTCGCGGTGATGAGGGTACGGCTCTAGGTTCGTCACATGTGGGAAGCAGTTCCGTACGGCGACGTCGACTACCACGAGGATCGGCTGGTGCTGGATGCCCTCATTGCTGCAGTTCCGCCCGAGATGCAGTTTTCGCTTTCCCAGAAGCGGACTGCCAAGAAGGCCTGGGACGCCATCGCTGCGACCCGCATCGGCAGCGACCGTGCCCGCAAGACCACACTGCAGGCACTTCGCAAGGAGTGGGAGAACCTGGCCTTCAAGCCAGGTGAGGATGTTGATGACTTTGCTCTCCGCCTCAACACTCTGTTGCAGAAGATGGTGCAGTTCGGCGACGACACCTACGATGAGGAGAGTTGTTGAGAAGCTCTTCCGTTGCATCCCTGAGAAGTACAAGCAGATTGCTCGCTCGATCGAGTCTCTGCTAGACCTCTCCACGATGACAATCGAAGAGGCGATAGGTTGTCTCAAGGTGGTCGATGGCGACGAACCACAGACTCCCTCTGGGCCTATCACTATCGGCGGGAAGCTACATCTCACTCGGGAGCAGTGGGAGGCCTGCCAGGGTGACAAGAAGAAGGGGGAGTCCTCCTCGACACGAGGCCGCAGACGCGGCAAACCGCGCAAGGCGCGTGGAGGCGCCCAGGCCGGGACACAAGGACATGCTGAGGGTGGTGCCCGTGGAGGTGCCCAAGGCGCCGCCATCGGCAACAAGAAGCCGGCACGAGACGACGGCTGTCACAACTGCGGCAAGCTTGGCCACTGGGCCAGGGACTGTCGGCAGCCACGACATGGCCAGGCCAACGTCGCACAGGCGGAGGCGGAGGAGGAGGCCCTGCTCCTAGCACATGCAAACATCGAGCCATCTCCAGCGGCATCGGCCGCAGCAGCACTCCTCCACCTTGATGAGTCGAAAGCACGCGCTTTCCTCGGCGACGGCTCCAGCAAGGACATGATCGAAGGATGGTGCCTCGACACCAGCGCCACTCATCACATGACCGGCCGACGGGAGTTCTTCACCGAGCTTGACTCTAGCATTCGAGGCTCCGTCAAGTTTGGGGATGCCTCCGGCGTAGAGATCAAGGGCGCCGGCTCAGTCGTCTTCACCGCCGCGTCTGGTGAGCACAGGCTGCTCACCGTAGTCTACTACATCCCCAAGTTGAGGAACTCTATCATCAACTTGGGATAGCTGGATGAGAACGGTTTGCGCGTGGAGGTCGAGCATGGAGTCATGAGGATCTAGGATCCCTCTCGTCGCCTTCTTGCCAAGGTACGTAGGAGTCCAAATCGGCTATACATCCTCAATGTGAAGGTGGCACAAACTAGTTGCCTTGCTGCTCGTTGAGACGACGGGGCATGGCAGCGGCACGAGCGTTTCGGGCACCTTAACTTTGAGGCCCTGAAGCGGCTCAGTGCCAAGGAGATGGTACGAGGCCTGCCGTGCCTTGATCATGTGGAGCAATTCTGCGATGTCTGCGTGTTGACAAAGCAGAGACGGCTCCCCTTTTCTCAGCAGTCGAGCTTCAGAGCCAAGGAGAGGCTCGAGCTCGTGCATGGGGACTTGTGTGGCCCGGTGACACCAGCCACACCAGGAGGACGACGCTACTTCTTGCTTCTCGTCGATGATCTCTCCCGCTACATGTGGGTGATGATCCTTGACAGCAAGGGAGAGGCTGCGAACGCCATCAGGCGTGTGCAGGTCGTTGCGGAGGCAGAGTGCGGCCGCAAGCTGCGCGTGCTGCGCACTGACAACGGCGGCGAATTCACAGCGGCTGAGTTCGCGTCGTACTGCGCGGATGAGGGTGTTCAGCGCCATTACTCCGCGTCGTACAGCCCGCAGCAGAATGGCGTCGTCGAGCGGCGCAACCAGACGATTGTAGGGATGGCTCGGGCTCTCCTCAAACAGAGGGGAATGTCGACTGTCTTCTGGGGAGAGGCGGTGGTGACAGTGGTTTACATCCTCAACCGCTCGCCCACCAAGGCTCTCAACGGGATGACACCGTACGAGGCTTGGCATGGGCGCAAGCCGGCGGTCTCTCACCTACGGGTCTTCGGCTGCCTCGCGTTCACCAAGGAGCTTGGCCACATCAGCAAGCTCGACGATAGGAGCACCCCGGGGGTGTTCATTGGCTACGCGGAGGGCTCGAAGGCCTACCACATCCTTGACCCAGGAACACAGCGTGTGCGCATGACGCGCGACGTAGTGTTCGACGAAGGGCGAGGATGGGCGTGGGACAAGGCGGTGGACGACGGCACGACTCCGACGTACGACGACTTCACCATCGAGTACGTCCACTTTGAGGGAGCTGGGGGAGTAGGCAACTCTTCTCCGAGCAGCTCTACCCTAGCCCCCAAGTCTCCACCGACTCCAGCGCCACGCTCTCCAGCTCCGGCTACAACGAGCTCTTCACCACCACACACTCCAGCCATGACTCCGGCTACAGCAAGCTCTTCGCCACCACGTACTCCAGCACCGACGGTACCTTCTCCGGGAACGTCCTCTTCGACACCAGCTCGTGTCGAGCATGACCTAGCGGAGCTCGTGACCTCGCTCTCCCACGACGAGGACCGCGTCGACGCGTGCTATGACGGCGAGCCGTTGCGGTATCGAAGGGTGGAGGGCCTTCTCATCGACCCGTCGGTGCCGGGCCCGGCGTCTCGCATTCTGGCAGGAGAATTGCATCTTGCATGCGATGATGGTGAGCCTCGGTCTTTTGCGGAGGCCGAGAAATATGCGGCTTGGCGTGCCGTGATGCAGTCGGAGATGGACGCGGTTGAGACGAACCACACTTGGGAGCTCGCTGATCTCCCTCATGGTCATCATGCGATCACCCTTAGGTGGGTGTTCAAACTGAAGAGGGATGAAGCCGGCGCCATCATCAAGCATAAGGCTCGCTTGGTGGCACGCGGTTTCTTGCAGCAGGAGGGGATCGACTTCGATGATGCCTTCGCCCCGGTGGCACGGATGGAATCCGTGCGACTCCTCCTCGCGCTGGCAGCCCAGGAGGGATGGCATGTTCATCACATGGATGTCAAGACGGCATTTCTTAACGGTGACTTAAAGGAGGAGGTCTATGTACAACAGCCGCCAGGTTTTGTGATCCCTGACAAGGAAGGCAAGGTGTTGCGCCTGCGCAAGGCCCTCTACGGCTTGCGACAGGCACCAAGGGCATGGAATGCCAAGCTGGATTCCATGCTCAAGAGGATGGGCTTCATGCCAAGCCCGCACGAGGTGGCCATCTATCGGCGGGGCAATGGAGAAAATGCCCTGCTGGTGGGTGTCTATGTCGACGACTTGGTGATCACCGGTGCCAAGGATGCAGAGGTGGCAGCGTTCAAGGAAGAGATGAAGGCCACCTTCCAAATGAGTGACCTGGGGCACCTCTCCTTCTACCTGGGGATTGAGGTGCACCAGGGGGACTATGGGATCACACTTTGCCAGACCGCCTACGCCAAGCGCATTGTTGAGCTGGCTGGGCTCACCGACTGTTGGGGCCATGCTTCGTTGCGCCGAAGGTCTTACGGGAAGAAGCAGCTTCGGCTGAAGTTGTCCCCAGGGGGTGACCGAAGGTTCCTTTTCATGAAGCTACGACATTACAAACCGACATAGAGATAGAATGACCTTTTAATCCATAAAGGTCTGAGTCAATGTTGTAAACTTTTATGAAGGGCATAATTGTAATTCGTCACAGGTTGTGTCCTGTGTCTATAAATAGATGAACAGTACCCCCGTACTGTACACGCTGACTTGTATTCACTCGCGCGTCACGCTTGGACTTTTGCCTTCTGTCAAGCCGAAGGTAAAAATGTAATTCAATATTGTTCAAGTGCATTCATGACTATATGATTAAATGATATTAATGATGACATATGATTATTTATGTCATTTCTCATGTCTCATATGCTTCTCCTTTCATTGAAATATACTGTAATGTCGAAGGTACGTCCTTCATGACCTTCGTCTGAAGATCATTACATCCTAAGGGAGATAATGCTCTGAAGGACGAAGGGCATTAATCATTAACCTTTTTGTGTTGCCTTGTTCTTAATTCATAGCACTTGAGAACAAGTCCCCAACATTGGCGCCCACCTCCGGTGAACTCACTTCCACTTTTCTGAGCTGATGGCTTCGTTCAATGATCAAGCTGGAGCTGCTTCGGTTCCGAAGCTGCTGTTCCCGATAACAGGCGGTTCATGTTCAGAGCCAGCTAACAAGAAGCAGAAGAAGGAAGCACAGAGAAGGGTACAGCATGTTGGGGTGCAAGGACCCTTCATCAAGTCGAGATGGTCTCACATTCCTATTACCTTCTCCCAAGAGGACCTTCAACTCAAGGATTACCCACACAATGATGCTATGGTTATCTCTTGTGTGATCAAAGGATTTCTGGTTCACAATGTCTTGGTTGATACAGGCAGTGCAGCTGATATCATATTTGCTAAGGCCTTCAGGCAAATGCAAGAGCCCGAAGACAAGATCCATGATGCTACGCACCCTCTTTGTGGCTTCGGAGGGCGGCAGATTGTAGCACTTGGGAAGATTACCATGCCAGTAACCTTCGGATTTGTTAACAACACAAGGACTGAGCAAATTGTGTTTGATATTGTTGATATGGAGTATCCTTACAATGCTATCATTGGTCGCGGTACTCTCAATGCCTTCGAAGCAATTCTTCACCCAGCTTACCTCTGCATGAAGATACCTTCGGACCAAGGGCCTATCGCTATTCATGGAAGCCAGGAAGCTGCTAGAAGGGCCGAAGGAAGCTGGACTGACTCCAAAGCAATCCATAACATAGATGGAGCTGAAGCTTGTGAACAGTACAAATTCAGAAGGGAGAAAGCAGCTTCAGCAGATCAGCCGAAGCCCATGCTCTTGTGTGAGGACATAGCAGAGCAGAAGGTGCTGTTGGGTTCTCAATTATCCGAAGAGCAGGAGAAAACCTTGATAAGGTTTTTGTTCAACAACAAAGATGTTTTTGCATGGTCAGCTAATGATCTCTGTGGAGTAAATCGGGATGTTATTGAACATTCGCTCAATGTTGACCCATCCTTCAGACCCCGAAAGCAGAGGCTTCGGAAAATGTCTGATGACAAGGCCGAAGGGGCTCGCAATGAAGTAAAAAGACTCCTCAGTGCAGGAGTTATCAGAGAAGTAAAGTACCCAGAATGGCTAGCTAACACTGTTATGGTAAAGAAGGCCAATGGCAAGTGGAGAATGTGTATCGATTTCACAGATCTCAACAAGGCTTGTCCGAAGGACGAATTCCCATTGCCAAGGATAGACTCTTTAGTTGATGCAGCAGCTTCTTCAGAGCTCATGAGTCTGTTAGTTTGTTACTCAGGCTATCACCAAATCTGAATGAAGAAGGAAGATGAGCCGAAGACTAGCTTCATAACCCCAAGTGGCACATATTGCTATCTTCGGATGCCTGAGGGGCTCAAAAACGCTGGAGGAAGTTTCAGCAGAATGACTGCGAAGGTCCTCCAGTCTCAGATAGGCAGAAATGTGCTAACTTATGTTGATGACATCATTGTAAAAAGCACGAAGCAGGAAAATCATATTGCTGATTTGCAGGAGACCTTCACCAGTTTCAGACAAGCTGGTTTGAAGCTGAATCCAGAAAAATGTGTCTTCGGAGTAAAGAAGGGGAAATTTCTTGGATGCTTGGTTTCAACAAAGGGAATTGAAGCTAATCCAAATAAAATTGAAGCTATACTTCGAATGGAGCCACCAACTACAAGAAAGGGGGCCCAAAGATTGACAGGAAGGCTGGCATCTCTCAATAGATTCATATCCAGATCAGCAGAAAGAAATTTACCATTCTTCGAGGTGCTGAAGTCAGCTGAAGTCTTTCAATGGGGACCAAGCCAACAAAAAGCCTTCGAAGAGCTGAAGCAATATTTGATAGATCTAACAACATTAACTCCACCAACGCTAGGGGCTCCTTTGTTGTTATATGTGGCAGCTTCGCACTCGGCAGTAAGTGCAGCACTTGTCCAGGAGAAGCTTGATGGCCAAGTCAAGAAGCAGGTTCCAGTATATTTTGTATCTGAAGTCCTTAGTGTATCAAAGAAAAATTATACGGAACTGGAGAAGGTATTATATGCCGTCTTAATGGCATCCAGGAAGCTTCGGCATTATTTTCAAGCATACAATATTGTTGTTCCTTCTTCGCAGCCGTTGAAGGATATCATGAGAAATAGAGAAGCTACTGGACGGATTGGAAAATGGGCTGCAGAGCTCAATGAATTTTGCATTGATTATGTGCATAGATCCTCGATCCAGTCTCAAGCGTTGGCAGATTTCATTGCCGATTGGACGCCAGGGGCTCAGGATGAAGAAGCAAATAAAAATGCCGAAGTGTGGACAGTATTCTGTGATGGCTCTTGGGGAACCTTCGGAGCAGGAGCGACCGCTGTGTTGATCTCACCTTCCAAGGTTAAAACTTGTTATGCGGCAAGACTTGATTTCAGCTGTACAAACAATATTACTGAGTACGAAGCCTTGCTCCTGGGCCTTCGGAAATTAAAGGCAATGGGGATCAGAAGGGCGATTCTTAAAACTGATTTCCAGGTTGTTTCGGGCCATATCGACAAAAGTTGCAAGGCTAAAGATCCGAAGCTTGAAAAATATCTAGACACGGTCCGAAGAATCGAAGCTTCCTTCGAAGGATTTTCTGTCAAAAATATCCCTCGAGGACAAAATGAGCATGCTGATTTTTTAGCTAAGTCAGCAGCACAGGGGCTGCCGTTACCTTCGGATGTATTCTTCGAAACAATAAAGGCACCTTCAGTGGAGTTTCTTGAAAGAGCAGTCCTCAACATATCTCCTGTTTATAGCGAAGATTGGAGAACTGAGATCATCTCTTACCTTCAGGGTAAGTTCCTTTCAGATGACGAAGCTTATAATAAAAGGATAGCGGCAAGAGCTCGTCCATATGTCATGATAGAAGGGGAGTTATACAAACATGGAGTTTGCGCTCCGCTGCTCAAGTGTTTATCTAGAACCGAAGGTATAGAGTTGATGAAAGAAATACATGCAGGCCTGTGTGGATCCCACATTGGATCTAGGCCGTTACTTGGAAAAGTTTTCCGCAAAGGGTTTTATTGGCCGAAGGCAGCTTCGGATGCAGCGGAGTTAGTTCAAAAGTGCGAAGGTTGTCAGAAATGTGCAAGAGATCAAAAGCAACCTTCGTCTTTGACACAGCTGATACAACCCATCTGGCCATTGCAAAGGTGGGGCCTTGACTTGTTAGGTCCATTACCATCGGCTCAAGGGAATCTAAAATATGTTATAGTGGCTGTAGAGTATTTTTCTAAATGGATTGAGGCGAAGCCATTAGCCACAATAACTTCGGCCACTGTCCAAAAGTTTTTCTGGCAGAATATTGTTTGTCGTTTCGGGGTACCGAAGGCCATCACTGTGGATAATGGAACACAATTCGACTCCGAAGCTTTCAGAAATTTCTGTGATCAAATTGGTACGAAGATCCATTTTGCATCAGTTAGGCATCCGGAGTCAAATGGGCTCGTTGAAAGAGCCAACGTCATTATAATGACAGGAATAATGAAGTTAATCTTCAATCAACCCAGGGGAAAGTGGCCAGATCAGTTAACCAAAGTGGTGTGGAGCCACAATACAACAACATCAAGATCTACAGGCTTTACTCCATTCAAGTTATTATTCGGTGACGAAGCAATAACTTCGGAAGAAGCTAAAACTGGATCAATAAGAGTAGTAGCTTCGGCAGAATCAGGCCCTGAAGATGCTTGTTTTGTGGAAAAAGATGCTTTAGAAGGGATCAGGCTTCAAGCTGTGGAAAATATCAATAAATACCAGGCCGAAACAGTCAAATGGCGAGATAGAAAAGTTCGGCTAAAGAATATTGAGCCGGGACATTTGGTGCTTCGGAGAGTGGCCAACCCAGACACAGTGGGCAAGTTACAGTTGAAATGGGAGGGACCTTTCTTGGTAGTATCTTCGTCAAGACCTGGTTCATACAGATTGAAGGACATGGACGGCAACGACATTCCAAGATCTTGGAATGCGGATGAGCTTCGGTGATATTATGTGTAATTTGATGTAACTCTTTTATGTTTCTTCTTTTTCATGGCACCCTTTTCCTTTCTAAAGGGGGAGAAAGGTTTTTAATGGGGCCATCATATGTAATTTCCTTTTTAGTTTTATAAGAGCAAAATCCCCCAAAGAATGTAAATGTAAAAGCTGAGAACGCACCATCGAGTGCCGAAACTGAAAAAGCGAAGAAGCTCCAAAGTCGTTCCTAAGGGAATGCAGAGCTTACAGCGAAAAGTCAACGTTGATACCGCCGAAAGTAAAAGGCGAAGAAGCTCCAAAGTCGTTCCTAAGGGGATGCAGAGCTTACAGCGAAAAGTCAACGCTGATACCGCCGAAAGTAAAAGGCGAAGAAGCTCCAAAGTCGTTCCTAAGGGAATGCAGAGCTAATGTGTGATTGTTTCTAAGGAAATAATAGCTGAGGGTATGGCTTCGGATATGCGTTTGGACATTCATTCGCACATCACATTACATCATAGCATTTGCATTCATAAACATTCATTCATGGCATAAGTGGTTGTTTCGGCAAAAAAGAAGAAGCGGTCTTTTATGCTTCGTTGTGCATAAAAAAGAACGGTTTCGGCAAAAAAGAAGAGGCGGTCTTTTATGCTTCGTTGTGTACGAAAAGAAGGGAAGGTGTTTTTTCGCCTTCGGCTCAAAATATTAATTTCGTCCACATCAAAGCACCTCAATGGAAGGGTAAGGATATATTACAAGGTATGAACAAAGTTCATTAAGAACAGTTTAGCTGTATTTACAAAAGTTGTTACAAAAGTCTCTTGAGTTTTTCTAGTCTACTCCTACTAATCTTCGTCAGGCTTCAACTTCGACGGCATATTCTTTAAGTATCAGTTTTAGCTTCGTCGTCCTACATGAATCAAGGTATTGTGAGTAAAAATCAAGTTTGAGGGAGAAGGTAAGCACAAGGTATGATTTCTTACTGGTTCAAGATGACTTCGAGCTTCGTCTCCAGCTTTTTCCCGCCCGCCTTTGGTCCATATCATTTTTATAAATCTGTTTGAAATGCTTCGGGCGAGGTCAGGAATATCGTCTAGCATTGACGAAGATAGAGCGAAATTAGGCCTGTTGACGATTTTTCCATGATCACAGCCGGCCTTCAGAAACGCTGCAGCAGTGCCCCGAGAAGCTACCCAGGCACAGAAGTCACCGTGCCCGGCTATAACTTCGTCAAGCTCATCAATTTCAGCTTCAATATGTTCGAAGGTTCTTGGCAAATTTTCAGCTGAAGGGGCGAACTTTCCACTGCTGGCTCCAACTGAATAAAAGATCTTTTTTAATTGTTGAATACAGTTGTTGCTAAATTTCAAACATTTGTCTTGAAGGCTTGTTAATGATTTCTTCAAGTCTGAGTTGGTTTGGACTTCGGCCTCAAGTTTCGAATTAAGCTCTAGCTTCTCTTGTTCAAATTGTTTTGATTGGTAGAGAAGTTTCGAATTCAATTCTGCTACTTTAGCTTCAGTTTCTGCCAACAAGCCTTCAGTTGATTGGAGTTCGAAGTCTTTCTTTTCAATAATAGCTGATTGTTCTTTTATTTTGCTCTCCAAATTTTCAATTATAGCTTCGTGTTTTTTATCCTCTAGATCTTGCTGCATCTTCAAAGCTTTGCTCAGTAGCATGCTCTGCACATAAACAACCTTCGTTAGGAACATTTTCATTATTAAAAACAATAAAAGTCAGAGAAAAGTTGTTTACCTTGAAATTGGAATAAAATAAGCTACCAACGATATGTTGTCGTCGGTAGCGGCTGATATCTGTTTCTAGCTTCGGAAAACCGATACTCTTTGATAGAGTACCGATGACCTTAGCTCCAGTTTGATCTCGGATGCAGCCTAATTTTTCATCGTCAACACCTCCGAAAAGAAGAGCTCCTGGCTTATATCCGCAAGATTTGGCATAGTCTTTAAGCTCTTCTATTTCGGCCTTCGACAGTTCTTGCCCAACTAAATTTTGAAATATGTAGGCTTCGTCTTCCGAAGTATCTTCGGCTATTTCCTTTCCCTTTCCAGGCACTGTGGCCATGGTTTCTTCAGCAGCAGTGGCAGCTTCTTCTGCGGCCATGTCTAGCAAAATTTTGTCGATGTCTTCAATTGTAGTTTCCAAGTTCAAATCTTCGGTTGAAGCGGCTTCGGTAGCCGCGACCTCCGAAGGTGCGACTTCGACATTTGTTGTGCCCTCAACCGCTGGCGTTTTCCGAGTTGAAGCCCTCGGTGGCGTCTTGTCAATAACTTCGGTCACTGCAATAATTCTTTGCCTCTTTGTTCTGGTTATCTTTGTTTTTTCCGGCTTCTCCACCTTTCGAAAAAGCTTCGTCAGTTGAGGCCCTAATGGACTTAGCTTCGCGGGCAGGGGTTCAGTCATTACCTTTAAGATTTCCTCCACGTCGCTGGTAGAGGGTGGTGCAGGAGTCCCCTCTTCATCGGATAATTTTCGCTTTGGAGATGATATTTTTCTCTTCTTTGGAATTTTCTTCTCTTTTGGTGGTTCTTCCTCATCTTTGTTCAAAGTTTCGGCCACTCTTTTCCTTTTTTGGCCCTCAGCACCCTTATTCAACCGTTCATAGTCAGGGTACTCGAAACCCAGGGCATCAAACACTCGGTTTAGTCTTCGCTTCGGACGGGTGCCGAAGGCCGCAGTCATTAGCTGATCTTCTTTTTTGGAATAATTCCCAAGAATTTCATTGCACATTACTTCAACTGTGTCCAGCCACTCTTGGCAAGGTTTTTTAAAGTATTTCTTGAACTTGAAATGGTAAGGAAGCCGGACAAGTTCCCCCTCCTTCTTCTCCCCCTCTAGCTTTGGCATTTCCCATTCTTTTAGAGTAGGGAAAACCCTGAACGCCAAGAACTCTTGAACCAGATCCCTGGTACTGATATGCTCTGAAATAATTTTAAACTCACCCAGTGCAGCCCAGGTGGGACCTTCTAATGTCATGTGGCATCGCGGTCTTGTTTCTCCGAAGATCAATTCAAGTGGGCTTTGTACCAACTTCTCTTCGTCTTCGTCAACTTTCACATAAAACCACTCAGACTTCCAGCCTGCCGGCCATTTGCTTCGGTAGCTAATAACAGGAAACTTTGTTGTTTTCCGATAGGCAAAATTGTAACAACCAAAGTTATCATGTAATCCATCTTTTCTAGCCTTCGTCTGGTAATGTAGCTCATGGACTCGACAAAAGCTGTCGGCAAACGGCTCTACCGCCTGGCTTCGGAGGGCCCAGATATAGACATTAAGCCTAACGATAGCGTTAGGAGTCAACTGATGAAAGTAAATACCAAACTTCTTCAATACATCTACAATAATTCCATGAAGGGGGAATCTCAGCACAGCCTTTAAAAAGCTCTTGAAAATGACTATCTCATCCTTCTTTGGCTTCGGGGTAGTTTCTTCTCCCCCGAAGCGAAGTAGCTTCTTCTGATTTTCACTGAAATAGCCTGATTTTACCATCTTGGAGAGATCAGCCTTCGAAACGGTCGACTTTCCAAAGTCTAAGTGGCTGGGCTTGCTTGGCATGGCAATGCGATAATCATCTTCGGGATCAGTTTCTTCAATATTCTCCTCTTCTGCTTCGGCAGTTGCTTGTTCTGCTTCAACAGCGGGGATTTCTTCCGCAGTTACCAGTCCGGATCGTTGCATTGCTTCGGAGATGGGAACAGTCTCCGAACCTTCAGCTTTGTCTCCTTCACGCTCAACTCTGGCGGTAGATCGCACCCTGGCCATTTGATTCTGAGTTTGTGGAAATTGAATACTTTTTTCTCCCGAAGCCTTTCCTTCTGATGAAGCAGACTTCGAGTTGGACCTTCGTTCAATTCCGAGAGTCAAGCTTCGGCTATGGTTAAAAATTTTGGCAGCAAAACAGTGCAAATAGCAATGAATGCCGTGGTAACTTCACACCTACCTGTCTGTTTATATAGTGCTGCAGGTAAGAAGGCGAAGCGCCAGGATTTTTACACCAGGCGGACAGTCACTAGCCCTCGCTGCGCGGTGGACCGCAGAGACCAAACAGTAACTCTGCAGGGTGGGCCTGGCACGCGCTCGGAAACTGGATCGTTTCTCGACAACGAGCTCAGGGAAGGTGTTTTTTGGACCTTCGGCTTCCCGAAGCTTAAGAGGCTTTTTTCACGGATCAAGCTCGTTACGAAAAACGATCTAGCGCCGCGAAAGGGGCTACTGTTGGGGCCATGCTTCGTTGCGCCGAAGGTCTTACGGGAAGAAGCAGCTTCGGCTGAAGTTGTCCCTAGGGGGTGACCGAAGGTTCCTTTTCATGAAGCTACGGCATTACAAACCGACATAGAGATAGAATGACCTTTTAATCCATAAAGGTCTGAGTCAATGTTGTAAACTTTTATGAAGGGCATAATTGTAATTCGTCACAGGCTGTGTTCTGTGTCTATAAATAGATGAACAGTACCCCCGTACTGTACACGCTGACTTGTATTCACTCGCGCGTCACGCTTGGACTTTTGCCTTCTGTCAAGCCGAAGGTAAAAATGTAATTCAATATTGTTCAAGTGCATTCATGACTATATGATTAAATGATATTAATGATGACATATGATTATTTATGTCATTTCTCATGTCTCATATGCTTCTCCTTTCATTGAAATATACTGTAATGTCGAAGGTACGTCCTTCATGACCTTCGTCTGAAGATCATTACATCCTAAGGGAGATAATGCTCTGAAGGACGAAGGGCATTAATCATTAACCTTTTTGTGTTGCCTTGTTCTTAATTCATAGCACTTGAGAACAAGTCCCCAACGCCGACTGCAACCCAGCTCTCACTCCGATGGAGGAGAGGCTGAAGCTGAGTCGCGACAGCACGACGGAGGAGGTGGACGCTACACAGTACCGGCGTCTTGTGGGGAGCCTTCGCTACCTCGTCCACACACGGCCTGACTTGGCATACTCCATCGGCTACGTTAGTCGGTGTCTGCAGCGACCGACGACGGAGCATGAGCAGGCTGTGAAGAGGATCATCCGCTATGTTACGGGGACGGGGACTCTCGACCACGGTCTCTACTACCCGAGGTGCCCTGGGGAGGCACACCTTGTCGGGTACAGCGATAGCGACCACGCCGGCGACATCGACACCAGCAAGAGCACAAGCGGGATCCTCTTCTTCCTCGGCAAGTGCCCCATCAGCTGACAGTCGGTCAAGCAGCAGGTGGTGGCCATGTCCAGCTGCGAGGCCGAGTACATAGCGACCTCCACCGCTTCAACTCAGGCGCTCTGGCTTGCTCGTCTACTCAGTGATCTCCTCGGGAGAGACGTTGGAGCAGTTGAACTTCGGGTGGACAGCCAGTCCGCCTTGGCATTGGCCAAGAACCCCGTGTTCCATGAACGGAGCAAGCACATTCGGGTGAGATACCACTTCATCCGTGACTGTTTGGCAGAAGGGAGCATCCATGCGCGCTACATCAACACCAAGGATCAGCTTGCCGACTTGCTCACCAAGCCCCTTGGGAGGATCAAGTTCCTTGAGCTTTGTTCCAGGTCTGTGATGGCTCAACTTTATCACAAGACGACACACAAGACTTAGGGGGAGAATGATGGAATAAGTCATGTGGTCAGCAGCAGTTGCAGTTTTGACTGCTGTAGGACAGCAACAGTTGCGGTAGGACAGCATGCAGCAACAGTCTTTTGACTGCGCAGCAGCAGCAACCTTTTGACTGCTGCAGGACAGCAGCAGTTGCAGCAGGACAGCATGCAGCAGCAGTCTTTTGACTGCGCAGGACAGCAGTAGCAGCACAGTAGAGGACAGCAGTAGCAGCACAGCAGTTTTTGACTGCACTTTAGTATATAAAGGACAACACCTGTGTGCTGCGGCGTGTAGTGTAGTGTGTAGTGCAGTGTAGTGCAGCCCCTAAGGCTATAAATATGTGTCCCCAACCCCTCTAAGGGTATGGCATTGTGTAGTGTTTGAGGAAATAAACAGAAAATTGCTCCAACTCATAGTGTCATCCTCTTGATGAGAGTTAGAGTCCCTCTACTTACAACAGATTCTAGGTTCATGCCCTTTTTTTAGGTGAGCTACAACTGCAAACACACAATTATCCTATGCTAATTGCCACATCTCATCAACATATTTCTATATTTGTTCCTTTAATGCAGAATTGCCTTGGTGCCATTGACGGCACACATGTACCCATCACTATCGCAGAAGACAGGGCCCCTCCATATAGAAATAGAAAAGGAACTCTTTCACACAATGTTATGGTAGTCTGCGACTTCGATCTCAATTTCACATTTGTCTCATGTGAATGGGAAGGGTCGGCATCAGACGCAGGGGTGCTTCGATATGCTATTAGCAAAGGATTTGTTGTGCCAGAAGGAAAGTTTTATCTGGTAGATGGTGGCTATGCAAATACAACATCATACATTGCACCATACAGAGGAGTTCGGTACCATCTCAGTCAGTTTAGGAGGTGTCGTTCATCACAAAGTGGTTATGCAAACTACAAAGAGTTGTTCAATCATCGCCATTCAATTCTCCGCAACCATATAGAAAGGTCATTGGTGTTCTTAAGAAAAGGATCCCGATTCTAAAAGTACGGACATTCCATCCCATAGAAAATCAAATCAAGATCGCTGCTACAGCCATTGCATTTCACAACATAATTAGAGGGCAAAATGGTGATGAAGGATGGCTGGATAACCAACCAACTTATATATCTCCAAGTCAATATGTTGATGACCCTGAGGGAGACAACAACTATCCAAATGACACAGAGTCAAGTGATGGAAGTACACTAAGAGATCAGACCGCACTGCAGATATGGGCTGACAATAGTTGATTAGCTTAAGTCCACATACAATAAGGCATTGTAGATGTGGAGTTTTTGCTATGTCTAGTTTCTCTACCACGTTTTTTTAATGTATTGCCTGATGCTTGTTAATTCGGGAACAATGTTTGCAGCTTGATGTAATGTTGTAATGCAACTATCTCTCTTATCTACTTATACAACTGTGTTGTGCTAGCCAATCCATCACTTTTTTGTGTGATATGAAATGTCAAATGCAGGTATCTAGTAATGCTCACAAGTCAAAACTGTTACAATACGATTGTTGGGCACCATTTTGAGCCGGCGGACGGTCCGGCCCTGAGGCCGGACGGTCCGCGGTCCAGACGGTCTGTGCTTGTGGGCCGGACGGTCCGCGCACGCATAGAACAGATTAGGGTTCCAAGTTTTTCGCTATGTTTGTTGACGAAAATCGCGGGATTTGCTCGGAGTTTTGTTGGTAACGGGTGCAGCCCCCTCCTCTATAAAAGCAGAGGACTACGACCGATTGGAGGCAATCAATCGAACCCACAATCAATACAATTTACATTTATTCTTAGGAGTAGTTCTAGTCTAGTTCTAGTTTAGTCTTCCAATCCCCAAATCCTCCGCTTCTCTTCGACTCTACATCGATTAGAGGAGTCTAGGTCGGTCTGCCTGAGCCTAGACACCACTTAGGATCTCTACTCCCCGACAGGGTCCCTCCCGGGAGCGAGATTCAGACGCCGCCGGCGATCCTCCGCCACCCCTGCGCACGCGCGGACCGTCCGGCCGTCAGGCAGGGAACCCTAGCTCCTGCACCAGGTCGCGGACCGTCCGGCCCTGTGCCGCGGATCGTCCGCGCCTGACCAGAGAGCACCGCCGCCTCGCGCCAGGTCGCGGACCGTCCGGCTCTGTGCCGCGGATTGTCCGTGCCTGACCAGAGAGCACCGCCGCTGGTTCTTTTGAGTGATTGGCGCCTCCAAAAAGGTGTCAACATACTTTTTGGCGACTCCGCTGGGGATAACGCATATAAACCTATCAAATTGGCCCTTAATGGCTGGTTCAAAGGATAGCTCTGAAGTTTCCACCAGCAACATCATAGAGCCGACTTGGGAGACCTTGCCGGCTGACGAACAGCTCCAGTTTGAGAAGCATAAGGAGCAGATGATACAAGAGGCGAAAGCAAAGTTCTTGGCCAACTTCAAAGTGGACAGGAATAACAAGGTCGTCCGGCATCGGGCGATGGATCCGGCTTCGCTCCGACCCACACCAGATATCCCCAATGTAAGTAATACAAACGAGCTACAATCTCTTAGAAATTATGTAGATGAACAGCGTGAACAAATGCAAAATATCATAAGGGGATGCAAAACGATTATATGAGACTAATATGTGCATTTGATAAATCTAATATCGCAAATTTTCCTTCGCACGAGGTTGAATTAGGGGATAACACGTAATACATCGACTATAGGTTGTCGCGACCAGTCACAACCCCTTTATGGGATGCCGATGGACACATACCCTGAGCAACCGCAAATCGGCAGCAAATCAGCCGATCTGCACATGCCCAGACCGTCCGCACGTGAGCGCGGACCGTCCGGGCCAGCCACAGTCGGGCCCATTTTTAAGGAGTTACCAACACATGTACCCGAGCCATATCATTTAGCGCAAAATTCAAACTACCCAGTCGGACGGTCCGCATACCACGACGGACGGTCCGCATATAATCACGGACGGTCCGGGCCAATGTCCGGACAGTCCGCACATGACCTTTTTGAGGAGGATTGTTACCCGAATCCTCACCCATCCCAGCAACACTTCCCATCACACTATGCGATGCATCAGCCTAATAATACAAAATTCAGAGCCAAAGAAAGCTTTCCGGCCCTGCCTAGAAGGCCGAAAAGGAACGATCAATCCTATGAGCCATATAGGGCAAACGACAGTGCACCACATAGCTCAAATCAATGGGGGGGAAGACAACATGCCAATATCCAGCCAACTCTACCTATGTTCGACCAGAGAGCCGGTGGTCTCGCACCGGCTGCCATTGATATAGTGAGGGAGGAAATAGCTGGGGCGTTCCGAGATAAGCTCGGAGTAAGCATGATCCCTGGGGGGCAATCATATCGGAAACCTTATGACATTGACAGCCGATTTGATCACCACCCATACCCACAGGGAACCAAGATACCCGAATTCTCAAAATTTTCGGGTGACCAGGGAAAGAGCACGCGCGAACACATAGGCCAGTTCTTAGCACAATTAGGAGAACTGGCCGACACAGAGGCATTTCGCGTGCGTTTATTTTCATTATCTTTAACAGGGACCGCGTTCGCATGGTATGCCACTTTACCTCCTAATTCTATTTCGTCATGGGAGATTTAGAACAAAAATTCCATGATCATTTTTTCTCTGGTGACTACGAGTTAGATTTGGTAGACCTAGTGGCCTTGCGACAGGGGAAGGACGAATCGGTTAATGACTATATTCGGAGATTCCGAGATACCAGAAACCGATGCTTCCAAATTCATTTAGCAGAAAAACAATTAGCAGGATTAGCCTTTAATGGTCTGCGATATTACTTAAAAGAAAGATTAGAAGGTATTCAATTTTTTACGCTAGCACAGTTACACCAAAAAGCTTTCAATGCGAGGATCGTCTGACACCGTATCCTGACACACGCGCCTCAGTCGGCAGGGCCGAAGTGACCGCAATCACTTCGCCCCCCTTTTACTGTCCGATCTGACGGGAAAACAGCGCCGCTCGCCCCGCTCCGGCTACTGTGCCAACCACCCAGGCGAAGCTGACAACAAGTCACGATCAACCATCGAGTTCGGTCTCGGGCGCAACAGGAAGCTCCGCCTCGCCCGACCTCAGGCTCCGGCCTCGGGAGGAGGTCTCCGCCTCGCCCGACCTCAGGCTCCGGCCTCGGGAGAAAGTCTCCGCCTCGCCCGACCCCCGGACTCAGCCTTGACCTCGGTCTTGGGAGGAATCGCGTCCTCGCCCGACCCCGGCCTCAGCCTCAAGAGAAGTCTCCGCCTCGCCCGACCTTGGGCTCGGACCGACCGCGCCAACAGGGGATACATCATTATCCTATCCCTAGCCAGCTCAGGCTACAAGGAACAAGACCGGCGTCCCATCTGGCTTACCCCGGCGACGGGTAATGATGGTGCCCCGCGTGCAACCATGACGCCGGTGGCTCTCAGCCCCTTACGGCAGCAAGGAGATGTCAGCAGGATCCTTGCCGCACTGCCAGCTGTGCTCCTACATGGCTCAGGCGCTTCTCCGACGGCCACGCTATCACGTATACAGGGCTCAAGCTCTCCCCCGACAACCACGTTGGCATGCACATAGGGCTTAGGCATTTCTCTGCCAGACACGTTAGCGCATTGCTACATCCCCATTGTACATCTGGACCCTCTCCTTGTATCTATAAAAGGGAGGTCCAGGGCCTTCCCGCGAAAGAAAAAAGGGCTCTCGCGCAGAGGGGACGGCGGGCTGACGGACCGGCTCTCTTCTTCCCTCTCGCGACGCTTGTAACCCCTACTACGAGCACCCTGGTGCAGGATAATACAAGGCTTGTCCCACCTCTTGTGTTCCATCCCGCGCCAACCCATCTGGGCAGGGGCACGCAGCGACAATTTCACTCGTCGGTCCAGGGACCCCCCGGGTCCGAAACGCCGACATTGATGGTCACAAAGCAAGCCAACTCATTGGTTATCTATATAGAAAAAAATCGTTTGAACTTTCGACTTGCTTTCATACCAGAGTGGAATTGGATTCAGCGAGAATAAAAAAAATATAATTCCAACTAACTCTCATGCTTACGGGTTTCCGTGTCGTGTTGAGCCACTACAGGAGCGAAGCTGCCATAAGGCACGGGGTCGTCGGACCTCAATGGAATTTGTCAAATCTAGTGTAAAATACTGTTTAATACTGTTCATCCATGTATTTGACCCCAATAATCGATGGAGCCGACCTCGGTGGTCCCATTTTCTAGCTTCGCCCGTGAGCCACTAGTTTTGGCAGATCGCAAAGCAAACGAAACTGAAAATGATTGAACTTTTGTCTTGCTCTATTGTTGGATTTCGACAAGAATAATGTTGTCTCCAGCAACGTCTCCTAAATTTCGTCCTCTAAAGGAATAATCTCTGTCCTTTACAGCACACTCTAAAAGATTTTATCCTCTATATCATCTCAGTCTCCAATAACGTTCCCTAAATTTGGTTCTCTATAGCTACAGTATTAACAGAATACACAACTACCTTATTTATTCAACGTTAAACAATCGTATTCAAATTCAATCACGACACCTTGACAGTCTAAGCTACAAATCTGAACCTTGTTTGCCAAATGCCCAATTAATCATCACATTACTCGTATGACTCATCTCAATTCATCCAACAAACAAACGATAAAATGTAATGGCAAAAATCAGTCTGTTTCCCACAACAAAAAACATAAATAGAAGGACCAAAAAAATCACCGCTTGGAAGGATGCATCGGTTGCCTATGGCCGGAGGGTGCTGGGAGGGCGCCATTGACAGTCGCGGCTACACATCTTGCCCGGTCGAGGTGGTTGTGGAGAGATTCGGCTTGACATTGAGCTCTGGTGCATCGGCGAGCGGGAGGCGCTCATAGAACGCGATGGCGAAGGCCGTGGCGAGTCTGGTGGCAACGAGGGGGC
This sequence comes from Zea luxurians, assembly GCA_029449295.1. Lineage (NCBI taxonomy): Eukaryota > Viridiplantae > Streptophyta > Magnoliopsida > Poales > Poaceae > Zea > Zea luxurians. The sequence goes on along the minus strand of JAOPSE010000005.1, from coordinate 168,468,491 downwards.
CTAGGACGCTCCAGCGAGGACCTGGCCCTGACCGGTGGAGACCAGCACGACGAGGCTGGATGCCTCGGGCTGGGCTAGGGCGGTAGCACGGTGCCCGCCACGGAGAGAAATCAGACATTTCAAGGCGCGGGAGAGAGAACCGGTCGGTGTTTAGCGGACGCTCAACAAGCTCCACATTTGGTGTCTCCCGGACGAGCGCTAAAAGTTAGCGTGCAGTTTACCGGATGTTGTTGGAGATAAAAAGGAGGCTGACGTCCGCTATATTTAAGGTATCGGATCCTTTACCGGACGTTGCTGGACACAGCCTAATAAAATATAACTTCAACCAACTCTCCTGTGCGTTACTTCCTGTGTGCGGACTAGTAAAAAATATATTTTCGTTATTTAGTGCATCGAACAATCAAAATTCCATACGTTGTCGCTTCCAACCTATCCAACACATAAGCAGGGAGCCAGGCATGTCGATCCCACACAATTATTGTCGAGGGCCCACATAATTGAAAAATCACTTTATCCATTATAAATTTATTTTTAAAATTTGATAGAATGATCTCATAAGATGATAATAGATTAAGTCATTCTATTTAAAAAAAAAGAGTAAGAGAATGACGGAGTAGCTTATTTGAACCAAACATTCTATTGGTTTACCTCGACCCGGTGCCTTGCCCGTTGCCGTCGCCACTCCCGAGTCCCGCCTAGTGGTGGGAATATGGTCTGGGCTTTTCGGGCCAGCACGAGCATGGCACGAAAACAGGAGCCCAAAGTATGGCCCGACACAAAATAATATGGACCGGGTTAGCACGGCCCGAAGCCGGGCCTGGGCCGGGCCTCAAATTCTGACCCGTCGGGCCCTCAGCACGGCCCGCATAGATGGGCCGGGCTTGGGCTGGCACGGCCCAATTAGGCCTAATTTATTTAATTTCTTTAATTTAGTAAGATATCACCTTTATATTGTTGTGATATTTGAAGTTTATGTGGTCAAATGATGTTAGGATTGTTTAATATCTTTAATTTAGTAAGTTATGTACTTCATGTGGTTGTAATATTTTGATATTATGCGGACAAATATTCGGGCCGGGCTTGGGCCGGCACGACCCATCGAAGGCACGACGTGGTTTAGGGCCGGGCTAGGCCACTGTTTTTGCACTTTGGGCTGACACGGCACGGCCCAAAAGTTTGTTGGGCTTTCTTAGCCCGAACCCGTTTAACACGAAGCACGATGGGCTTGGGCCGAGCTGGCCCGACCCGGCCCAATTCCCAGCATTAGTCCCGCCCCTAAAAAAAGGCAGCGCCCGCGTCCCGCGTTGCCTTGGTTCCCCGACCACTGTTGTCTGTCTCTTCCTCACTGGCCTCCTCCCCCGCAGCGCGAGCGCGGCGCCAGTCACACTCGGTGTTAACAACACCTCTCAACCAAACACTGGATAATTTGATTCAATTATAATCGGATACACGATCTCAGATCTCAGGGGAAGGGAGCTTTGTAGCAAGCAAGTAATCTAGACATAGGGGAAGATGCACTAGAACATAGGAGGAAGAGAGGTCGAGAGCTACAGATAGAAATCAGGAGGAGGAAGAAGTACAATACGAAGGTGGATGTGTTATCTCCATAATCTCCCCTGCTGTTCTGTTTGCTTGCTCATTTGTAGCACAAGCCATCAGATAGTTGGGCTGTACCATGGGCTATTGGGCCGGCAGTCCCTAACATTCCCCCTTTCTTAAAATGCGGCTTGCCCTCAAGCCGATGTGTAACATTACTTCCACCAGGATCCCAGGAAAATTGCAAGCACTTGATGCTTCTAGAAAAGATGGACATGATCCACATAACTGAATGAACGACCTGGGAAATCCTTTGTGAGCCAAACACAATTACTGCATCAACGGACAAAGCCTTTCTTTTCCCTGCTCTTGGATAGAAGGAAAGGTGACACACCATTGACAGGTTGTAACGCCAGGCATGTAGCCTCTGGAGGTCTAACGCTAATTGTCGGGGACCATAATTAGGGGTACCCTCAAGACGCCTAATTCTCAGCTGGTAACCCCCATCAGCATAAAGCTGCGGAGGCCTGATGGGTGCGATTAAGTCAGGGATCAGTCCATACGAGCGACTCGATCACGCCTCGCCCGAGCCTAGCCTCGGGCAAGGGCAGCCGACCCTGAGGTGTTTCCGTCTCGCCCGAGGCCCCCTTTTTTACGGCAGACGCATCTCCGGCTCGCCCGAGGCCTTGCCTTCGTTAAGAAGCAACCCTGACTAAATTGCCGCGCCGACCGACCAAGTCACAGGGGCATTTAACGCAAAGGTAGCCTGGCACCTTTATCCTGACGCGCGCCCCCTGGCAGAGCCGAAGTGACCGCCGTCACTTCGCCGCTCCACTGACCGGTCTGACAAAAGGACAGCGCCGCCTGCGCCGTCCCGACTGTGGTGCCACTTGACAGAGTGAGACTGACAGGCAGCCAGGCCTTGCCAAAGGCGCCATAGGAAGCTCCGCCCGACCCAGGGCTCGGACTCGGGCTAAGGCCCCGGAAGACGGCGAACTCCGCTCCGCCCGACCCAGGGCTCGGACTCGGGCTAAGGCCCCGGAAGACGGCGAACTCCGCTCCGCCCGACCCAGGGCTCGGACTCGGGCTAAGGCCCCGGAAGACGGCGAACTCCGCTCCGCCCGACCCAGGGCTCGGACTCGGGCTAAGGCCCCGGAAGACGGTGAACTCCGCTCCGCCCGACCCAGGGCTCGGACTCGGGCTAAGGCCCCGGAAGACGGCGAACTCCGCTCCGCCCGACCCAGGGCTCGGACTCGGGCTAAGGCCCCGGAAGACGGCGAACTCCGCTTCGCCCGACCCCTGGTGTCGGACTCCGCCCTGGCCTCTGCCGAACGACCTCCGCCTCGCCCGACCCAGGAGCTCGGGCTCGGCCTCGGCCATGGAAGACAGACTCGACCTCGGCCTCGGAGGAGCCTCCACGTCGCCCGACCTAGGGCACAAGTCCGCCACGTCAACAGGAAGCGCCATCATCACCCTACCCCGAGCCGACTCGGGCCGCAGAGAACAAGACCGACGTCCCATCTGGCTAGCTCCGCCAGATAGGCAATGATGGCGCCCCGCTAGACCCATGACGACGGCGGCTCTCAGCTCCCTTACGGAAGCAGGGGGACGTCAGCAAGAGCCCAACTGTTCCGACAGCTGTCCCTCCACCAGGCTCCGTTACTCCTCCGACAGCCACGACATCACACCAGCTGGGTGCCAAGATCTCTCCGGCTGCCGCATTGGCATGTACCTAGGGCGCTAGCTCTCCCCCGCTAGACACGTAGCACTCTGCTGCACCCCCATTGTACACCTGGATCCTCTCCTTACGCCTATAAAAGGAAGGACCAGGGCCTTCTTAGAGAGGGTTGGCCCCGCGGGAACGAGGGCAGGGGCAGGCGCTCTCTTGGGGCCGCTCGCTTCCCTCACCCGCGTGGACGCTTGTAACCCCCTACTGCAAGCGCACCCGACCTGGGCGCGGGACGAACACGAAGGCCGCGGGATCTCCACCTCCCTCACGACTCGGCTCCGGCCACCTCGCTTTCCCCCCTTCGCGCTCGCCCACGCGCTCGACCCATCTGGGCTGGGGCACGTGGCACACTCACTCGTCGGCTTAGGGACCCCCCGGTCTCGAAACGCCGACAGTTGGCGCGCCAGGTAGGGGCCTGCTGCGTGTTGACGAGCAGTTTCCCGTCAAGCTCCAGATGGGCAGTCTCCAACGACCTCTCCAACCCGGGACGGCGCTCCGTTTCGGGAGCCTCGAGTTCATGTCTTTCGACGGCAGCTACGACATGATACTCCTTCCACCGCCGCGCGACGGCGACAATGGTGGCCGACAGCCCGCCCGTCGGCGGCGGAATCGACGACGTCTTCCCCGCGTGGGGGAAGAACAACATTCGAGCTCGCCCCATCCTCTCCCTCGCCATCGGAGGAGGAGGCGGGGCAACCAGGGCCGAGCGGGAGGCTGCGCTCCGTCGGCTGTCGAGCGAATCGACATCCCCAGCGCCCCAACGGAAGACGCGTCGGGCGTCACCCTCGCGTTTGAGGCGAAGGCGAGCGCCGTCCCCCCGCAACACGCCAACCCCGAGCAAGTGGACGACGCCAGCACGCTCACGGAGGGCCTGCAGGACGTCGCCCTCGTACCCAAGACGACAGCGCGATCAGTCCCCGATGTGACTTCGTCGCTCCTCGTCGACCAAAAGGTACCGACTGATTCCCATCCTTCGTCATTTCGACTCGACCTCAACCCGCCTAGCGACCTCGCTCTGGCGGGCGCTCACGTTGAGGCGAGTGCAACCTCTCTTGGGTTTCGTGTGCGGTCGCCTTGGGACCGATTGACGGGCGTCTCGACCTACGGGCCCTCTGGGTCCGAGGAAGATGACGACCCCAGCATCTGCTGGGATTTCTCTGGATCTGGCAACCCAGTGCCATGCGGGACTTCATGACCGCATGCAACTACTGCCTCTCCGACTGTTTCGACGGCAGCCGCAGCCTTGACGACAAGGACTGCGGCCCGAGCCGCGAATGTTTCCACGTCGAGCTAGGGGATCCCTCCGAAGGCAACCGTCTCGGCATGCCGGAGGATGGTGATCTCCCTAGGCCAGTGCCTCGCGCCGACATCCCGCGGGAGCTAGCTGTGGTCCCCGTTCCGGCGGGGGGTCACGACCCACAGCTCGAGCAAGTCCGCGGGGCGCAGGCCGGGCTCGACGAGGGGGCAGGAGCGCTCGAGTCGATCCGCCGGGACGTCGGGCAGGTATGGGCGGGCCAGCCCCCGGCCGGAGAAATACGTCACCTGCCCCAGGGTCTCCAGCACCGCATCGCCAACGATGCCAGGGACAGGCCACCACCCGCATCCAGCGGGACCGGTCAGGACCTGGCAGCCGCAGCGATGCTCCTCCGCGCGATGCCGGAGTCATCAACCACCGAGGGTCAGCGAATCCAGGGAGAGCTCAAGCATCTCCTGGAAGGCGCTGCGGCCCGGCGGGCCGAGAGCTCTGCCTCCCGAAGGCAGGGATACCCCTCGGAACCTCGTGCCGCGACTTCCCGACTCATGCGGGAAGCCTCGGTCTACACCGGGCGCACGCGCAACACCGCGCCTGCGGCCCCGGGCCACCTCGGCGACGAGCACCCTCATCGCGACCGTCGGGCCCGCCTCGACGAAAGGGTGCGCCGAGGCTATCACCCCAGGCGTGGGGGACGCTACGACAGCGGGGAGGATCGGAGTCCCTCGCCCGAACCACCCGGTCTGCAGGTCTTCAGCCGGGCCATTCGGCGGGCGCCGTTTCCAGCCCGATTCCGACCCCCGACTACTATCACAAAGTACTCGGGGGAAACAAGACCGGAATTGTGGCTCGCGGACTACCGCCTGGCCTGTCAACTGGGTGGAATGGACGACGACAACCTCATCATCCGCAACCTCCCCCTGTTCCTCTCCGACACTGCTCGCGCTTGGTTGGAGCACCTGCCTCCGGGGCAGATTTCCAACTGGGAGGATTTGGTCCAAGCTTTCGCCGGCAACTTCCAGGGCACGTACGTGCGCCGCGGGAATTCCTGGGACCTCCGAAGCTGCCGGCAACAGCCGGGAGAGTCTCTTCGGGACTACATCCGGCGGTTCTCGAAGCAGCGCACCGAGCTACCCAACATCACCGACTCAGATGTCATCGGCGCGTTCCTTGCCGGCACCACCTGCCGTGACCTGGTGAGCAAGTTGGGTCGCAAGACCCCCACCAGGGCGAGCGAGCTGATGGACATCGCCACCAAGTTCGCCTCTGGCCAGGAGGCGGTCAAGGCCATCTTCCGAAAGGACAAGCAGCCCCAGGGCCGCCCGTCGGAGGATGCTCCTGAGGCATCTACTCCGCTCGGCGCCAAGAAGAAAGGCAGGAGGAAGTCGCAAGCGAAACGCGACGCCGCCAACACGGACCTTGTCGCCGCCACCGAGTACAAGAACCCTCGGAAGCCCCCCGGAGGGGCTAACCTCTTCGACAAGATGCTCAAGGAGACGTGCCCTTACCATCAGGGGCCCATCAAGCACACCCTCGAGGAGTGCGTCATGCTTCGGCGCCACTTCCACAAGGCCGGGCCACCCGCAGAGGGTGGCAGGGCCCGCGACGACGACAAAAAGGAAGATCACCAAGCAGGAGAGTTCCCCGAGGTCCGCGACTGCTTCATGATCTGCGGAGGGCATGCGGCGAATGCCTCGGCTCGGTATCGTAAGCGAGAGCGTCGGGAGGTCTGCTCGGTGAAGGTGGCGGCGCCAGTCTACCTAGACTGGTCCGACAAGCCCATCACCTTCGACCAAGATGACCACCCCGACCACGTGCCGAGCCTGGGGAAGTACCCGCTCGTCGTCGACCCCATCATCGGCGACGTTAGGCTCACCAAGGTCCTGATGGATGGGGGCAGCTGCCTCAATATCATCTACGCCGAGACCCTCAGGCTCCTGCGCGTCGATCTGTCCTCCGTCCAAGCAGGCGCTGCGCCCTTCCACGGGATCATTCCTGGGAAGCGCGTCCAGCCCCTCGGACGGCTCGACCTTCCTGTCTGCTTCGGAACACCCTCCAACTTCCGAAGGGAGACTTTGACGTTCGAGGTGGTCGGGTTCTGAGGAACCTACCACGCAGTATTGGGGAGGCCATGCTACGCGAAGTTCATGGCCATCCCCAACTACACCTACTTGAAGCTCAAGATGCTGGGCCCCAACGGGGTCATCACCGTCGGCCCCACGTACAAACACGCGTTCGAATGCGATGTGGAGTGCGTGGAGTACGCCGAGGCCCTCGCCGAATCCGAGGCCCTCATCACCGACCTGGAAAACCTCTCCCGAGAGGTGCCGGACGTGAAGCGACACGCCGGCAACTTCGAGCCAGCGGAGATGGTTAAGGCCGTCCCTCTCGACCCCAGTGGCGACACCTCCAAGCAGATCCGGATCGGTTCCGGGCTCGACCCCAAATAGGAAGCAGTGCTCGTCGACTTTCTCCGTGCAAACGCCGACGTCTTTGCGTGGAGTCCCTCGGACATGCCCGGCATACCGAGGGATGTCGCCGAGCACTCGCTGGATATTTGGGCCGGAGCCCGACCGGTCAGGCAGCCGCTGCGCCGATTCGACGAGGAAAGGCGCAGGGTGATAGGCGAGGAGATCCACAAGCTAATGGCAGCAGGGTTCATCAAAGAGGTATTCCATCCCGAATGGCTTGCCAACCCTGTGCTTGTGAGGAAGAAAGGGGGGAAATGGCGGATGTGTGTAGACTACACTGGTCTCAACAAAGCATGTCCGAAGGTTCCCTACCCTCTACCTCGCATCGATCAAATCGTGGATTCCACTGCTGGGTGCGAAACCCTGTCTTTCCTCGATGCCTACTCAGGGTATCATCAAATCAAGATGAAAGAGTCCGACCAGCTCGCGACTTCTTTCATCACGCCCTTCGGCATGTACTGCTATGTCACCATGTCGTTCGGTTTGAGGAACGCGGGTGCAACGTACCAGCGGTGCATGAACCATGTGTTCGGCGAACACATCGGTCGCACGATCGAGGCCTACGTCGATGACATCGTAGTCAAGACAAGGAAAGCCTCCGACCTTCTCTCCGACCTTGAAGTGACATTCCGGTGTCTCAAGGCAAAGGACGTCAAGCTCAATCCCGAGAAGTGTGTCTTCAGGGTGCCCCGAGGCATGCTCCTGGGATTCATCGTCTCCGAGCGGGGCATCGAAGCCAACCCGGAGAAGATCGCAGCCATCACCAGCATGGGGCCCATCAAGGACTTAAAAGGCGTACAGAGGGTCATGGGATGTCTCGCGGCCTTGAGCCGTTTCATCTCGCGCCTCGGCGAAAGAGGTCTGCCTCTGTACCGTCTCTTAAGGAAGGCCGAGTGCTTCACTTGGACCCCCGAGGCCGAGGAAGCTCTCGGGAACCTGAAGGCGCTCCTCACCCAGGCGCCCGTCTTGGTACCCCCAGCTGATGGAGAAGCCCTCTTGGTCTACGTCGCCGCTACCACTCAGGTGGTTAGCGCCGCGATCATGGTCGAAAGGCAAGAAGAGGGGCATGCATTGCCCATTCAGAGGCCAGTTTACTTCGTCAGCGAGGTGCTGTCCGAAACCAAGATCCGCTACCCACAAGTTCAGAAGCTGTTGTATGCAGTGATCCTGACGAGGCGAAAGTTGCGACATTACTTCGAGTCTCATCCGGTAACTGTGGTGTCATCCTTCCCCCTGGGGGAGATCATCCAGTGCCGAGAGGCCTCGGGACGGATCGCAAAGTGGGCGGTGGAAATCATGGGCGAGACAATCTCGTTCGCCCCTCGGAAGGCCATCAAGTCCCAGGTACTGGCGGACTTCGTAGCCGAATGGGTCGACACACAGTTGCCGACGGCTCTGATCCAACCGGAGCTCTGGACCATGTTTTTCGACGGGTCGCTGATGAAGACGGGAGCCGGCGCGGGCCTGCTCTTCGTCTCGCCCCTCGGGAAACACCTGCGCTACGTGCTGCGCCTCCATTTCCCGGCGTCCAACAATGTGGCTGAGTACGAAGCTCTGATCAACGGATTGCGAATCGCCATCGAGCTAGGGGTCCGATGCCTCGACGCTCGCGGCGACTCGCAGCTCGTCATCGACCAGGTCATGAAGAACTCCCACTGCCGCGACCCGAAGATGGAGGCCTACTGTGATGAGGTTCGACGCCTGGAAGACAAGTTCTACGGGCTCGAGCTTAACCACATCGCCCGGCGCTACAACGAGACTGCGGACGAGCTGGCAAAGATAGCCTCAGGGCGAACGACGGTTCCCCCGGACGTCTTCTCCCGGGATCCGCACCAACCCTCCGTCAAGATCAACGACACGCCCGAGTCCGAGGTACCCTCGGCCCAGCCCGAGGCGTCCCCAGTTCAGCCCGAGGTACCCTCGGCCCCCGAGGGCGAGGCGCTGCGCATCGAGGAGGAGCGGAGCGGGGTCACGCCTGATCGAGATTGGCAGACCCCGTACCTGCAATATCTCCGCCAAGGAGAGCTACCCCTCGACCAAGCCAAGGCTCGGCGGGTAGCGCGACGCGCCAAGTCATTCGTCTTGCTGGGCGATGAGAAGGAGCTCTACCACCGCAGCCCCTCGGGCATCCTCCAGCGATGCATCTCCATCGCTGAAGGTCAGGAACTCCTGCAAGAGATACACTCGGGGGCTTGCGGCCATCATGCAGCGCCTCGAGCCCTCGTCGGGAACGCTTTCCGGCAAGGCTTCTACTGGCCGACGGCGGTGGCTGACGCCACTAGAATTGTCCGCACCTGCGAAGGGTGTCAATTCTATGCGAAGCAGACCCACCTGCCCGCTCAGGCTCTGCAGACGATACCCATCACCTGGCCCTTCGCTGTGTGGGGTCTGGACCTCGTCGGCCCTCTGCAGAAGGTGCCCGGGGGCTACACTCACCTGCTGGTCGCCGTCGACAAATTCTCCAAGTGGATCGAGGTCCGACCCCTGAACAGCATCAGGTCCGAGCAGGCGGTGGCGTTCTTCACCAACATCATCCATCGCTTCGGGGTCCCAAACTCCATCATCACCGACAACGGCACCCAGTTCACCGGCAGAAAATTCTTGGATTTTTGCGAGGATCACCACATCCGGGTGGACTGGGCTGCCGTAGCTCATCCCATGTCGAATGGGCAAGTAGAGCGTGCCAACGGCATGATTCTACAAGGGCTCAAGCCTCAGATTTACAATGACCTCAACAAGTTCGGCAAGCGATGGATGAAGGAACTCCCCTCGGTGGTCTGGAGCCTGAGGACGACGCCGAGCCGAGCCACGGGTTTCACGCCGTTCTTCCTGGTCTACGGGGCCGAGGCCGTCTTGCCCACGGACCTGGAATACGGCTCCCCGAGGATGAGAGCCTACGACGATCAAAGCAACCAAGCTAGCCGAGAAGACTCGCTGGACCAGCTGGAAGAGGCTCGGGACAGGGCCTTACTACACTCGGCGCGGTATCAGCAGTCCCTGCGACGCTACCACGCCCGAGGGGTCCGACCCCGAGACCTCCAGGTGGGCGACCTGGTGCTTCGGCTGCGGCAAGACGCCCGAGGGAGGCACAAGCTCATGCCCCCCTAGGAGGGGCCATTCGTCATCGCCAAAGTTCTGAAGCCCGGAACGTACAAGCTGGCCAACAATCAAGGCGAGGTCTACGGCAACGCTTGGAACATCCAACAGCTACGTCGCTTCTACCCTTAAGATGTTTCCAAGTTGTTCATATACCTCGCACCCACGCAAAGTTTAGTCAACAAGGAAGGGTCGGCCTCGCCTCGGCAAAGCCCGACCCTCCCTCGGGGGCTAAAAGGGGGGAAACTGTCACACCCGGCTTTAAGGAACAAAGCCAGGTGCACCTCATACATGCGCCAAGAAGACAACATATATAATAACAGAGTGTAACACCCGGATTTTAGGGGTCCAAAACCCGGGCGCTAACAAAAACACCAGGTATGCTGGGACCAAGTCTCACACATATGATGTATAGTGGCACAGGATCGAATGTCACAACTTTATATATAACAGGAGTTCTATACAAAATAAATAATTACATTATAAGGAGACAACGGTCCAGCAACCCAAAGTTGACTGGGAGACGACGACCTAGACCTCTCACGATCTCATCACAGCATCCTCCATGAGCATCATCCTGTGGTACCTGTTCTTGACCTGTGATGTATGTGAGACAGCAAGAGTGAGCTCACATACGTTCATCGCTCAACAAGTTGTGGGGAATAATGTGCATGAACTCGCCAAAGGTGGGAGCTCACGTGAAGTGTAAGGCTTACCAAAGAAGATGGTTAGAGCTGAGCATTGCTTTTAATGTTGGTCAAAATTTTATTAGCAGTTACTAAGTATAAGTAAATACCAACCCATTTAAATAGTAGAACAAAAGTAACAACATCACCTGCGATGCAATGCATATGACAAATTGAGTTTAAGTTCCATAAATTAATCATGTGAGTGTCCGAGCTGCTCATGACCGTGAGCACGGCTAGTATACCAGTTTTACACTCTGCAGAGGTTGCACATCTTTACCCACAAGCCGTGTTACCCATCTGCCAAGGGGTCATGAATCCCATACACCTCTACCAAGGAAGCGAGGCAGGGTAACACTACGAGGCCTTTACAAAGTTCCACTAGCTTCCGAAAACCCGCTACAGTTTATAGGAAGATCCAGTGCAGGAATCCCTTGCAGGACCGCCATCGCAGCAAAATCCTCCCGAGGGCCTCCCTACACTGACCTCTCCCCTACTGCCCTTGCCCCTTTCGGGTAAGGTAGTCTTCCACTAGCTTTCCTAATTAATCAGCCAAGGGCGTCCCATTCCACCCTTGTGGTAGCACTGTTTTCCCGGGTGGTTCTCCATGTTCCAATTAACATAATGATCTTATCATGAACAATAAATAACAACTGATAACAAAAGTGTAATCATGAATAGTGTATCTCCATACCCAAAACCACATATAGCACTAGCAAGTACTACCCAGAAAGTTCAGTGGTAAACAAGGTATAAAGATAGACAAACTAGGGTAACCTATTGGGTCCCATCAAAATTAACCTATGCAGATCATTATGATTAATTAGAACATGAGTGGGTAAAAGAAGTGATCAAGGGCACAACTTGCCTGGGCCTTGAGATCCAGGTACCAGGATGATTTCTTCAGATCCTCGTGACCTCACTGCTAGTCGTAGCAATACAAACATACATGGTATAGGCAAAATTAACATTACACCAAACATATATGCAAAATACATATTAATAATCTACATATTAAAATAAGATCACAGGAAAAAGAATTATTAATTTTAGAGTTGTAGAATTCAAGTTATGAATTTCCTAAGATTCAAGGTGATTATAATATGATTAATTGATAAATAAATTTTCTGACAGAGTTCATGTCAAAACAGTGGTTCTAAATGGTAGAGAATATTATTACAAAATTTTAGGAATTGGAATAACTCAATTTGGAGCTAAAATGAATTAGTTATGAATTAATTAAGTTTCTGGATTTATTTTAACACTAAAAATCATTTTCTAAATCATTTTCTATGATTTTATAACTCTCTGGACTCGGCCTCATTTAATGGAAAACGCAGGGGGCTTGGTGTAAGTCGTCCCAGACTCAGTGCACAGCGACAAGGGATGGCGGGTTGATTCAACAGAACCCGAGGGGTTTATACGCAAAACATGCAAGCCGAAAGGGCACGATTCAATGTGGGCCGTTGGATTGTCTTCGCACGGCGCAGATTAGACCGGAACTTGGCCGAACCGGTACGCGACGACAGCCGTTCGATCAGCGAGCAACGGCCTAGATTTAATGAAGCCGAGATCACGCCACAGCCCTCCGATTGAGTCCTACGGTCCAGATCGGCCCAGCGAAGGGGTATCTCAGCTCTAATCTTAGCCGTTCCCTTTCAATCCAACGGCTCACGGGTCGTCTTCTCTCCTTCGATGTCCGAACGGCGGCGCAACGCCCAACCGCGGCGGAGGGTTGGCCGGAGTTCAGCCATCCGGCGAACCAGTGTTCCAAAGACCGATTGAACGACTGCTACGCGTAGAGGAGATCAAGGCGAACCTAGAGGAGTACTTCTTACCAGTGATATGGGCGCAGACTGCCACGGCCACGGTGGAGGGCGGATTCACGGCGGAGGTAGATCTCCGGTGAGAAATTCGTGATCACCCAGGGACTTTCTTCGCCCGGGAGGACCCAGGCCAGCTTCAGCCGTCACCCGCGATCACCCCAACGCCCAGCGACAGTCAATTTGTTGCCTCAGTGCGCTCCGAGCTAGCGGCGGCCGTGGAGGTCTCTCTCGACGGGATCTGGCAGTGGTTGCCGTCGTAGGCGGATACGGGAGGGGAGGCGAGCTTGGTGAGCTTTTATACCCGGAGCAAAGTCCGAGCGAGGGGGAGGCGGTGACCGGTAGGAGCGCGATACTCGGCGGCGAGCGCGCGGCTCCGTCAAGCTCGGGATTCCGTTGCGAGGAGGGCGACGTCCTGACAAGCGGGGCCCGCGGACCAGAGGAGGAGAGGGATGGAGCGAGCGCGCGTGCGGCCGACGAATGGGGCCCACAAGGCAGTGGAACAACAGGTGATGTCCGCGCGGCGTAAGGCTGACGAGGCGGGCCCACCTGTCGGCGCCGGTTGGAGACTTGGGCTGCGCGTAGGATGAGTGGAGATGGGCCGAATGTGGAGAAGTTGGCCCAGCTAGGGTTTTTCTCTTTTTCCTTTTTTTTGTTTTCTATTTCTTTTCTTCATTTCAAATTTAAATTTTGGATTCAAATTTAGATTCAAGCTTGTGACTAGTTCATTTGCAAACCATATCTGTGCAAGAACATATTTTATATATGTTTTAGTTCTTTTAGACAAGCTTTCAATCATATAGTAGAGATTAACCCATTCCTTATTAATTCTAGGGAAATCAAATTTATATTGTAGACTTATATATATTAAGAAATAGTTTAACCCTAATTCTTTCATATATCCTAACCCAAAAGGCAATTTAGATTATCTAAGTATCTTTAATTATGTATTTTTAACATATTCATGAGTGGAAGCTTCTAAATTATGATTATTTTTAAGGAAAGGTGTTTTGATTTAAAATCTTTGAGAATTTTTCCTTGTCTTCACAAGATTGAACTTTAGGGTGTTACAAATCCTACCCCCCTTAAAAATAATCTCGTCCTCGAGATTTGTAAGAAAAGGATGTATGTTCATATTGATTCAACACATATGCATAAACAAAATCTCGGCATGATGCATATCTTATTAGCAAAACACAGGGTCAAATGGACCTTATTATTATTACTAAAATAGTGAAATACTACTACTGGCTAAACTAATATTTAGGTCTTACAAATAGTAAATTATATATATATATATGTATCTATATCTATGTTTATCTCTTTATTCTTGTTGCTCGTTGACTTCTTCACCGACTATTTCATCTCCAACTGGCTCTTCTTCTTGAATTTGAATTTCAAGTTCACCGGGTTCAACTTCTACTTCTGTATGATGGGCATATCCCCGGTTGATAGATAGGGGCTGACTCTTTCCTGCCGAGGCTTGTCCTTGTTTCATCGGAGCCGGTGTAGTGTAGGCAGCTCTATTGGGACAGTAGTTGGCGTAGTGTCCTGGTTGTCCACACTTGAAGCATGTCCTGATGGCGGTTGTGTTGGGAGCAACGGTTCCTACTGGGGTGCTTGCCTTTGGAGGAGCAGTTGGTGTCTGTTGAGTTTGTTGTCCGGAACCGCCACTAGCTGATGTACTTGGAGTGGTAGTATAGCGAGGACGGGAACTGCTTCCAGCCTGTCCTTGGTTGATAGCCTTTCTTTTCTCTCCAAATATACTCCTCTTGTTTTCTACAGCAATAGCTTTGTCAAGTAGCCTTTGGAAGGATGGGAATGTGTGCGATACCAGTTGATATTGCAAGGGTCCAATCAAACCATCCAGAAAGAGCTCCTGCTTTTGCTCATCATCCTCAACATCTCTGGGAGCATATCGAGATAACTGGATGAATTTATCTCTATATTCGCTTACGGACATACTTCCCTGCTTGAGAGATAGAAACTCCTTCCTCTTAATCTTCATGAGTCCAGCAGGAATATGGTAATTCCTGAATTGTGTGGAGAATTCTTCCCAGGTAATGGTATCGGCAGCAGCATGAGCTGCACAGTACGCATCCCACCAATCTGCAGCGGGACCAGCAAGACGACCCGATGCATAGAGTACTTTTTCTCGGTCCGAGCACTGGGCTATGTTGAGCATCTTCTCTATGGACTTTAACCAGTCATCCGCTTGCAGTGGATCTGCGGAGTTGGAGAAGGTTGGTGGTTTGTGGCTCATGAATTCCCGGTGCTTGTCCCGGGGTGGAACTGGTGGTGGAGGTGGAGGCAATGGCACTTGTTGTTGTTGCTGCTGTTGTTGAAGTTGTTGCTGCAGCTGCTGTTGTTGTACTCTCCTCTCCTGGCGTATCTCCTCCCGTTCTTGGCGCATTTCCCGGCGTGCATCCTCTCTTTCCTGGTGCATTTCTTGGCGTTCTTGCCGCATTTGGGTGCGCATATCTGCCATAGTGTCAGCCATTTGCTGCATCATTCTCATTTGAGCTGCGACTAGTGGATCAACTCCGCCTTGTGGAGGATTAGGAGGATTCATCTCTGCTGACTGTGGTTGAGGTTGTCGATTAGCAGGCAAATCAATTCCACCACCCCGCCTGGTATTGACCATCTAAGTTAGAAGCATATGGTAAGATAGCTTTGCAAGGGAATCATTTAGTAGACAGAATGAATAAGCTAATAGTTGGTTATGTACTGGAATTTCTTTGGCAGGGCTGGGCCAGATATTCTATGTCAAGACTAGGGTAATTAGTTGTACGAGGTGAATGTCCAAAGGTAAGATAGAATATGTTAAGATGAGACAGATACAGAATACTACATATATTTTCTACGGGAATAATCTAGTTTGTCTAGTTATCTTACAAATGCTATCCTTTATACCTAGATGTATATGCAGATGTAATTGTGGACGTTACTCTACAACCCATCACACTCAATCAAAGATCCAAATCAAACAAGTATCATAAGAACAACCACTCAAGCATAGATATCTAGATAAAAATAGTTTTGTTTTTTTTATTCCTAGGAGTAGGTCTCTTATTCCTAAAGGTCAATTTAGGCACAGGATTTCAAAGTGTGAAATCCACATTTGTCTTTAGAATGAAAAAGGTAAGAATAATCAGAGTAAAGCGGAATTAGATGGGGAGAAGATTAAGATAAGTTTAGAAAAGAAAGGTAAGTAAGTATTGGTTGTTCAGTTCTACCTAGGCTTCGTCCTACAGTCAACATTCCTCTGATACCACTTCTGTAACACCCGGATTTTAGGGGTCCAAAACCCGGGCGCTAACAAAAACACCAGGTATGCTGGGACCAAGTCTCACACATATGATGTATAGTGGCACAGGATCGAATGTCACAACTTTATATATAACAGGAGTTCTATACAAAATAAATAATTACATTATAAGGAGACAACGGTCCAGCAACCCAAAGTTGACTGGGAGACGACGACCTAGACCTCTCACGATCTCATCACAGCATCCTCCATGAGCATCATCCTGTGGTACCTGTTCTTGACCTGTGATGTATGTGAGACAGCAAGAGTGAGCTCACATACGTTCATCGCTCAACAAGTTGTGGGGAATAATGTGCATGAACTCGCCAAAGGTGGGAGCTCACGTGAAGTGTAAGGCTTACCAAAGAAGATGGTTAGAGCTGAGCATTGCTTTTAATGTTGGTCAAAATTTTATTAGCAGTTACTAAGTATAAGTAAATACCAACCCATTTAAATAGTAGAACAAAAGTAACAACATCACCTGCGATGCAATGCATATGACAAATTGAGTTTAAGTTCCATAAATTAATCATGTGAGTGTCCGAGCTGCTCATGACCGTGAGCACGGCTAGTATACCAGTTTTACACTCTGCAGAGGTTGCACATCTTTACCCACAAGCCGTGTTACCCATCTGCCAAGGGGTCATGAATCCCATACACCTCTACCAAGGAAGCGAGGCAGGGTAACACTACGAGGCCTTTACAAAGTTCCACTAGCTTCCGAAAACCCGCTACAGTTTATAGGAAGATCCAGTGCAGGAATCCCTTGCAGGACCGCCATCGCAGCAAAATCCTCCCGAGGGCCTCCCTACACTGACCTCTCCCCTACTGCCCTTGCCCCTTTCGGGTAAGGTAGTCTTCCACTAGCTTTCCTAATTAATCAGCCAAGGGCGTCCCATTCCACCCTTGTGGTAGCACTGTTTTCCCGGGTGGTTCTCCATGTTCCAATTAACATAATGATCTTATCATGAACAATAAATAACAACTGATAACAAAAGTGTAATCATGAATAGTGTATCTCCATACCCAAAACCACATATAGCACTAGCAAGTACTACCCAGAAAGTTCAGTGGTAAACAAGGTATAAAGATAGACAAACTAGGGTAACCTATTGGGTCCCATCAAAATTAACCTATGCAGATCATTATGATTAATTAGAACATGAGTGGGTAAAAGAAGTGATCAAGGGCACAACTTGCCTGGGCCTTGAGATCCAGGTACCAGGATGATTTCTTCAGATCCTTGTGACCTCACTGCTAGTCGTAGCAATACAAACATACATGGTATAGGCAAAATTAACATTACACCAAACATATATGCAAAATACATATTAATAATCTACATATTAAAATAAGATCACAGGAAAAAGAATTATTAATTTTAGAGTTGTAGAATTCAAGTTATGAATTTCCTAAGATTCAAGGTGATTATAATATGATTAATTGATAAATAAATTTTCTGACAGAGTTCATGTCAAAACAGTGGTTCTAAATGGTAGAGAATATTATTACAAAATTTTAGGAATTGGAATAACTCAATTTGGAGCTAAAATGAATTAGTTATGAATTAATTAAGTTTCTGGATTTATTTTAACACTAAAAATCATTTTCTAAATCATTTTCTATGATTTTATAACTCTCTGGACTCGGCCTCATTTAATGGAAAACGCAGGGGGCTTGGTGTAAGTCGTCCCAGACTCAGTGCACAGCGACAAGGGATGGCGGGTTGATTCAACAGAACCCGAGGGGTTTATACGCAAAACATGCAAGCCGAAAGGGCACGATTCAATGTGGGCCGTTGGATTGTCTTCGCACGGCGCAGATTAGACCGGAACTTGGCCGAACCGGTACGCGACGACAGCCGTTCGATCAGCGAGCAACGGCCCAGATTTAATGAAGCCGAGATCACGCCACAGCCCTCCGATTGAGTCCTACGGTCCAGATCGGCCCAGCGAAGGGGTATCTCAGCTCTAATCTTAGCCGTTCCCTTTCAATCCAACGGCTCACGGGTCGTCTTCTCTCCTTCGATGTCCGAACGGCGGCGCAACGCCCAACCGCGGCGGAGGGTTGGCCGGAGTTCAGCCATCCGGCGAACCAGTGTTCCAAAGACCGATTGAACGACTGCTACGCGTAGAGGAGATCAAGGCGAACCTAGAGGAGTACTTCTTACCAGTGATATGGGCGCAGACTGCCACGGCCACGGTGGAGGGCGGATTCACGGCGGAGGTAGATCTCCGGTGAGAAATTCGTGATCACCCAGGGACTTTCTTCGCCCGGGAGGACCCAGGCCAGCTTCAGCCGTCACCCGCGATCACCCCAACGCCCAGCGACGGTCAATTTGTTGCCTCAGTGCGCTCCGAGCTAGCGGCGGCCGTGGAGGTCTCTCTCGACGGGATCTGGCAGTGGTTGCCGTCGTAGGCGGATACGGGAGGGGAGGCGAGCTTGGTGAGCTTTTATACCCGGAGCAAAGTCCGAGCGAGGGGGAGGCGGTGACCGGTAGGAGCGCGATACTCGGCGGCGAGCGCGCGGCTCCGTCAAGCTCGGGATTCCGTTGCGAGGAGGGCGACGTCCTGACAAGCGGGGCCCGCGGACCAGAGGAGGAGAGGGATGGAGCGAGCGCGCGTGCGGCCGACGAATGGGGCCCACAAGGCAGTGGAACAACAGGTGATGTCCGCGCGGCGTAAGGCTGACGAGGCGGGCCCACCTGTCGGCGCCGGTTGGAGACTTGGGCTGCGCGTAGGATGAGTGGAGATGGGCCGAATGTGGAGAAGTTGGCCCAGCTAGGGTTTTTCTCTTTTTCCTTTTTTTTGTTTTCTATTTCTTTTCTTCATTTCAAATTTAAATTTTGGATTCAAATTTAGATTCAAGCTTGTGACTAGTTCATTTGCAAACCATATCTGTGCAAGAACATATTTTATATATGTTTTAGTTCTTTTAGACAAGCTTTCAATCATATAGTAGAGATTAACCCATTCCTTATTAATTCTAGGGAAATCAAATTTATATTGTAGACTTATATATATTAAGAAATAGTTTAACCCTAATTCTTTCATATATCCTAACCCAAAAGGCAATTTAGATTATCTAAGTATCTTTAATTATGTATTTTTAACATATTCATGAGTGGAAGCTTCTAAATTATGATTATTTTTAAGGAAAGGTGTTTTGATTTAAAATCTTTGAGAATTTTTCCTTGTCTTCACAAGATTGAACTTTAGGGTGTTACACAGAGTGTATAGAGATAAATGTCATAAAACATCAGAGTATTTATTACATAGCGGAAGACTTATTACAAAATAAAGTAATGAAGATAAAACGAACTAAGGATCGTCGGCGCCAATGTCGACTGGGAAACGCCTCCTAGATCAGATCGAACTCCTCAGTGTTAGGCGGCTCCTCCTGAACCACCTGCTCTCCTCCTGTGGGGGGTGTGAGACAGCAAGGGTGAGCTCACACATGATCATAGCTCAACAAGTTGTGGGGAACCAGTGGACATAAACTCACAAAGGTGTGAGTTCACGTGATGTGTAAGGCTAATCAATGATAGGGGTTAAAGCTGAGCATTGCTTTTAAGTAGTTGGTCAAAATTTTATTAGCAGTTACTAAGTGTAAGTAAATACCAAACCAATAGTAAAGTAATAGAACAAAATTAATAATAAACCCATGCAATGCAAATGACAAAATTGAATTTAAGTTCCATAATTTAAACATCAGAGAGTCCTGAGCCGCTCATGACCGTGAGCTCGGCTAGTATACCAGTTTTACACTCTGCAGAGGTTGTACCCTTTACCCACAAGTCATGTTACCCATCTGCCAAGGGGTCGCGAGTCCCATACACCTCTACCTAGGAAGCGCGGCAGGGCAACACTACGAGGCCTTTACAAAGTTCCACTAGCTTCCGAAAACCCGCTACAGTTTATAGGAAGTTCCAATGCAGGGTTCCTGGCTGACCGCCATCGCAGCAAAATCAACCAGGGACCTCCCTACACTGACCACTCCCCTACTGCACTTGCCCCTTTCGGGTAAGGTAGTCTTCCACTAGCTTTCCTAATTAGTCAGCCAAGGGGTCCCATTCCTCCCTTGTGGTGGCACGTGGTTCTCAAGTTAAGCTCTATGTTCCAATTAACATTAATGAACTCGACATGAACATAAATAGAATAACAATAGAATTGGAACATAGAGGTAATAAATGATTATCCCAAAACCAGGTAAAGCAATAGCAAACTACCCAAGTGAATCAGGGGTAAACAAGGTAATGAGATAAACAATCTAGGGTGACCTATTGGGTCCCATCAAAATTAACCTATGCATGAGTATGTGATATTAAAGAACATTATTGGGTAAAAAGTGGTCAAGGACACAACTTGCCTTCAATGAGCTCCTGCTCAGCTACTTCAACTGGTTGAACCTCAGATTCCACAGTGGCTTGCTCGTCTATTCGCATCAACACAATACATACATAGTATAGCCAAAATGAACATCACACCAAACAGATGAATAAAATATACAGTAAAAATCTATACATTAAAATGAGATCATAGGAACTGGAATCACTGAATTTGGAGTTATATATTTTAAGTTATGGATTTTCTAAGGTTTTATGTGCTTTAAATAGGATTAAGTGATAAATAAATTTCTTACTGTTTTCATGACATAACTTAGGCTCTAGGTGATAGAGAATAAAATTACAAAATTTTAGGAACTGGAATGGACTAATTTGGACTAAAAATGGATTTTATATGATTTATTCAAGTTCTAGAATTTATTTTTGTATTAAAAATCCAATTTCCTAATCATTTAATCAATTTAAAACTGTACTGGACTGGGCCTCAATTTCTAGAAAGTGCAGGGGCTATTCTACAAATATTTCTGAGACTCAGAGCGCAGTGCTCTGGACGGCGGGTTCTATTTCCAAAAAGTCCAGGGGCTCTTATGCTAAAAAGCTAGAGCGAAAGGGTATCGGGTAATATCGGCCGTTGGATCTGAAGCCTGCGGTTCAGATTAGATAAACTCTATAACAAACCGGTACGCATCTAGGGCCACTAGATATGAAATCTACGATCACGATTTACCCTAGCGAAGGGATATCCTCGACCCGATCACAACCATCCGTGGATCGATCAATGGTCCTGATTTAAAATACACCGACGCGATCCTACGCGTCAAAATGCCGATCGACGCACCAGATTCGTTCATACGAACCGGTATCTACGGTCTAATCGTGGCCGCAGAGCGAAGAATCAACGGCACACGCAACAACGGCCGCGCCCCGCCCAACTCCGTCACCGGAGATTGTCTCCCCCGCAGCGGCGCCATGCCGGAGCTCCCCCAACTACATGCCTAGACGATAATTTCTCGATTCCCTAGCGCTACGCGTACAGGAGGTCAAGGCGAAACCGTTCGTGGGCTTATTACCTCGGTCTGATGCGGCGACTGCTCTGTCCACGGAAGGTCACGGCTCCACGGCGGCACTCGGTCGACGGTGAGGAATTCCCGGCCGGTCGATGTCGCGCCCCCCCGGTCACTGCCCCGCGCGTGTTCCGTGCGACCTCCCGAACGCCCAGGACGAGGCAATCGGAGCAGAGGGGCGACGGTGGCGCGGGTCAACGACGGCGGCCCGAATTTCTTCACGCGGCACGCGGCAGCGTTCTGGTGGCGACGAGCGATTGGGGCTAAAGAGGGGAACGGAGGAACGGGTCACGGGGGTGCTAAATAAGGCCCGAGTGGCGGCCGAGGTCAACCACCCGCGAGCTTCGCGGCGGAGCGGCTGCGTCAGCCGGGTTTCGCGGCGGAGGGGAGAAACAGATAGCGCAATGGCTGGCAGTGGGCCCGGAACGCCAGAGAGTCACCCAGCGCGCGCGCGTGGGACCCGGTTGTCTGACGAAGCGGCCCCAGCGATCAGCGGCACACGCTGTGCGAGCAGCGCGCCCAAGAGCGTGGGCAGAGTGGGCCGCGCGGTAGTGATTCTGTGAGTGGGCCAAAAGTGGGATCCGAGGCCCAGTTAGGTATCCTCCCCTTTTCTTTTTCTTTTTTTTGTTTCTATTCTTCCTATTTTGTCTTATTTTGAATTCCAAATTCAAACTTCACTTTAAATTCAAACTTTGTGGCACCTTTGTACACTGAATAATTATTTAGTTTGATCATACCTACTGCGATGAAGTTATTAAATTATACTTTTATTTATTGAATAATATTCCTTTCTCTCTTTTATTTTCATGGTTTTATTTTCCAAGTTATACTTTGAATTCTATGGACCTATTGAGATGCTATTAATGGTAAATTTATTTTATTAAGCACAAATGCACATCCAAATAAAAACTCAGCATGATGCATAAACTTTAATGGTATATCCTTTTATTACTTATTTGTTTTTTTAATTTAGTGTTCACATGTGATGATGCATAAAGGTCAAACTCTCATAAAGAGAAATTGTTTTCTCTATTGGTATTTTTTTAGCTATTTACAAGTGGGTGTTACAAATCCTACCCCCCTTAAAAATAATCTCGTCCTCGAGATTTAAGAAGAACGAGGGAAAAGATGGGGAAAATCTATACGAAGCTCTTCTTCTCTTTCCCAAGTTGCTTCATCTTCACCGTGGTGACTCCATTGTACTTTACACATCTTTATCACCTTATTTCTTGTAACTCGAGTCAATGTATCCAAAATCTTGATCGGGTACTCCGTGTAAGTCAAATCACCCTGAACACTGAGCTCTTCCATGGGTAACTGTTCCTCAGGGACACGGAGACACTTCTTCAGTTGAGATACGTGGAACACATTATGCACATCCGATAGACTATCCGGTAACTCGAGTTGGTATGCCATCTCCCCAACTCTTCTAAAGATCAAGAATGGTCCAATATAGCGAGGGGACAATTTGCCCTTAACTTTGAATCTCCTCATTCCTCGAAGTGGTGACACCCTGAGATACACATAATCTCCTTCTTCAAATTCCAGTGGTCTTCTTCTATTATCAGCGTAGCTCTTTTGCCTGGTTTGAGCTACCCTCAAATTCTCTCGAATTATACGAACTTGTTCTTCTGCTTCTTGAATCAGTTCAGGCCCAAAGAACTGTCTTTCTCCAGTCTGATCCCAATACAAAGGAGTTCTGCACTTCCTCCCATATAAAGCTTCAAAAGGTGACATCTTCAGACTGGCCTGATAGCTATTGTTATATGAGAATTCAGCATAAGGTAGACTTTTATCCCAACTTCCTCCATGCTGAAGGGCACATGCTCTCAACGTATCCTCCAATACTTGATTAGTCCTTTCAGTCTGTCCATCAGTCTGAGGGTGATAAGCTGTACTAAAATTCAACTTTGTACTCATGTTCTCATGAAAGCTTCTCCAAAATCTTGAGGTAAACTGTGAACCTCGATCAGACACGATCTTCTTTGGTACTCCATGTAAACACACAATCCGAGCCATATATAACTCTGCTAGTTGAGAACCTTTATAAGTAGTCTTGACAGGAATAAAGTGAGCCACTTTAGTCAATCTATCCACAATCACCCATGTAGCATCATATCCTTTCTGGGTGCGAGGCAATCCAGTAATGAAATCCATACCAATCTCTTCCCACTTCCACTCAGGTATCTTCAGTGGGTGCAATAGTCCAGCTGGCCTCTGGTGTTCAGCCTTAACTCTTTGACATACATCGCACATAGCCACATGTGCAGCTACATCTCTTTTCAATCCATACCACCAATATTTCCGTTTCAAATCCTGATACATCTTGGTACTACCAGGATGAATAGAATAATCCGAGTCATGGGCCTCTTTTAAAATAGTCTCTCGAAGGCTTTTAATATCAGGAACACACATCCTGTCCTTGAACCATACAGTGCCCTGCTCATCTTCCGTAAATTCCGGAACTCGACCCTCAGTAATCAGATCCTTAATCTCTTTTATTTTAGCATCCTCAAGTTGACCTTTGCGAATTTCTTGCTCCAAGGTAGGTTCCACATCAATAGTGACTCCTTCAGTATGAGCAACTATCCCCAGGTTAAGTCTCCTAAAATCTTCCACAATCTCATCGGGTAGCTGGGCAACAATAGCTGAATGAACATGCTCCTTGCGACTCAAGGCGTCTGCAACCAAATTTGCCTTGCCCGGGTGATAGTGAATCTCCAAATCATAATCCTTAATAAGCTCCAACCAACGGCGTTGCCTAAGGTTGAGATCCTTCTGAGTGAATATATATTTCAGACTCTTATGATCCGTATATACTTGGCACTTGGTCCCCATGATATAATGTCTCCAAATCTTAAGTGCATGCACAACGGCTGCCAATTCCAAGTCATGAGTGGGGTAGTTTAACTCATGTTTCCGTAACTGACGTGAAGCATAAGCAATCACATGTCCTTCTTGCATGAGCACGCATCCTAAGCCTTGGCCACATGCATCACAATAGACATCAAATCCTTTCTGTAGATCTGGCATAACCAATACTGGGGGCGACATCAATCTTTTCTTCAATAGATCAAAGCTGTCTTGACACTTCTCGTCCCACTTAAATTCTCTTCCTTTCTCCAAAAGTGAAGTCATAGGCTTAGCAATCTTAGAAAATCCTTCAATAAATCTCCGATAATAGCCTGCTAATCCCAAGAAACTCCGAATCTCGGTAACTGTAGTGGGTACTCTCCACTCCATTATCTCCTTAACTTTAGCAGGATCCACTGCTATTCCTCCATTAGAAATAATATGACCAAGAAATGGCACCTCGCCAATCCAAAACTCGCACTTGCTGAACTTGGCATAGAGTTGATTATCTCGTAGCTTCTGTAGCACCAACCTCAGATGTTCCTCGTGATCACTATCACTCTGAGAATAAATAAGAATATCGTCGATGAATACCACGACGAATCTGTCCAAATACTCCATAAACACCTTATTCATCAAGTTCATAAAATACGCTGGGGCATTGGTTAATCCAAACGACATAACAGTAAACTCATATAATCCATATCGAGTCGAGAAAGCCGTCTTGGGAATATCCGATGGTCTAATCCTCATCTGATGGTAACCCGATCGGAGATCAATCTTCGAGAATACTCTAGCACCTCTCATCTGATCAAATAAATCCTCAATACGGGGCAACGGATACTTGTTCTTCACCGTAACATCATTAAGAGATCTATAATCCACACACATCCGCTGCGATCCATCCTTCTTCTGTACAAACAAGACCGGTGCTCCCCAAGGTGAGGAACTCGGACGAATGTACCCAGCATCTTGTAACTCAGTTAACTGCTTCTTAAGTTCCTTCAACTCCTCTACGGACATCCTATATGGCCGTTTAGAAATAGGGGCGGTTCCAGGTAAGAGATCAATAACAAACTCAACTTCTCTATCAGGTGGCATCCCTGGTAACTCCTCTGGAAAGACATCCGGAAAATCTCTAACCACCCGGATATTGTCACCAACAAACTCCTCCGGTATAAAGAACATTGCACGCATGGGTGAGGAGGTTACTGCAATATTAACTTGAAATCTTTCTCCTTTAGTGGTAGTGAGTTCTACGGTACCTCTACCACATGCTATAACGGCCTTTGCCTTTCTTAGCCATGACATACCAAGTATCAGATCTATACTGCTTGACTCTAATATTATAGCAGTAGCTCCAAATTCTCTACCCATAATGGTTAATGTCAATCTACGTGTCATTTGATTCGCCTCAACCGGCCCTTTAGGTGTAATTACTATCATGGGTTTTCTCATATTTAGCAGTGGTATTTCATTTGTGTTGGCATATCTAGCAGACATGAATGAATGTGTAGCACCAGAATCAAATAATATGGTTGCAGGAATTGCATTAACATAAAACATACCAATTACGAGGTCCCCTCCATCTGGAGTAGCATCAACGCTGACTTGATTAACCTTGGCAATAGAATATCCCTTGCCAGAACTTGGTGTTTGTTGCCTGTTCTGAACTGGAGTAGCAGCAATCCTCTGTGGGCAGACATTTGCATAGTGACCAGCCTTCCCACACTTGAAACAAGTAGTGCCTGGACTCTGTCCTGAAAACTTCGTCGGGGTGCCAGTGGGGGTAGCCTGTCGAGGAGGTGGAGTCCTCAGTGGTGATTGCTGAACTGGGCGTGGTCCTCCTGGTCGAGTCGGTGTACCCTGGGGTGAACTGTAGCGAGGACGAACACTGCTGCTTCCTTGTCCTTGAGATATTGCCTTTCTCTTCAAATCACCCAGCTGAACACGCTTGTGTTCAATAGCAAGAGCCTTATCCAACAGTCTCTGAAATGATGGAAATGTGTGTGCCACTAGAGCATACTGCAGTGGTCCATTAAGTCCTTCAATGAAATGCTCCTGCTTCCTCTCGTCTTCAGCAACTTCTTCAGGGGCATATCTGGATAACTGAATAAACTTGTCGCGGTACTCGCTGACTGACATACTTCCTTGCTTCAGCGACAGAAATTCCTTCTTCTTGATCTTTATCATACCAGCGGGAATATGGTAGTTCCTGAATTGTGTACTGAACTCTGCCCAAGTAATAGTATCCGCAGCATCATGGGCAGCAGTATAAGAATCCCACCAGTCAGCAGCAGGACCTGTCAGACGTCCAGAAGCATATAAAACCTTTTCCCGGTCCGTGCACTGTGCAATATTCAACATCTTCTCAACGGACTTCAGCCAATCATCCGTGTCCAGTGGATCAGGTGAGCTAGCGAATGTAGGTGGCTTATCACTCATGAACTCTCTATGCTTGTCTCGGGGTGGAACTGGTGGTGGTGGTGGAGGCAGTGGCACTTGTTGCTGCTGTTGTTGCTGTTGCATTTGTTGTTGCAGCTGCTGTTGTTGTGCCCTCCTTTCCTGGCGTATCTCATCTCGCTCCTGGCGCAACTCCTGTCGTATATCTTCTCTTTCCTGACGCATCTCCTGGCGTTCTTGCTGCATCTGAGCACGCATATCAGCCATAGTGTCTGCCATTTGCTGCATCACCGCCATCTGAGCAGCAACCAGTGGGTCAACTCCGCCTGGTAGAGGATTGGGAGGATTCATCTCTGCAGGCTGTGGCTGAGGCTGTCTATATATCCTTCGAGTGTGTTGGTTAGGAGGCAAGTCAATTCCACCACCCCGCCTGGTATTGACCATCTGAGTTAGATACATATGGTAAGAAAATAGTAGACAAGGCAAGTATTTACAAATCAGGTTACTTTGGGGAATTTTATTAGCTAAGCAGATTAATATTTTACCTATCCTAGCTAATTCAATACCTTATGGTGGTACATACTAAGATGTCCATAATTCAATCAATCAAAGAAGCAAATCAGGCATTTAGCATCAGCACAATCAAACAACATTTTAAATAGAGAAAATAGTTTTAATTTTGTCTTAGGTTCCCTATCTCTTAGAAAGATCATAGTCTTAGGATTCCAAGGTGTGAAATCCATCTTGTCTTAGAGTAGAAAAGATAAGAATGATCAGAGTAGAATAGCAAAAAAGGTGAGACGAGATCAAGATGAGATAAGTATAGAATGAAACAGAGTAAGGTAAGTAGGTAAGGGTTTGTCCATTTCTATCTAGGTTTCGCCCTACAGTCAACATTTCCTCTGATACCACTTCTGTCACACCCGGCTTTAAGGAACAAAGCCAGGTGCACCTCATACATGCGCCAAGAAGACAACATATATAATAACAGAGTGTATAGAGATAAATGTCATAAAACATCAGAGTATTTATTACATAGCGGAAGACTTATTACAAAATAAAGTAATGAAGATAAAACGAACTAAGGATCGTTGGCGCCAATGTCGACTGGGAAACGCCTCCTAGATCAGATCGAACTCCTCAGTGTTAGGCGGCTCCTCCTGAACCACCTGCTCTCCTCCTGTGGGGGGGGGGTGTGAGACAGCAAGGGTGAGCTCACACATGATCATAGCTCAACAAGTTGTGGGGAACCAGTGGACATAAACTCACAAAGGTGTGAGTTCACGTGATGTGTAAGGCTAATCAATGATAGGGGTTAAAGCTGAGCATTGCTTTTAAGTAGTTGGTCAAAATTTTATTAGCAGTTACTAAGTGTAAGTAAATACCAAACCAATAGTAAAGTAATAGAACAAAATTAATAATAAACCCATGCAATGCAAATGACAAAATTGAATTTAAGTTCCATAATTTAAACATCAGAGAGTCCTGAGCCGCTCATGACCGTGAGCTCGGCTAGTATACCAGTTTTACACTCTGCAGAGGTTGTACCCTTTACCCACAAGTCATGTTACCCATCTGCCAAGGGGTCGCGAGTCCCATACACCACTACCTAGGAAGCGCGGCAGGGCAACACTACGAGGCCTTTACAAAGTTCCACTAGCTTCCGAAAACCCGCTACAGTTTATAGGAAGTTCCAATGCAGGGTTCCTGGCTGACCGCCATCGCAGCAAAATCAACCAGGGACCTCCCTACACTGACCACTCCCCTACTGCCCTTGCCCCTTTCGGGTAAGGTAGTCTTCCACTAGCTTTCCTAATTAGTCAGCCAAGGGGTCCCATTCCTCCCTTGTGGTGGCACGTGGTTCTCAAGTTAAGCTCTATGTTCCAATTAACATTAATGAACTCGACATGAACATAAATAGAATAACAATAGAATTGGAACATAGAGGTAATAAATGATTATCCCAAAACCAGGTAAAGCAATAGCAAACTATCCAAGTGAATCAGGGGTAAACAAGGTAATGAGATAAACAATCTAGGGTGACCTATTGGGTCCCATCAAAATTAACCTATGCATGAGTATGTGATATTAAAGAACATTATTGGGTAAAAAGTGGTCAAGGGCACAACTTGCCTTCAATGAGCTCCTGCTCAGCTACTTCAACTGGTTGAACCTCAGATTCCACAGTGGCTTGCTCGTCTATTCGCATCAACACAATACATACAAAGTATAGCCAAAATGAACATCACACCAAACAGATGAATAAAATATACAGTAAAAATCTATACATTAAAATGAGATCATAGGAACTGGAATCACTGAATTTGGAGTTATATATTTTAAGTTATGGATTTTCTAAGGTTTTATGTGCTTTAAATAGGATTAAGTGATAAATAAATTTCTTACTGTTTTCATGACATAACTTAGGCTCTAGGTGATAGAGAATAAAATTACAAAATTTTAGGAACTGGAATGGACTAATTTGGACTAAAAATGGATTTTATATGATTTATTCAAGTTCTAGAATTTATTTTTGTATTAAAAATCCAATTTCCTAATCATTTAATCAATTTAAAACTGTACTGGACTGGGCCTCAATTTCTAGAAAGTGCAGGGGCTATTCTACAAATATTTCTGAGACTCAGAGCGCAGTGCTCTGGACGGCGGGTTCTATTTCCAAAAAGTCCAGGGGCTCTTATGCTAAAAAGCCAGAGCGAAAGGGTATCGGGTAATATCGGCCGTTGGATCTGAAGCCTGCGGTTCAGATTAGATAAACTCTATAACAAACCGGTACGCATCTGGGGCCACTAGATATGAAATCTACGATCACGATTTACCCTAGCGAAGGGATATCCTCGACCCGATCACAACCATCCGTGGATCGATCAATGGTCCTGATTTAAAATACACCGACGCGATCCTACGCGTCAAAATGCCGATCGACGCACCAGATTCGTTCATACGAACCGGTATCTACGGTCTAATCGTGGCCGCAGAGCGAAGAATCAACGGCACACGCAACAACGGCCGCGCCCCGCCCAACTCCGTCACCGGAGATTGTCTCCCCCGCGGCGGCGCCATGCCGGAGCTCCCCCAACTACATGCCTAGACGATAATTTCTCGATTCCCTAGCGCTACGCGTACAGGAGGTCAAGGCGAAACCGTTCGTGGGCTTATTACCTCGGTCTGATGCGGCGACTGCTCTGTCCACGGAAGGTCACGGCTCCACGGCGGCACTCGGTCGACGGTGAGGAATTCCCGGCCGGTCGATGTCGCCCCCCCCCCGTCACTGCCCCGCGCGTGTTCCGTGCGACCTCCCGAACGCCCAGGACGAGGCAATCGGAGCAGAGGGGCGACGGTGGCGCGGGTCAACGACGGCGGCCCGAATTTCTTCACGCGGCACGCGGCAGCGTTCTGGTGGCGACGAGCGATTGGGGCTAAAGAGGGGAACAGAGGAACGGGTCACGGGGGTGCTAAATAAGGCCCGAGTGGCGGCCGAGGTCAACCACCCGCGAGCTTCACGGCGGAGCGGCTGCGTCAGCCGGGTTTCGCGGCGGAGGGGAGAAACAGATAGCGCAATGGCTGGCAGTGGGCCCGGAACGCCAGAGAGTCACCCAGCGCGCGCGCGTGGGACCCGGTTGTCTGACGAAGCGGCCCCAGCGATCAGCGGCACACGCTATGCGAGCAGCGCGCCCAAGAGCGTGGGCAGAGTGGGCCGCGCGGTAGTGATTCTGTGAGTGGGCCAAAAGTGGGATCCGAGGCCCAGTTAGGTATCCTTCCCTTTTCTTTTTCTTTTTTTTTGTTTCTATTCTTCCTATTTTGTCTTATTTTGAATTCCAAATTCAAACTTCACTTTAAATTCAAACTTTGTGGCACCTTTGTACACTGAATAATTATTTAGTTTGATCATACCTACTGCGATGAAGTTATTAAATTATACATTTATTTATTGAATAATATTCCTTTCTCTCTTTTATTTTCATGGTTTTATTTTCCAAGTTAGACTTTGAATTCTATGGATCTATTGAGATGCTATTAATGGTATATTTATTTTATTAAGCACAAATGCACATCCAAATAAAAACTCAGCATGATGCATAAACTTTAATGGTATATCCTTTTATCACTTATTTGTTTTTTTTAATTTAGTGTTCACATGTGATGATGCATAAAGGTCAAACTCTCATAAAGAGAAATTGTTTTCTCTATTGGTATTTTTTTAGCTATTTACAAGTGGGTGTTACAGAAACCCCCTCTGCGTCAAAATTTTCCTCGAAAAAAAAATCTCTTTTACCAGAATATCTTTCGTGCTTTTTGACTACTTCGAAAAGTGGGTCCTGGAAACGACGGAGTACACGTAAGCAGTCAAGGCTGACCAAGCCGAGGGACTCCTACGCCTCCGGGATACGGATACCTCACTCATCACCTTCTGCGATAAGTAACTCGCGTTCGGATAAAGTGGCTCCGCGGATCGAACAAGTCTTTACGTTCGGAAGCCCTTCTGCCGAAGCGATCCTTCGAGCCTTCTCGACCGAGTCGGCGACAGGGCCTCACGGACGGGTGAAAGTACGCGTAAGCGGCAAGGCTGACCGAGCCGAGGGACTCCCACGCCTCCGGGATACGGATACCTCACTCATCACCTTCCGCGAGAAGCAACTCTCGCTCGCACTAACATCCCTGTTACCGACAAAAAGTCCAGATACTCGAAACAAGAGGAAAAGAGACGCAGCTTTAAAACACAGCGAGGGTGTGTGTTCTGGCCTCGACGGCCGCACAAGGCACACGCTACAAGACAATCTGATCCTGCAGGCTCGGGTCTTGACGCTGGAAGGGGGCAGCAACACCCTCGGCATCGACGGCACCTTCGGCGAGGCCCGACCTAGCCTCGGACGGCAACGCGGTCCGAGGGTCTCCGCTCCGAAGGACGACGTCATCACCACGCCCGGGCAATCGCTGTCAGGGACTTCTCCGGGAATCCGGCCCGAGCAGGCGGCTCGGCCGGCCACCTCCGGGGCCTCGGCCAACCACCTTCCAAGGGCGCCGGCCCGGTCCGAAGCCTCGGCTGATCAACTCCGGCGTCGATCCTGCCAACGGACAACCCGGCTAGGCTCCGGCCAACCAGGTTTCATTTTCGAGCCAACTCCGCCTCTGTTCATGCTGATATCGCTACCCCTGGCCTCGGCTCGTCGAAGAGCGGCCGAGGGGTCTCTTTAACTAAGCTAGAGGAACCTCGGACAGCAAGGCCGACCGAGCCGAGGGACTCCTACGCCTCCGGGATACGGATACCTCACTCGTCACCTTGACACGGGGTGACTCATACTTGGTGAAGCGGTTCAGATAGTCAACAGACGAGTCTTGGCGCTCAAAAAATGGGGAAAAAACACGGCTCCGTGCCGTAATTACATATATGTTCAGGCCCCAAAAGCCGAAATGAACAAAAAAAAACCCCTGGCATTCGAAGTGCCATTACAAACGGAACTCCGGTTCCGTTTCCACGGATATGGACAACCTCCACGCCGGGGAAGCCCGTGGAGCGACAAGCTCTGGGCGAATCACCAGCAAAACGCAGATCGCCTCAAGCGTCCCGGCAGATCCTCGCAGCCGTCCCCGCCGCGAGTGCGAGGAAGGGGACGGAATGTTGCGTCCTAGCTGGGCAGCAACAGTTCGCCTTCCCCGACATGGCTGGAGGACGTCTCCGCCATAGGGCTAAGGGGCGATTGCCACCACCAGAAGCTGGAAGAAGAGGTGGTCCGCCGA
Organism: Zea luxurians; assembly: GCA_029449295.1. Classification (NCBI taxonomy): domain Eukaryota; kingdom Viridiplantae; phylum Streptophyta; class Magnoliopsida; order Poales; family Poaceae; genus Zea; species Zea luxurians. Next base: position 168,436,169 of record JAOPSE010000005.1, on the reverse strand, counting down.
CCTGCGCAGGAGGCAGAGCCCCGGCTCGCCTCACTCCCCGCCCCGGCGAGGATGACGAACACCCTTAACACTGAGGGTGGGGCCGAGACCACAGCCCGGTTCGCCTCTCCCCATCTAGGAGCTGGAGGTCACCACCTTGGGTGACCGCCAGTGGAGGGAAGCAGCCGGGCTGCGTGATGAAAATCCTTGAAGCCGAACGATGGCTAAAAGGTACCAACTCCCACGGAGTTGCGTTCCTCCAACGATGAGGCGAAAAGACGGCGGTTTCCCCCATCAGGGGGCTCGGAAGGTGGAGAGACACGGTGCATAAGGGAGAAAGAAGACGTGGTCGCCTTACGGAAGGGGTCGCCCTCCTTTTAAAGGCGACTCTCCCTGCTTGCGCCCCCAACCGTCACGGGCTGAGTCTTTTCCAACACGCCTCCAAAGCCCTCCCCTGCGGCGCGGGGGCTGGGTCCCGCATGTCATGCAGACCGGCTCCGAGCAGAAGAAGCCAAACCGCCGCGCACGGCGCACGCAACCACCCAGCGGTTACAAGTGACCCTCCACTTTTGCCCAGACCAACGGGCGAAAGGGGCAGGCAGCCATGCAGGCGGCATGCAACCGCGCCAAGTGGACGCGCCTCTCCGACTCCTGACATGCCAGCACGGAGGCCCAAGCCCACGCGTCGCGCGACCGGCGCGCCGGATGCTGCATGCAAGCCACTGTATCACTTGCGCCACCACCGCACCTCCTCGATTGCGGAACCGATACCACGACCCGAGGCGACCCAGCGCACGACCCAGCAGCGCCAGCCTGACGCAGCAGTCAAACGCGGTCAAAAGTGGGCCGGCAGTAATGACGGTGGCAGGCACGCGGGAGCAGCGGTCACGCCGTCAGCCAAGTTCACGTCCCATTCGGAGGCAGCGAGAGAACCCCCTCTCACGGCGTGAAGACGACGCGCCTGTGACCCGTTCCTCGAACGGCTCGCGCACGCGCAACGGCAGCCTCGCCAACTACTCGCCCCGTCGCATTAACTCCGCGGCTGGACAGGCGGCGCTTCTGGCAGGAGCAGCTGGCGACGCTTCGCCTTCGCCAAAACAACCGCGCCAAAAAAGGTACGCCGCGTCGTTCAATTTCGTATCCTTTTTCCTTTTTCCTCTTTCTCTATCTCTTGCAACAGGGACCGGGAAAGGGGATACCCCTAAAGGGATCCTTCCCCGTGAAGGAACTAGGCTCCGAGCCTCCTTACTGATCATGGGTTCGAAGGCTGGCCCCCCGAAGGGTTCAACAGCCGCCTCAGATCGCGTGGGCCCGACACCCACTACTGGTCAGAGGTTCGAAGGTCGGCCTCCCGAAAGGTTCCACGGCCGCCTCAGGCTACTCGGGCTCCGCGCCCATTACTGATCAGGGGTTCGAAGGCTGGCCCCCCGAAGGGTTCACAGTCGCCTCAGACACCGAGCGAGGGATGACCAGGGGTACGTTCGATACATAACCGAGGCTCGGGCTGCGCTCCCGAGGTACCCTAGGACATTTCCGAGACCAGCGGGAACGATCCTGTAACGGAATCCCATCGGAGGGAGGCATCGAGCCCTCGGACCCCGTCGCCAGGGGACCGGGTCCGGCAGATCACCCGCATGTACTTTTGGGCGTGCCTCCGGGCCCCTAGCCGACCCCCAACGAACGGGGCACGGACGTCCACTCGGATTACCCGCTTGCAGCTCACCGGAGACACCATGTTCGGTGCCCATCGAGGGTAACATGGCTCTCTCCCCCCTCCTCCTTGCGGAAAGGCGACGTAGGGGCGTATGTAAAAAAGCCGAGTCTGTCCCTGATCGCCCTCTCGCCCTGTGCGGAGGCTCGGGGGCTGCTCTCGCAAACCCGGCTCCGGCCAAACCGTTGACAGCGTCAACATACCAGCCCGAGAACTTGGGCCCCGACAGTGCTCCCGGGCTATGGCCAGTTCGCATGAGGGAACCACCAGACCAGCCAAAGCATTACGCAAGGCATTAAGACCTCGAAGGAGTGAAACCACTCCTCCGAGGCCTCGGGGGCTACACCCGGCGGGTGCGCTCGCGCGCACCCACCGGAACAAAATGCAACCGAGAAAGGCTGGTCCCCTTGCAAAAAAGTGCGACGAAAGCCTCCAAGCGAGTGCTAACACTCCCTTCGAGGCTCGGGGGCTACTGTCGGGGACCATAATTAGGGGTACCCTCAAGACGCCTAATTCTCAGCTGGTAACCCCCATCAGCATAAAGCTACAGAGTCCTGATAGGTGCGATTAAGTCAGGGATCAGTCCATACGAGCGACTCGATCACGCCTCGCCCGAGCCTAGCCTCGGGCAAGGGCAGCCGACCCTGAGGTGTTTCCGTCTCGCCCGAGGCCCCCTTTTTTACGGCAGACGCATCTCCGGCTCGCCCGAGGCCTTGCCTTCGTTAAGAAGCAACCCTGACTAAATCGCCACGCCGACCGACCAAGTCACAGGGGCATTTAACGCAAAGGTAGCCTGGCACCTTTATCCTGACGCGCGCCCCCTGGCAGAGCCGAAGTGACCGCCGTCACTTCGCCGCTCCACTGACCGGTCTGACAAAAGGACAGCGCCGCCTGCGCCGTCCCGACTGCGGTGCCACTTGACAGAGTGAGACTGACAGGCAGCCAGGCCTTGCCAAAGGCGCCATAGGAAGCTCCGCCCGACCCAGGGCTCGGACTCGGGCTAAGGCCCCGGAAGACGGCGAACTCCGCTCCGCCCGACCCAGGGCTCGGACTCGGGCTAAGGCCCCGGAAGACGGCGAACTCCGCTCCGCCCGACCCAGGGCTCGGACTCGGGCTAAGGCCCCGGAAGACGGCGAACTCCGCTCCGCCCGACCCAGGGCTCGGACTCGGGCTAAGGCCCCGGAAGACGGTGAACTCCGCTCCGCCCGACCCAGGGCTCGGACTCAGGCTAAGGCCCCGGAAGACGGCGAACTCCGCTCCGCCCGACCCAGGGCTCGGACTCGGGCTAAGGCCCCGGAAGACGGCGAACTCCGCTTCGCCCGACCCCTGGGGTCGGAATCCGCCCTGGCCTCTGCCGAACGACCTCCGCCTCGCCCGACCCAGGAGCTCGGGCTCGGCCTCGGCCATGGAAGACAGACTCGACCTCGGCCTCGGAGGAGCCTCCACGTCGCCCGACCTAGGGCACAAGTCCGCCACGTCAACAGGAAGCGCCATCATCACCCTACCCCGAGCCGACTCGGGCCGCAGAGAACAAGACCGACGTCCCATCTGGCTAGCTCCGCCAGATAGGCAATGATGGCGCCCCGCTAGACCCATGACGACGGCGGCTCTCAGCTCCCTTATGGAAGCAAGGGGACGTCAGCAAGAGCCCAACTGTTCCGACAGCTGTCCCTCCACCAGGCTCCGTTACTCCTCCGACAGCCACGACATCACACCAGCTGGGTGCCAAGATCTCTCCGGCTGCCGCATTGGCATGTACCTAGGGCGCTAGCTCTCCCCCGCTAGACACGTAGCACTCTGCTGCACCCCCATTGTACACCTGGATCCTCTCCTTACGCCTATAAAAGGAAGGACCAGGGCCTTCTTAGAGAGGGTTGGCCCCGCGGGAACGAGGGCAGGGGCAGGCGCTCTCTTGGGGCCGCTCGCTTCCCTCACCCGCGTGGACGCTTGTAACCCCCTACTGCAAGCGCACCCGACCTGGGCGCGGGACGAACACGAAGGCCGCGGGATCTCCACCTCCCTCACGACTCGGCTCCGGCCACCTCGCTTTCCCCCCTTCGCGCTCGCCCACGCGCTCGACCCATCTGGGCTGGGGCACGCGGCACACTCACTCGTCGGCTTAGGGACCCCCCCGTCTCGAAACGCCGACACCAATCTACTAGGATCCCAATGAATTAGCAGGCCAATGGTGGCATCATAGGAAGAGCTGTACCATGGCTCAAAAAGCATACTGTCAGGACCTTGCATAATGTTCAGCTGGATAAGCAAAATAGCACCACCATGAGACTTGAATAATTTCTCAAACAACTCATATGCAGCATCTACTGGCATACACATAAGGCACGGTGAATCAAGTGCTGCTCGGGCCTGAGTACTCATTAAAAGGGGTGTAATCCTCAAAATGATGTATACCAAGGAAACCAAATCAGCACCAGCGTTGTGGGAGGATTGATGAAATTTAGAACCAAACATGTCAAACAAGTCATTATCTACATTCCTGTACGCTCCTCCAACAGTGAGAAGATCTGCATAGGGCCACACTATGGGGATAGTGAACAGGACAACAATTCGATCAAATATAGACTTCAACATGTGAACAGTATGTGGCAGGTACATTGCAAAGATCAGAAGAAGGATGAGGCCAGGTAGACCAATCTCAACACATTTGGTAACCGAGGAATTTCTAGCTCATACAGTCCAAACACAACTAGTGCCACCAAAGGAGCAGCTGAAAGTGAACTTGGATACCTGGCAACATTACGCCAAAGGCCACTGAAGGTAACTATAATCTGTAAAGCTGAAGCCACAATCAAGGCACCTTGTGTCCCACGCATGATGCAGAGAAATTTAATGGCGCTACTACCCAATAGAACAACACCCATGTAAGATGCAGAAGTAAGTTTGGTGATATACCATGTGTCCAGATCTTCTGTCCGTACATTCCAAAACCCTGGGCTGTCAAGCGACAGCGTCACAGCAGTCCATGCTCCCGGAAATGCCCGAGTCGTGCAACGAGAAACAACATCCCACTTGTTGTAAGTACCATGGCTATTCTCAGTCCACTCACCATAGTCCATTCCTACAACCCAGAATGCATATCCATCTACATGGTAGGTCTGGACAGATGTGTCATTGTTCTGAAATATAATTTCCAAAGAGTTCTTGTATGTGGAGTTAATGACAGATGTTCTGATCACTGGCCCATCAATTGGCATTGTAGGGAAGTCGAGTGTGAAGACATTCTTCTTGTTGTACAGAGCTCCCAAACTACGAGGAGTAGCTGGTCGGAAATACAGTGTAGTCCGTTTCTTCCCATTGATGATAACATGTGGTTCATTCCCCAGCTTGTAAACCTGGCTCAGATTGATAGATCCATATTGAAACGAGCCTTGAGGATTCAAACGAGCAACACCTGTGTTCACGTTCATCCTTGGCTGCATTTCATCGAACACCACTTGAGCATCAATCAAGGTGGAAGAAGATGTGCTTACAATTGTCACCATAGCTACTAGATTGGGATTGATACTGTTGTGCAGCGCCTGGATGAACCTCGTCTCGTCGAGGAGCTCCCACACGAGGGCGTGGAGGTACTGGTCGTCGTGCTTGGGCCCCAACAGCGTCGAGAACAGACCCAAAAGATCGTCGCCGCTGCTAGGCGGAAGGATCCTAGGATTGTGCTCGAGGAAGAAGTCATTGATGTCCTTGGCGGCGAACTCATGTAGCTTCTCCACGAGGAAGCCGAGGATGGTGCCGGGAATGATCCCGCGCACGCCACAACTATCGATGATGAACACGGTGATGATGCTCTCGTACGCCTGCGGCGGCATGGACGTGCCGTCGAGGATGATCGCCCGGCATGCCACCTGGCTCAGGGTCAGATCGGAGCCACCATTGGTGCTATGGTCCACAACAGCATAGAGGGGGTTGATCTGCTTGGTGGTGTTGGAGAAGAGGAGGTCGCTCTCGCGGGGCATGTCCCGGGCGGAGCGGATCTGCTGCTCAACAACATCGGACTTTACGTGGACCACCACGGGGTCAAAGCTCGGCTCGGTGGAGGGATCCACGTCGTCGGTGAAGGAGAAGGCAACACCAGACGCGGGCGCGGTCGCAAAGGGAAGAGCGGCAGAGAACTCGAAGTCGCGCTCCTCTAGAAGGTGAGCAGGCTGCTTGAATAGCTCACCCCAATAGTCGGTGACCACCTCAGCATCAAACTGTGCCGCAGGGATCTGCTCAGAGGTGTCAAACTCCTCGGTGCAGTCGGTGCCGCTGTTGTTGAGGATGTTGTCGACGTTGCAGGAGGAGGAAGTGCTTCCGCGTGTGGGCTGCTGCAGCCTGGCGAAGAGCCGGTCGAAGCGAGCGTCGGCCTCGTCGAACTTTTTGCCGATCTCGTCGAGGAGGAACTTGACGGCAGTGGGATCCATGGAGTAGACTGAGAATCGATCCTGTGATACCAATTGTTAACAACACCTCTCAACCAAACACTGGATAATTTGATTCAATTATAATCGGATACACGATCTCAGATCTCAGGGGAAGGGAGATTTGTAGCAAGCAAGTAATCTAGACATAGGGGAAGATGCACTAGAACATAGGAGGAAGAGAGGTCGAGAGCTACAGATAGAAATCAGGAGGAGGAAGAAGTACAATACGAAGGTGGATGTGTTATCTCCATAATCTCCCCCGCTGTTCCGTTTGCTTGCTCATTTGTAGCACAAGCCATCAGATAGTTGGGCTGTACCATGGGCTATTGGGCCGGCAGTCCCTAACACTCGGGTCCCTCGATCGCTCTCGGCCCTCGGTCCCGTCTGCGTCGCCAGAAGGCAATGGTGGCGGACAGGAATGGCGTGGCCGCCGCCGCCGCCGGGGACACCAGGGCAGCCTTTGCACAGATCTACAGGACGCTCAGGGAGGAGCAGCTCACTGACCCCGCCTTCGAGTTCACTGAGGAGTTGCGCCAGTGGATCGACCGCGTAAGGCTGTCCGCAGGCGTTCCCCCTAAATTTTCCCCCTAAATCTTACTATGCAGCCACGTCAGCAAGATTCCCTCCCCTATATTCACTCCTCCCGCAACCGTTCCCCCTAAATTTTACCCTACATATCCCTCTACTCATTAAATATTCATTTCTCTATAACTAACATAACCAACTTCACTTTTTATTTATATTCTTTTATGTTTTACGTTAGGCTTTAACAGCTCGAATTTTTTAACAAAAAAATTATATTTTATTATTTGAAATAAATTACGCATAATATAGAATAAATCAAAAAATTTATCATTTATTTGAAAATGCATACATCATTTCATTTATCATTTAATTGGTAAATGCAAACATTAATTAACAATTGTGGTATGCCAAAATTTTGCATAAAATATAGGGACGGAATATAATGAACGAAACTTACGTTGCAAAAAAAACCCGTTGAGTCGTACGGCCGAAGCCACGAGTGCCTTACAATGGAAGGCACGATTGCCTTTCAAAGGAAGCCACAGTTGGCTTTCAATGCAAGCCCCCAGCTTCCGCCAGAAGCCGCTATTGTCTCCCCTATATATACGCAATGACTCTCTACCATAATGTATGCCCATTGTTCTGAGTTCATCTAGTTTGCCATAGCTCGGTATGTCTCACAATCATACGGAAGATGATTATGCTTCGAGTGATTCGAGTGATAGTGAGGACGAAACTCTTTTGATAGTCAACCTACTCACCCTGAACATTGCGGCTCAACGCCATCACCGACGACGGTCGGGTTTACCTCGCCGTGTCATTCACAGAGATCATTTTGCTGGAGAAAACCTCATCCAGCATCACTACTTCGGCGCGAACCCAGTGTATCCACCCCATGTGTTTCGTAGAAGGTACGCACTTCATATTATTGTCATAGGTTATCATTTGTTCAACTATTGACAAATAACCAATGCAAATTTATTAGGTTCCGCATGAGTAGGCCATTGTTTCTCCGCATTCTGCAAGGTCTTCAACAGCACGATACTTACTTTACACAAAGGGTAGACGCAACTGGTATGCCCGGACTAGGTCCATTACAAAAAGTTTGTGCGGCAATGCGGATACTTGCTTATGGGTTACCTTCTGATGCGGTAGACGAGTATATTCAAATTGGGGAATCAACCGCTAGGGAATGCCTTCATCATTTCTGTCGCGCAATCATTGCTTGTTTTAGTGGCTGGTATTTACGAACTCCAACTCAAGATGACATTACACGCATCATGCATAATAGCGAGTCAAGGGGATTTTCTGGCATGTTGGGTTCCATAGATTGCATGCACTGGGAGTGGAGGAACTGTCCAACGGCTTGGCGTGGTCAATTTTGTGGCCGAAATGGTACATCATCGATGATACTCGAAGCTGTAGCATCGTATGATCTATGGATTTGGCATGCTTTTTGGCATGCCTGGGACAAACAATGACGTAAACGTGCTGCACCGATCCCCAGTATTTGACCCTATGACTACTGGTCGAATGCCACCAGTCAATTACACAGTAAATGGTCATGCGTACAACTTTGGTTATTACCTTGCTGATGGTATTTACCCCAACTGGCCTACTTTTGTAAAAGCAATCCGACACCCATACGAGGAAAAGAAAGTATATTTTACTCAAATGCAGGAAAGTTGCCGAAAGGATATTGAGCATGCATTTGGAGTTCTTCAAGCCCGGTGGGCGGTGCTCCGTGGACCAGCTTATGGTTGGGATCATAATCGTTTGACAGAGATAATGACAGCTTGCATCATCATGCACAACATGATTGTCGAAGACGAAGGCCCTTTTGCTGCAAACATTGATTTCGGAGACATCTCTTCAGGGATTGAACCATCTCAAATTATAGGAGAAGGCCGGGCGGAATGGGTTATTAACCACTTTGATCTTCGTCGCCAAGAAAGATCGTGCTCACTTCAGAATGATCTTGTCGAGCATTTATGGGCTCGCCATGGAAGTATGTAATAATAATGTGTCGTAGCTGCTTAGTTCGCCCTTAAATTCAGTCCTTGTAATGTCATGTCGTCTATTTAAGTATTCCAATAAATTACCATAGTTGTTTGAAATATGTCCCGACAGCTGGCTTCATATGTGTTGACATACATCGATTTTGTGTACCAGCTACACAAGAACATGTATCTGATTTTCTACCAAGTGTAAACATAGCAATCCAATTGATCGTGGGATTCATGTATTATTGTACAATACATAACATAGCATACAATAGGCACAAATATTGTTCAAACATTTATCACAACCGAGTTCATTATTATGTAATACAACAGCACACACCTTAACATACATTGGTTCGACCAAATAAATAGTGTTCTCAAAAAAACAGTTGACATAAGCAAGTAAGATAAAATGTCTGAACATGTGTCAACAGCTCTGTCGATGAAAGTCGCCTAGAGGGGGGGTGAATAGGGCGAAACTGAAATTCTCAAAAATAATCACAACTACAAGCCGGGTTAGCGTTAGAAATATAATAGAGTCCGCGAGAGAGGGTGCAAAACAAATCGCAAGCAAATAAGAAGTGTGACACGCGGATTTGTTTTACCGAGGTTCGGTTCTCGCAAACCTACTCCCCGTTGAGGAGGCCACAAAGGCCGGGTCTCTTTCAACCCTTCCCTCTCTCAAACGGTCCCTCGGACCGAGTGAGCTTCTCTTTCTCAAATCACTTGGGAATCAAACTTCCCGCAAGGACCACCACACGATTGGTGTCTCTTGCCTCAATTACAAGTGAGTGTTTGATCACAAGAAAGAATGCCAAAGAAAAAGAAGCGATCCAAGCGCAAGAGCTCAAATGAGCACTACAAATCACTCTCTCTAGTCACTAAGGCTTTGTGTGGAGTTGGGAGAGGATTTGATCTCTTTTGGTGTGCTTTGCAATGAATGCTAGCTCTTGTATAGTGGTTGGAAGCTGGAAACTTGGATGCAATGAATGGTGGGTGGTTGGGGGTATTTATAGCCCCAACCACCAAACTAGCCGTTTGGTGAGGCTGTCTGTTCGATGGCGCACCGGACAGTCCGGTGCACACCGGACATGTCCGGTGCGACAGCCACGTCACCAAAGCCGTTGGGTTCCGACCGTTGGAGCTCTATCTTCTGGGCCCGCCTTGATGTCCGGTGGCGCACCGGACATGAACTGTAGAGTGTCCGGTGCGCCAGCATGGGCGTGCCTGACCTCTGCGCGCGCAGCGCGCGCATTTAATGCGTCGCAGGTAGCCGTTGGCGCCGAAATAGCCGTTGCCCCACTGTTAAACCGGACAGTCCGGTGTACACCGGATGGTCCGGTGAATTATAGCGGAGCAGCTTCAATGAGTTCCCGAGGCTGGCAAGTTCCAGAGGCCGCTCTTCCTTGGAGCACCGGACATGTCCGGTGTACACCGGACAGTCCGGTGAATTATAGCGGAGTTGCCTCTGGAAATTCCTGAATGTGACGAGTTCGAAGTTTGAGTTCTCTGGTGCACCGGACATGTCCGGTGGCACACCGGACAGTCCGGTGCGCTAGACCAGAGGTGCCTTCGGTTGTCCCTTTGCTCTTTGGTTGAACCCAATACTTTGTCTTTTTATTGGCTAAGTGTGAACCTTTAGCACCTGTATAACTTATGCACTAGAGCAAACTAGTTAGTCCAAATATTTGTGTTGGGCAATTCAACCACCAAAATTAATTAGGGACTAGGTGTAAGCCTAATTCCCTTTCAATCTCCCCCTTTTTGGTGATTGATGCCAACACAAACCAAAGCAAATATAAAAGTGCATGATTGAACTAGTTTGCATAATGTAAGTGCAAAGGTTGCTTGGAATTGAGCCAATATAAAAACTTACATGATGTGCATGGATTGTTTCTTTGTTTTTAACATATTGGACCACATTTGCACCACAAGTTTTGTTTTTGCAAATTCTTTTTGTAAATCCTTTTCAAAGTCCTTTTGCAACATGATCAAAGGTAGATGAATAAGATTTTTGCAAAGCATTTTCAAGTTTTAAAAAATTTTCTCCCCTTGTTTCAAAAACTCCCCCTAAATGAGATCCTCCTCTTAGTATTCAAGAGGGTTTTGATATATCATTTTTGAAATACTACTTCCTCCCCCTTTAGAACATAATAAGATACCAATTTGAAATTGACAAATTGAAAATCATTAATTTTAAAATTAGGGTGGTGGTGCGGTCCTTTTGCTTTGGGCTCATATTTTCTCCCTCTTTGGCATGAATCGCCAAAAACGGAATCATTAGAGCCCAACGAAGTACTTTCTCCTCCTTTGGTCATAAAATAAACGAGTGAAGATTATACCAAAGTTGGAGAGATGCTCGGAGTGACGGCGAAGGATGAGTAGTAGAGTGGAGTGGAAGCCTTTGTCTTCGCCGAAGACTCCAATTCCCTTTCAATATATCTATGACTTGGTTTGAAATACACTTGAAAACACATTGGTCATAGCATATATAAAAGAGACATGATCAAAGGTATATTTAAGAGCTATGTGTGCAAATTAGCAAAAGAAATTTCTAGAATCAAGAATATTGAGCTCATGCCTAAGTTTGGTAAAAGTTTGTTCATCAAGAGGCTTGGTAAAGATATCGGCTAATTGATCTTTAGTGTTAATGTATGAAATCTCGATATCCCCCTTTTGTTGGTGATCCCTAAGAAAATGATACCGAATGGCTATGTGTTTAGTGCGGCTATGCTCAACGGGATTATCCGCCATGCGGATTGCACTCTCATTATCACATAGAAGAGGAACTTTGGTTAGTTTGTAACCGTAGTCCCGCAGGGTTTGCCTCATCCAAAGCAATTGCGCGCAACAATGGCCTGCGGCAATATACTCGGCTTCGGCGGTAGAAAGAGCGACCAAATTTTGCTTCTTTGAAGCCCAAGACACCAAGGATCTTCCCAAGAACTGGCAAGTCCCCGATGTGCTCTTCCTATTAATCTTACACCCCGCCCAATCGGCATCCGAATAACCAATCAAATCAAATGTGGATCCACGAGGGTACCAAAGCCCAAACTTAGGAGTATAAGCCAAATATCTCAAGATTCATTTTACGGCCGTAAGGTGTGATTCCTTAGGGTCGGCTTGGAATCTTGCACACATGCATACGGAAAGCATAATGTCTGGTCGAGATGCACATAAATAAAGCAATGAACCAATCATCGACCGATATACCTTTTGATCCACGGACTTACCTCCCGTGTCTAGGTCGAGATGCCCATTTGTTCCCATGGGTGTCTTGATGGGCTTGGCATCCTTCATTTCAAACTTGGTTAGAATGTCTTGAGTGTACTTCGTTTGGCTAATGAAGGTGCCCTCTTGGAGTTGCTTGACTTGGAATCCTAGAAAATACTTCAACTCCCCCATCATCGACATCTCGAATTTCTGTGTCATGATCCTACTAAATTCTTCACATGTAGATTCGTTTGTAGACCCAAATATAATATCATCAACATAGATTTGGCATACAAACAAATCATTGTCAAGAGTCTTAGTGAATAAAGTAGGATCGGCCTTGCCGACTTTGAAGCCATTTGCAATAAAGAAATCTCTAAGGCATTCATACCATTCTCTTGGGGCTTGCTTGAGCCCATAAAGCGCCTTAGAGAGCCTATAAACATGGTTAGGGTACTCACTATCTTCAAAGCCGGGAGGTTGCTCAACATAGACCTCCTCCTTGATTGGTCCGTTGAGGAAGGCACTCTTCACGTCCATTTGGTAGAGCTTGAAGCCATGGTAAGTAGCATAGGCCAATAATATACGAATTGACTCAAGCCTAGCTACGGGTGCATAGGTTTCACCAAAATCCAAACCTTCAACTTGTGAATACCTCTTGGCTACGAGTCAGGCTTTGTTCCTTGTCACCACACCATGCTCGTCTTGTTTGTTGCAGAAGACCCACTTGGTTCCTACAACATTTTGGTTAGGACGTGGAACCAAATGTCATACCTCGTTCCTCGTGAAATTGTTGAGCTCCTCTTGCATCGCCATCACCCAATCCGAATCTTGTAGTGCTTCCTCTACCCTGTGTGGCTCAATAGAGGAAACAAAAGAGTAATGCTCACAAAAATGTGCAACACGAGATCGAGTGGTTACCCCCTTATGAATGTCGCCGAGGATGGTGTCGACGGGGTGATCTCGTTGTATTGCTTGGTGGACTCTTGGGTGTGGCGGTCTTGGTTCTTCATCCTCCTTGTCTTTATTATTTGCATCTCCCCCTTGATCATTGCCGTCATCTTGAGGTGGCTCATCATTGTGTTCTTCCTCTTTATCATCTTGAGCCTCGTCCTCATTTTGGGTTGGTGGAGATGCTTGCGTGGAGGAAGATGGTTGATCTTGTGCATTTGTAGGCTCTTCGGATTCCTTAGGACACACATCCCCAATGGACATGTTCCTTAGCGCTATGCATGGAGCCTGTTCTTCACCTATCTCATCAAGATCAACTTGCTCTACTTGAGAGCCATTAGTCTCATCAAACACAACGTCACAAGAAACTTCAACAAGTCCTGAGGACTTGTTAAAGACTCTATATGCCCTTGTGTTTGAGTCATATCCTAGTAAAAAGCCTTCTACAGTTTTAGGAGCAAATTTAGATTTTCTACCTCTTTTGACAAGAATAAAACATTTGCTACCAAAAACTCTAAAATATGAAATATTTGGCTTTTTACCGGTTAGGAGTTCATAAGATGTCTTCTTGAGGATTCGGTGTAGATATAACCGGTTGATGGCGTAGCAGGCGGTGTTGACCGCCTCGGCCCAAAACCGATCCGGTGTCCTGTACTCATCAAGCATGGTTCTTGCCATGTCCAATAGAGTTCGATTCTTCCTCTCCACTACACCATTTTGTTGTGAGGTGTAGGGAGAAGAGAACTCATGCTTGATGCCCTCCTCCTCAAGGAAGCCTTCAATTTGAGAGTTCTTGAACTCCGTCCCGTTGTCGCTTCTAATTTTCTTGATCCTTAAGCCGAACTCATTTTGAGCCCATCTCAAGAATCCTTTTAAGGTCTCTTGGGTATGAGATTTTTCCTACAAAAAGAATACCCAAGTGAAGCGAGAATAATCATCCACAATAACTAGACAGTACTTACTCCCGCCAATGCTTATGTAAGCGATCGGGCCGAATAGGTCCATGTCTAGGAGCTCCAGTGGCCTGTCACTAGTCATGATGTTCTTGTGTGGATGATGAGTGCTAACTTGCTTCCCGGCTTGGCATGCGCTACAAATCCTGTCTTTCTCAAAATGAACATTTGTTAGTCCTAAAATGTGTTCTCCCTTTAGAAGCTTATGAAGATTCTTCATTCCAACATGGGCTAGTCGGCGGTGCCAGAGCCAACCCAAGTTAGTCTTAGCAATTAAGCAAGTGTCGAGTTCAGCTCTATCAAAATCTACCAAGTATAGCTGACCCTCTAACACTCCCTTAAATGCTATTGAATCATCACTTCTTCTAAAGACAGTAACACCTACATCAGTAAATAGACAGTTGTAGCCCATTTGACATAATTGGGATACGAAAAGCAAATTGTAATCTAAAGAATCTACAAGAAAAACATTGGAAATAGTATGGTCAGGTGATATAGCAATTTTACCCAATCCTTTGACCAACCCTTGGTTTCCATCCCCGAATGTGATAGCTCGTTGGGGATCTTGGTTTTTCTCATATGAGGAGAACATCTTCTTCTCCCCTGTCATGTGGTTTGTGCACCCGCTGTCGAGTATCCAACTTGAGCCCCCGGATGCATAAACCTACAAAACAATTTTAGTTCTTGACTTTAGGTACCCAAACGGTTTTGGGTCCTTTGGCATTAGAAACAAGAACTTTGGGTACCCAAACACAAGTCTTAGAGCCCTTGTGTTTGCCCCCAACAAACTTGGCAACTACCTTGCCGGATTTGTTAGTCAACACATAAGATGCATCAAAAGTTTTAAATGAAAAGCTATGATCATTTGATGCAATAGGAGTTTTCTTTCTAGGCAACTTAGCACGGGTTGGTTGCCTAGAGCTAGATGTCTCACCCTTATATATAAAAGCATGGTTAGGGCCAGAGTGAGACTTCCTAGAATGAGTTCTCCTAATTTTGCTCTCGGGATAACCGGCAGGGTACAAAATGTAACCCTCGTTATCCTGAGGCATGGGAGCCTTGCCCTTAACAAAGTTAGACAAATTTTTAGGAGGGGCATTAAGTTTGACATTGTCTCCCCTTTGGAAGCCAATGCCATCCTTGATGCCAGGGCGTCTCCCATTATAGAGCATACTCCTAGCAAATTTAAACTTTTCATTTTCTAAATTATGCTCGGCAATTTTAGCATCTAATATTGCTATATGATCATTTTGTTGTTTAATTAAAGCCATGTGATCATGAATAACATTGATATCAACATCTCTACATCTAGTACAAATAGAAGTGTGCTCAACAGTAGATGTAGAGGGTTTGCAAGATTTTAATTCTACAACCTTAGCATGCAACATATCATTCTTAGTTCTAAGGTCGGAAATAGTGGTATTGCAAACATCAAAATCTTTAACCTTAGCAATTAACTTTTCATTTTCAACCCTAAGGCTATCAAGAGAAATATTCAATTCATCAATCCTAGCAAGCAAATCAACATTATCATCTCTAGGATTGGAAATTGAATCAATACAAACATGGGAATCAACCTTAGCAATTAATTTAGCATTTTCATTTCTAAGGTTGTTAATGGTCTCATGGCAAGTGCTTAGCTCACTAGACAATTTTTCACATTTTTCAACTTGTAGAGCATAAGCATTTTTAACCTTAACATGTTTCTTGTTTTCCTTGATTAGGAAGTCCTCTTGGGAGTCCAAGAGATCATCCTTTTCATGGATGGCACTAATTAGCTCATTTAATTTTTCTTTTTGTTCCATGTTAAGGTTGGCAAAAAGGATACGCAAATTGTCTTCCTCACCACTAGCATTATCATCACTAGAAGATTCATATTTAGTGGAGGATTTATATTTAACCTTCTTCCTTTTGCCGTCCTTTGCCATGAGGCACTTGTGGCCGACGTTGGGGAAGAGAAGTCCCTTGGTGACGGCGATGTTGGCGGCGTCCTCGTCGTCGTCGGAGGAGTCGGTGGAGCTCTCGTCGGAGTTCCACTCGCGGCACACGTGGGCATCGCCGCCCTTCTTCTTGTGGTACCTCTTCTTTTCTCTTCTCTTGCCCTTCTTGTCGTTATCCCTGTCACTGTCACTTGATAATGGACATTTAGCAATAAAGTGACCGGGCTTACCACACTTGTAGCAAACCTTCTTGGAACGGGATTTGTAATCCTTCCCCTTCCGTTGCTTGAGGATTTGGCGAAAGCTTTTGATGATTAAAGCCATCTCCTCATTGTCGAGCTTGGAGGCGTCAATTGGTTGTCTACTCGGTGTAGACTCCTCCTTCTTCTCCTCCGTCGCCTTAAATGCCACCGGTTGTGCTTTGGACGTGGAGGGTTCATCAAGCTCGTTGATATTCTTTGAGCCCTTGATCATACATTCAAAGCTCACAAAATTCCCGATTACTTCCTCGGGAGTCATTAGTGTGTATCTAGGATTACCACGAATTAATTGAACTTGAGTGGGGTTAAGGAAAATAAGTGATCTCAAAATAACCTTAACCACCTCGTGGTCATCCCATTTCTTGCTCCCGAGGTTGCGCACTTGGTTCACCCAGGTTTTGAGCCGGTTGTACATATCTTGTGGCTCCTCCCCTTGGCGAAGACGGAAGCGACCGAGCTCCCCCTCGATCGTTTCCCGCTTGGTGATCTTGGTGAGTTCATCACCCTCGTGCGCGGTCTTGAGTAGGTCCCAAATCTCCTTTGCATTCTTCAACCCTTGCACCTTGTTGTATTCCTCCTTGCTTAGAGAGGCGAGGAGTATGGTTGTAGCTTGAGAGTTGAAGTGCTCGATTTGGGCCACTTCGTCCGTATCGTAGTCTTCATCCCCTACTGATGGTACCTGTGCTCCAAACTCAACAACATTCCATATACTTTTGTGGAGTGAGGTTAGATGAAATTTCATTAAATCACTCCACCTAGCATAATCTTCGCCATCAAAGGTTGGCGGTTTGCCTAATGGAACGGAAAGTAATGGAGTAGGTCTAGATGTACGAGGATAGTGTAAGGGGATCTTACTAAACTTCTTGCGCTCTTGGCGCTTAGAAGTTACGGACGTCGCATCGGAGTCGGAGGTCGATGTTGATGAAGTGTCGGTCTCGTAGTAGACCACTTTCCTCATCCTCTTGTGCTTGTCGCCTTTCCGATGCGACTTGTGGGAAGAAGATTTTTCCTTCTTCTCTTTGTGGTGTGAAGAAGAAGATCTTTTCTCCTTCCGTTTGGAGGAGTCCTTCTTCTTCTCCTTCCTCTTGGTGCGGGACTCTTCCGATGAAGTGCTCCCTTGGCTCGTAGTGGGCTTGTCGCCGGTCTCCATCTCCCTCTTGGTGTGATCTCCCGACATCACTTCGAGCGGTTAGGCTCTAATGAAGCACCGGGCTCTGATACCAATTGAAAGTCGCCTAGAGGGGGGGTGAATAGGGCGAAACTAAAATTCTCAAAAATAATCACAACTACAAGCCGGGTTAGCGTTAGAAATATAATAGAGTCCGCGAGAGAGGGTGCAAAACAAATCGCAAGCGAATAAGAAGTGTGACACGCAGATTTGTTTTACCGAGGTTCGGTTCTCGCAAACCTACTCCCCGTTGAGGAGGCCACAAAGGCCGGGTATCTTTCAACCCTTCCCTCTCTCAAACGGTCCCTCGGACCGAGTGAGCTTCTCTTTCTCAAATCACTTGGGAATCAAACTTCCCGCAAGGACCACCACACGATTGGTGTCTCTTGCCTCAATTACAAGTGAGTGTTTGATCACAAGAAAGAATGCCAAAGAAAAAGAAGCGATCCAAGCGCAAGAGCTCAAATGAGCACTACAAATCACTCTCTCTAGTCACTAAGGCTTTGTGTGGAGTTGGGAGAGGATTTGATCTCTTTTGGTGTGCTTTGCAATGAATGCTAGCTCTTGTATAGTGGTTGGAAGTTGGAAACTTGGATGCAATGAATGGTGGGTGGTTGGGGGTATTTATAGCCCCAACCACCAAACTAGCCGTTTGGTGAGGCTGTCTGTTCGATGGCGCACCGGACAGTCCGGTGCACACCGGACATGTCCGGTGCGACAGCCATGTCACCAAAGCCGTTGGGTTCCGACCATTGGAGCTCTGTCTTCTGGGCCCACCTTGATGTCCGGTGGCGCACCGGACATGAACTGTAGAGTGTCCGGTGCGCCAGCATGGGCGTGCCTGACCTCTGCGCGCGCAGCGCGCGCATTTAATGCGTCGCAGGTAGCCGTTGGCGCCGAAATTGCCGTTGCCCCACTGTTACACCGGACAGTCCGGTGTACACCGGATGGTCCGGTGAATTATAGCGGAGCAGCTTCAATGAGTCTCGAGGCTGGCGAGTTCCGGAGGCCGCTCTTCCTTGGAGCACCGGACATGTCCGGTGTACACCGGATAGTCCGGTGAATTATAGCGGAGTTGCCTCTGGAAATTCCCGAATGTGACGAGTTCGAAGTTTGAGTTCTCTGGTGCATCGGACATGTCCGGTGGCACACCGGACAGTCCGGTGCGCTAGACCAGAGGTGCCTTCGGTTGTCCCTTTGCTCTTTGGTTGAACCCAATACTTTGTCTTTTTATTGGCTAAGTGTGAACCTTTAGCACCTGTATAACTTATGCACTAGAGCAAACTAGTTAGTCCAAATATTTGTGTTGGGCAATTCAACCACCAAAATTAATTAGGGACTAGGTGTAAGCCTAATTCCCTTTCAGTCGACCACATGTAATAGAAGCGGTGAACATTACTCAAAACTAAATATAAACTGCTGCAATTTTTTTCTGTTCCTTCATCATTATCCAAACTTCGGGATCAACATCTTCTTCATTTGTCGACAGCAGCATCTGCAAACGTTTGTTTGCCGATTCGAGTTCTTCAAGTTTGAGTTCCCTTTGTCGAATGCTTAACTTTTGTGCTTCCAATTCCAATCTCTTCTTCTGTATGTCCCTGTCTTCTTCACTGCTCTTTTCTTTTTTTTTCACCCTTTTCTATGGACCTCTGTATTTGTTTTTCAGTAATTTCTTGTAATCGGCTTAAGTACTCAGGAGAAGAACAAGATGCACCTTTCTTTCTTTCTGCTTTACTGTAATCACGACCACGGGGCCTTTTTCCTGTCAACCCAGCCGATCCACTATCAGTCTCTGGTGCTTCAACTGATGAACACCCCGAAGATGCTATAGATCTTGCATGTAATCCTCTGAACGAATGTCCTTGACAGATGCTCTCCCATTTCGGTTCCCCCTTCAATTGATGCCAGCAGTGCATATAATGGAATGGTTTGTTCTCGTCATGAGCAAACAAAGTAGCTGCCTTCGATGTCTGCAAATTTGGATGTTCAATTACAATTAGTACAAGGCCACAATGTTGTACTATAAATAATATTAGTTCAAAATGTGTTACCTTATCCTCGTCACTCAAGCCACTTTGTTTCTCTCTAAGGACTCTGGCGTAGTATCCAGAGAATTTACTGACATCAGCTCTAATTTTGTCCCATCTGCTGCTTAGTGCTCTGTTAAGTCTACAAGGAAACTCCCCCCTTTGTTCATTGTACCTTTTTTCAATTCTAGCCCACAGCCCCTCCCTCCTTTGTCCAGTGTGCACAATAGGGTCACTACTTATTTGCAACCAGGTAGTACAAAGAAGTATGTCTTCTGGTGCTGTAAAGTTTTGTTCCTTGGATTTCTTTTGTTTTGGAATAGGAGGTGCATTTTTGCCTGGACTATTGATGTCCTGAACACTTTGGTCAGCATCTGACTCCAAGTTAACAGGTAATGGAGGTATAGTGTTCGAACCCTGCAACGGTGTACTTGTATGTGATGCAGGGTACGAATCTATATAAGGACTCACTCCAACTGAACCAAGAGGGTTCCTCACAAAATTCATGTAATGATTCCAATATAGTGCAGATTGCGAAGCCGGAATCATGGTAGATTGGGAACTAGTATTCCCTGTCTGAATAGGAGCCCACATTGTAGTTGGACCTTGAGCAGGACTAGGAAAATTAATGTTTCCCATCATGTTGCAATCGACAGGATTCTGGTGCATGAAGCCTGTTGGCCATAAAGGGGGTGGGGGGGAATTGCTGGGCATTTGAGGGATTTGACATCGGCTGCGACGATGTCGCATTGTTGGCAGGGTCCATGCTAGGATATGTGGACATGGCAGACATTTAGTGATATGTTATAAACTGAAGGCAATCGAGAAAACGAGGTACATAAACAACACACAAAGCACCAGAACAAAGACAATAATAATGAAATGATCTGATGAACTTTATCAGGAGGAACAGCAGCATTAGATCATTTAAGAGTCAACATAGTTCACAAACTACAAGGATCTTAACATCATAATAACTTAAGGTCACGAGGTAGCATTGAGACTTAGACATACATCACAGGACTAGTTCTTTACCAAGACAAGTTGGACACCCCGAGTACTTGGATGTTCAAAAGGCTATCCTGCAACTACTGCTGGAATACATGGAGCTAATAAAGATTCCAGTAGCTATTACGAGTTGACCTATCTGAGTCGCTGAAGTACCACTCATCACTCACATCGGGGCAGTAGAACTCCTCTTCATCGACAGATGGTTCAGTAATTGTTGGAGGGGTCGACGGAGATGTCGGTTCAACACTTATGTCATCCCCGTCGTACTTAGCAATTTCAGGAAAAGCTTGGACTTTAGCCTCTAAGGCATCTTGGTGAAGCAAATCAAGTTTTTCTTTCATGGCAAAGAGGGTTCTAGCTAATATCTCTTCATCATGCATGTGGTCTAATGCATGACCTACTAATCCACCAAGGGATTTTGTGGCATCCTCGGCACAGTCGACAAGTACTTTAAGCAAAGACTTCATGGTATCTTCTTTCGAGGATGCCATTCGCAAGTGTGCTGCAAAGAATAATATATGAAGAAACACGTGCATATCCTTATAAACCATATAGGCTATACGAATTAAAAACTTCCCTAAACCATTACAACAGAAGAAACATTGTAGTCCATGTAAGGAATAAAATAACTGACATACTAACGAACTGTGTGTACAATATCATTAAGTTCATGGACAGATATTTTGAAAAAGGTGAGGGTTGTACACATAACATGAACAATACAAAATAACAGACATTGTAGTGAATGTAAGGAAATAAAATACGACATAATAAAGATATGTGTGTTCAGCCATATTTCGGTGAACAGAACAAAGTCATGTAATTGTTGTAAGAATATACAAACCAACTATATGAAGGTCCAAACAATTTATCTATCCTCCAGTCGTATCCAAGGGTGACTAAAATTTGTGATGAAGTAGAGCAATACAATGAGGTACGACATAGACCTAAAAATTTTACTGAACATCATTCATAGTAACTAAGGAAGTAAAGGACCCTCTGAAATGTTAATTGACACTTTGAGCTACTGTAATAAACAATGAGCATTAATATGGCTCAGGTAAGGTAAAACATTTTGGCTTACCCTAGGATGAATCATGCTGATACTTTACTAAAATGGTCTATTGTTCTGGACAGTGGGGAGCACAAATATTTGGCAGAAGACAAGACAGTTTAAGGCAGATTCGAAGTGAAGCCGTAGTGTAGGGTTTCCAAAAAATGGCAATCTGCAGACCAATAGGCCTTAATAGTGTGCAGTACAATTTGTTCCGCTAATTATCAAGGATATTCAGGGGGATTTAGATAACCATATAACTTGAACCCTAAAAGGCACACCAGATCCGTGCACTTGTTTGCACCGGATGCCAAAATCGATTGTTCTCTCAACGAAATGATGTACGGTTAACAGGAATAGGCGATTCGTGTACTCATTAGTTCATCAAGCAGGGGCGCATGAAGTACAGAAACCATTAGAAGACGAAGGGCGTACCTGAGGAACCGAAGATTTAGGCCGAAAGAAGAGGAATCGAAGCGAAGATGTCCGGATCCAAGGACGGCGTCGATGCTCGGAGCGGGAACCGAAGGAAGCGGTCGCGAGGAACCTCGGCGAACTCGGATTTGCGCCCTCTTCGTCTTCGCTCGCGACCGGACTTGCTTGCTGAGGACCTCGGCTTCGCCTTCCACAGACCCGACGGGGACCGGCGCCGATGCGACCTTGCCGCGGTAGATTCGCCGCCGCCTCGCAGGAAATCGCCGTTCCGCGGACGCGTCGAACGGGAGAGAAGAGGAGCGCGAACGGGAGAGAACAGGAAATCGCCGTTCCGCACAGTGTCTTAGAGTTTAGGGGACACTGTTCATCCCTTGCGTCCGCAGCGCTCGCCGCTACCCGCACCCCTCCGCCGCGACCCTCCTCTCTCTCATGCCAGATGCAGGGCGTCACTGTGCACTCCCCCTCGCCTGCTTCTCGCGGAAGAATCCGCCCGCGCCACAGAGCGGACACTTCGCGCTCCTCTTCTCTCCCGTTCGACGCGTCTGCGGAACGGCGATTTCCTGCGAGGCGGCGGCGAATCTACCGCGGCAAGGTCGCATCGGCGCCGGTCCCCGTCGGGTCTGTGGAAGACGAAGCCGAGGTCCTCAGCAAGCAAGTCCAGTCGCGAGCGAAGACGAAGAGGGCGCAAATCTGAGTTCGCCGAGGTTCCTCGCGACCGCTTCCTTCGGTTCCCGCTCCGAGCATCGACGCCGTCCTCGGATCCGGACATCTTCGCTTCGATTCCTCTTCTTTCGGCCCAAATCTTCGGTTCCTCAGGTACGCCCTTCGTCTTCAAATGGTTTCTATACTTCATGCGCCCCTGCTTGATGAACTAATGAGTACACGAATCGCCTATTCCTGTTAATCGTACATCATTTCGTTGAGAGAACAATCGATTTTGGCATCCGGTGCAAACAAGTGCACAGATCTGGTGTGCCTTTTAGGGTTCAAGTTATATGGTTATATAAATCCCCCTGAATATCCTTGATAATTAGCGGAACAAATGGTACTGCACACTATTAAGGCCTATTGGTCTGCAGATTGCCATTTTTTTGAAACCCTACACTACGGCTTCACTTCGAATCTGCCTTAAACTGTCTTGTCTTCTGCCAAATATTTGTGCTCCCCACTGTCCAGAACAATAGACCATTTTAGTAAAGTATCAGCATGATTCATCCTAGGGTAAGCCAAAATGTTTTACCTTACCTGAGCCATATTAATGCTCATTGTTTATTACAGTAGCTCAAAGTGTCAATTAACATTTCAGAGGGTCCTTTACTTCCTTAGTTACTATGAATGATGTTCAGTAAAATTTTTAGGTCTATGTCGTACCTCATTGTATTGCTCTACTTCATCACAAATTTTAGTCACCCTTGGATACGACTGGAGGATAGATAAATTGTTTGGACCTTCATATAGTTGGTTTGTATATTCTTACAACAATTACATGACTTTGTTCTGTTCACTGAAATATGGCTGAACACAGATATCTTTATTATGTCGTATTTTATTTCCTTACATTCACTACAATGTCTGTTATTTTGTATTGTTCATGTTATGTGTACAACCCTCACCTTTTTCAAAATATCTGTCCATGAACTTAATGATATTGTACACACAGTTCGTTAGTATGTCAGTTATTTTATTCCTTACATGGACTACAATGTTTCTTCTGTTGTAATGGTTTAGGGAAGTTTTTAATTCGTATAGCCTATATGGTTTATAAGGATATGCACGTGTTTCTTCATATATTATTCTTTGCAGCACACTTGCGAATGGCATCCTCGAAAGAAGATACCATGAAGTCTTTGCTTAAAGTACTTATCGACTGTGCCGAGGATGCCACAAAATCCCTTGGTGGATTAGTAGGTCATGCATTAGACCACATGCATGATGAAGAGATATTAGCTAGAACCCTCTTTGCCATGAAAGAAAAACTTGATTTGCTTCACCAAGATGCCTTAGAGGCTAAAGTCCAAGCTTTTCCTGAAATTGCTAAGTACGACGGGGATGACATAAGTGTTGAACCGACATCTCCGTCGACCCCTCCAACAATTACTGAACCATCTGTCGATGAAGAGGAGTTCTACTGCCCCGATGTGAGTGATGAGTGGTACTTCAGCGACTCAGATAGGTCAACTCGTAATAGATACTGGAATCTTTATTAGAT
Source organism: Zea luxurians (assembly GCA_029449295.1). Taxonomy (NCBI): domain Eukaryota; kingdom Viridiplantae; phylum Streptophyta; class Magnoliopsida; order Poales; family Poaceae; genus Zea; species Zea luxurians. The sequence goes on along the minus strand of JAOPSE010000005.1, from coordinate 168,412,309 downwards.
CCATGTATTCCAGCAGTAGTTGCAGGATAGCCTTTTGAACATCCAAGTACTCGGGGTGTCCAACTTGTCTTGGTAAAGAACTAGTCCTGTGATGTATGTCTAAGTCTCAATGCTACCTCGTGACCTTAAGTTATTATGATGTTAAGATCCTTGTAGTTTGTGAACTATGTTGACTCTTAAATGATCTAATGTTGTTGTTCCTCCTGATAAAGTTCATCAAATCATTTCATTATTATTGTCTTTGTTCTGGTGCTTTGTGTGTTGTTTATGTACCTCGTTTTCTCGATTGCCTTCAGTTTATAACATATCACTAAATGTCTGCCATGTCCACATATCCTAGCATGGACCCTGCCAACAATGCGACATCGTCGCAGCCGATGTCCAATCCCTCAAATGCCCAGCAATTCCCCCCCCCCCACCCCCTTTATGGCCAACGGGCTTCATGCACCAGAATCCTGTCGATTGCATCATGATGGGAAACATTAATTTTCCTAGTCCTGCTCAAGGTCCAACTACAATGTGGGCTCCTATTCAGACAGGGAATACTACTTCCCAATCTACCATGATTCTGGCTTCGCAATCTGCACTATATTGGAATCATTACATGAATTTTGTGAGGAACCCTCTTGGTTCAGTTGGAGTGAGTCCTTATACAGATTCGTACCCTGCATCACATACAAGTACACCGTTGCAAGGTTCGAACACTATACCTCCATTACCTGTTAACTTGGAGTCAGATGCTGACCAAAGTGTTCAGGACATTAATAGTCCAGGCAAAAATGCACCTCCTGTTCCAAAATAAAAGAAATCCAAGGAACAAAACTTTACAGCACCAGAAGACATACTTCTTTGTACTACCTGGTTGCAAATAAGTAGTGACCCTATTGTGCACACTGGACAAAGGAGGGAGGGGCTGTGGGCTAGAATTGAAAAAAGGTACAATGAACAAAGGGGGAGTTTCCTTGTAGACTTAACAGAGCACTAAGCAGCAGATGGGACAAGATTAGAGCTGATGTCAGTAAATTCTCTGGATACTACGCCAGAGTCCTTAGAGAGAAACAAAGTGGCTTGAGTGACAAGGATAAGGTAACACATTTTGAACTAATATTATTTATAGTACAACATTGTGGCCTTGTACTAATTGTAATTGAACATCCAAATTTGCAGACATCGAAGGCAGCTACTTTGTTTGCTCATGACGAGAACAAACCATTCCATTATATGCACTGCTGGCATCAATTGAAGGGGGAACCGAAATGGGAGAGCATCTGTCAAGGACATTCGTTCAGAGGATTACATGCAAGATCTATAGCATCTTCGGGGTGTCCATCAGTTGAAGCACCAGAGACTGATAGTGGATCGGCTGGGTTGACAGGAAAAAGGCCCCGTGGTCGTGATTACAGTAAAGCAGAAAGAAAGAAAGGTGCATCTTGTTCTTCTCCTGAGTACTTAAGCCGATTACAAGAAATTACTGAAAAACAAATACAGAGGTCCATAGAAAAGGGTGAAAAAAAAGAAAGGAGCAGTGAAGAAGACAGGGACATACAGAAGAAGAGATTGGAATTGGAAGCACAAAAGTTAAGCATTCAACAAAGGGAACTCAAACTTGAAGAACTCGAATCGGCAAACAAACGTTTGCAGATGCTGCTGTCGACAAATGAAGAAGATGTTGATCCCGAAGTTTGGATAATGATGAAGGAACAGAAAAAAATTGCAGCAGTTTATATTTAGTTTTGAGTAATGTTCACCGCTTCTATTACATGTGGTCGACAGAGCTGTTGACACATGTTCAGACATTTTATCTTACTTGCTTATGTCAACTGTTTTTTCGAGAACACTATTTATTTGGTCGAACCAATGTATGTTAAGGTGTGTGCTGTTGTATTACATAATAATGAACTCGGTTGTGATATATGTTTGAACAATATTTGTGCCTATTGTATGCTATGTTATGTATTGTACAATAATACATGAATCCCACGATCAATTGGATTGCTATGTTTACACTTGGTAGAAAATCAGATACATGTTCTCGTGTAGCTGGTACACAAAATCGATGTATGTCAACACATATGAAGCCAGCTGTCGGGACATATTTCAAACAACTATGGTAATTTATTGGAATACTTAAATAGACGACATGACATTACAAGGACTGAATTTAAGGGCGAACTAAGCAGCTACGACACATTATTATTACATACTTCCACGACGAGCCCATAAATGCTCGACAAGATCATTCTGAAGTGAGCACGATCTTTCTTGGCGACGAAGATCAAAGTGGTTAATAACCCATTCCGCCCGGCCTTCTCCTATAATTTGAGATGGTTCAATCCCTGAAGAGATGTCTCCAAAATCAATGTTTGCAGCAAAAGGGCCTTCGTCTTCGACAATCATGTTGTGCATGATGATGCAAGCTGTCATTATCTCTGTCAAACGATTACGATCCCAACCATAAGCTGGTCCACGGAGCACCGCCCACCGGGCTTGAAGAACTCCAAATGCACGCTCAATATCCTTTCGGCAACTTTCCTGCATCTGAGTAAAATATACTTTCTTTTCCTCGTATGGGTGTCGGATTGCTTTTACAAAAGTAGGCCAGTTGGGGTAAATACCATCAGCAAGGTAATAACCAAAGTTGTACGCACGACCATTTACTGTGTAATTGACTGGTGGCATTCGACCAGTAGTCATAGGGTCAAATACTGGGGATCGGTGCAGCACGTTTACGTCATTGTTTGTCCCAGGCATGCCAAAAAAGCATGCCAAATCCATAGATCATACGATGCTACAGCTTCGAGTATCATCGATGCTGTACCATTTCGGCCACAAAATTGACCACGCCAAGCCGTTGGACAGTTCCTCCACTCCCAGTGCATGCAATCTATGGAACCCAACATGCCAGGAAAACCTCTTGACTCGCTATTATGCATGATGCGTGTAATGTCATCTTGAGTCGGAGTTCGTAAATACCAGCCACTAAAACAAGCAATGATTGCGCGACAGAAATGATGAAGGCATTCCCTAGCGGTTGATTCCCCAATTTGAATATACTCGTCTACCGCATCAGAAGGTAACCCATAAGCAAGTATCCGCATTGCCGCACAAACTTTTTGTAATGGACCTAGTCCGGGCATACCAGTTGCGTCTACCCTTTGTGTAAAGTAAGTATCGTGCTGTTGAAGACCTTGCAGAATGCGGAGAAACAATGGCCTACTCATGCGGAACCTAATAAATTTGCATTGGTTATTTGTCAATAGTTGAACAAATGATAACCTATGACAATAATATGAAGTGCGTACCTTCTACGAAACACATGGGGTGGATACACTGGGTTCGCGCCGAAGTAGTGATGCTGGATGAGGTTTTCTCCAGCAAAATGATCTCTGTGAATGACACGGCGAGGTAAACCCGACCGTCGTCGGTGATGGCGTTGAGCCGCAATGTTCAGGGTGAGTAGGTTGACTATCAAAAGAGTTTCGTCCTCACTATCACTCGAATCACTCGAAGCATAATCATCTTCCGTATGATTGTGAGACATACCGAGCTATGGCAAACTAGATGAACTCAGAACAATGGGCATACATTATGGTAGAGAGTCATTGCGTATATATAGGGGAGACAATAGCGGCTTCTGGCGGAAGCTGGGGGCTTGCATTGAAAGCCAACTGTGGCTTCCTTTGAAAGGCAATCGTGCCTTCCATTGTAAGGCACTCGTGGCTTCGGCCGTACGACTCAACGGGTTTTTTTGCAACGTAAGTTTCGTTCATTATATTCCGTCCCTATATTTTATGCAAAATTTTGGCATACCACAATTGTTAATTAATGTTTGCATTTACCAATTAAATGATAAATGAAATGATGTATGCATTTTCAAATAAATGATAAATTTTTTGATTTATTCTATATTATGCGTAATTTATTTCAAATAATAAAATATAATTTTTTTGTTAAAAAATTCGAGCTGTTAAAGCCTAACGTAAAACATAAAAGAATATAAATAAAAAGTGAAGTTAGTTATGTTAGTTATAGAGAAATGAATATTTAATGAGTAGAGGGATATGTAGGGTAAAATTTAGGGGGAACGGTTGCGGGAGGAGTGAATATAGGGGAGGGAATCTTGCTGACGTGGCTGCATAGTAAGATTTAGGGGGAACGCCTGCGGACAGCCTAACGACCCCTCTCACTCCCTCTCTTTCTCCTCCTTCCTTTTCTGCTGCTGTTTCCTGGTTTGATCCTTGTGGTGTGTGGCGGCTCGTTGCGCTGTCGCCGCGACGCCGTGGCCCAGCGAGCGCTCCCAGTTTAGGCTCCACCCTGGATCGGCGGGCTCGATGTAGTTCGCGCGGTACCAGGTTCTTATTGAAGCGAAATTAATTCTGTTTACCGCGTGCACATGGACATGTCACACATGGGTGAATAAATGAACAAAGCACGGGATCACGGGTAAGTAAATGAGCAAGGGTTTGCCCTCTGGGAGCTGCACGGAGTGGAACTGGAACTTCCCTTGTTCGGTTAATTCCGTTACTCATGGATTGGATGGGATTAGAAAAAATTAAGAAGAAATTTGACTTGTTTGGAATTTAAACCCACCCAATCCCATTCAATCCACATGTATTAAGAGCTAACCAAACAAACCTCAGGCTGTGTTCGGTTTGGCCGGTTTGGCCTATTCTGGGCCTAGTTCCAGGTGGAATAAATCAGTCTAGGTTAGAATCCGGTCCAGTATGTTAGCGGTGTTCGTTTTAAGCTGGGTCGGAAACAATCCCACTTGATTTCAACTCCCCTCCTTCAATTCTCGGCCTGGAACGAGTCTAGGTGGTCTATCTCCTAGATTGGTTCCTGATCTGAAAATGAGCTGATGACCAGGAATGAGTAATAAGCCATGTTCCACTCAATCCTGGGCTGACTTGGTTACCGGTCTAGCTTGGATATGGGGCTGCCGAACGGGGCTTGGATTGGGTTGACGGGCTCCGCTTTTGGACATTGAATTGCTGCCAAATCACAACAGAGCGTACGATCATTACGCCCTACAGTTAAATCCAAACCACAGTAGCAGTTAACAGTTATTAATGATACGTAGGCACTTAAGTGGATTTTGGGTGTTTTAGCAGGCCGCTTGCTGTTTGTTCTGTCAGTTAGTGCTTTTGATGTGCAATGCTAATATGACCTTCTCTATCCCCCTCCTTCAAACAGATGGTTGACTACAATGTACTCGGAGGTGAGGATATGATTCTGGACCACTTACTTCTACATTATACGAGAAGCTAGTAACACTTCTGATCCACAACCGTTGTCCAATGGCAGGCAAGTGTAACCGTGGGCTCTCTGGTTGATAGCTACAAGCTTGTGAAGGGTGCTGACGCTCTGGGCGACGAGGAAATGTTCCTTGCTTGCACCCTTGGCTGGTGCATTGAATGGGTAATGTTTTGTCCTTGCCCCCCAATGTTGTCGGGAAGGATGTCTGTCCTGCAACTGAGTAGCTCATCTATGTTTTCTGCTGTATTTCAGCTTCAAGCTTTCTTTCTTGTGCTTGATGATATCATGGATGACTCCCACACACGTCGCGGTCAGCCTTGCTGGTTCAGGGTGCCTCAGGTTAGCCATACTGAATGCCAAAGGCATTCGTCTATTTTTCCTATGTGTAGTAATTTCAGTGCAGAGGAATTGCTAATTCTCTTTGTTGAGTAATAGCTAAGGGCGGATTTTGTTTGCGATAGGTTGGCTTCATTGCTGTGAATGACGGGATTATCCTTCGCAGCCATATCTCACGGATCCTTAGGCACCACTTTAGGGCTAGTTTGGCAACAAATAGACAAAAAACCTAGGGAAATAATCCACCAAGGGGATTTTAAATGACACTTTAATTTTCTGGGAGGATTTTTTCCACTCCGGTGTATTTCCCTGCCACTGTTTGGCCACCAAGGGGCTAAAAACCCCTCTTGAGACAAAATACTTCAAAAAATCATAAAAAATCAAAGAAAAATAGGAAATATTTAGAAAAACAAAAACACAATGAAACATCACTAAAAATCTAAAAAACATGTACAGGACATGATCATCTAATATCCAACAAAGTTAATCTATTTATCATCACATCACATAAGATCATCTTCATTCACACGTACAAATAGACAATATAATATAAAAACAGAGTACAAGTCCTTTCGTTATGAACTTTGACACTAGAATAAATTATTAGTTTAACTCCTTTTTTACAAGCTTCATGTGGATTGTTGTTCCATTTTCCTTCTCCATGTCAGCTTCAAGTGTTGCTTCCACTTAGCACTCTGCAAATACCAAGTAGCACCAATTGACACATCGTTTAGTTTACACCATGTACCAACATTTTATAACTAGGAAATGACAAAAGCGAAGAAACTTGCAGAAGTATGCTGCTAACATGTTCTTGGAAGCTATGTTTTGTTACATGCTTAACTATGGACATACCTGATTTTGTGCTTTAGCCACATTCTTCGAACATTGTGGTTCATTGTTGATAGGGCTGGAAAATAAGCTCGAGGCTCGCGAGCCGGCTCGAGCTCGGAGCGGCTCGGCTCGGCTCGCGAGCCTCGAGCGAGCCGAGCTAGTATTTTGAGCTCGTTGCGGTAGCGAGCCGAGCTGGCTCGCGAGCTTTGCCAAATTACTTAATATGTATAATAATGATGGATATTGGGTAATTTTATAGATAGTCAGTTTGTTTCTTAACGTTTCATGATAAATATATGACAATTAATAATATAGATTACTCATAATGATGAATGATATCTATATATTTATATTTATATACTAATAATTCACTAGATAATGCAATTATATATATCAGGGTGTGGCTCGCGAGCCACCTTCGAGCCGAGCTGAGCCGAGCCGAGCCGAGCTCGGCTCGGCTCGTTTCCAGCCCTAATTGTTGACATGAAAGCCTCTCTATTAATCTCGGACTCAAAGACCTCCACAGCATATGATGACTTCTCCTCATCTGTGAATCCATCTATTGCTTCCATTTCCTTCATACACTTCCTCATGGAAAGTTCTTTAAGAGCATCAAGTGTCTTGTTAGTTTGGCTCTTTTTGAACTCCACATGGTCTTCGAGAGCTGCTCCAACATGCTCTGCTTACGCTTTCTGCTTTTGCTACCTTCTCCCTCTCTTGCTTCATGAATAGCTGACATAGATTGAGCTTCACTTGTCATCTCTTGTCCATCCAAATCAAATGGATTTGTATTGAATGGATGGAGAGTCTGTTTAGATGTACTCCTAGCTGAAGGAACAACAAAAGTAGGAGCAGAAGGAACACTAGCAGGAGGAGCAATAGGAGGAACAGTAGCAGGAGGAGCAAGAGTATCAACAGATAGAGGAGCATAAGGAGGCAGCTGTTGAGTTGATGTGAAATTTAAGTCTCCTGTAGCCACACTACTGAAAGCTCTCTTGTGAGTTTTGGTGTTTGGATGACAACTCAATTAAAGGACTAACAAGTGTACTAAGTGTTGAACAGGTGCTTAAGGTAAAGCTAACAAGGTTCAACAAGTGAACAAGTGTGATGGTCCAAGGACTAGATGATGATAGATAATGGGCATCACAAGTAAGATGGACATTGCAAAAGTGATACTCGGGTGCGTAGCTCGGAGACAACTGATCAAGCCAAGGACGGAGGCAAAAAGAGCTTCGAGGTACCAAGTGCATGGGAGAAGGTCAAGAAGGCTGAGGAACCCAAAGCCAAGGGTGAAGAAGAAGGCTTGCAAAGTCAAGGGTGATCGAGTTGAGAACAGCTACGGCACATCAAGGATCACTACATAAGGACATGACTTACAACCAATGAGGCAACAACTACAGTTATGTGGTGTAAGTCATAAGGCTCAAGATCAAGCTCGAGAAATGAACAAGGGAGTTGGAGCTCAGATATGTCAATCTAGATCAAGTCAAGTTGACTTAATGGTTTAGAGTCCAACATCGACCTCAAACATGCCAAATTGGGTAAAATGGTGAAAAAGGTTAAGTATGTAAGGTTTGAGTGTTCAACCATGTTGCATACACCTCTTACTACAAATTTGGTGCTTTGGTTTGCTCTCTAACTCTTTCTGTAGAGAAAGTACCATTCTGAGCTCTGTTGGAGGAGAAACAGAAAAGCTAGGAGAAGAACAAGAAAGATGTAAGTTTCTAGGACTAAATCAATTGGATTATACTCTAAATGTGTTTGTTTATGTCTCAGGAAAATCCTCCCAAAAGTTGAAGTCAAACGGAGAAAGAACGGAGGAAAAAGCACTTAGTGTGCTGTTGGCTGGTGCACAGGACAGTGAATAGTAGCTGTCCGGTGCACAGGACAGTGAATAGTAACTCTGTCCGGTGCACAGGACAGTGAATAGTAACTGTGTCCGGTGCACAGGACAGTTAATAGTCGCAGCGTCCGGTGCACAGGACAGTGAATAGTAGCTGTGTCCGGTGCACAGGACAGTGAATAGTGACCTGTCCGGTGCACCAACGGCTAGCTGTTCCAGAGAAGGAAACTGTCAATCAGATCCGTTACTGTTCACTGTCCGGTGCGCCACCGGACAGTCCGGTGCACCCGCAACCAGGGAAGGCTGGGAGCTTCCAAATGAAGCTCCAACGGCTCCTAGGCCATTTGGGGCTATAAAAGGGACCCCTAGGCGCCTCAACCAAACACACAAGTGCAGCCAACAAGTCCATACACCATTTGGATCAATTCTTTCTCTCCCTCTCTTGTGTATCTCTCTAGTTTGTGTAGAGGCGAAGTTATAAGCCTTTAGAGAGAGGGGAAGTGCTGCTGAGAGCTAGAGCAAAATCTTGAGCGCATTGTTACTCTGTCGGAGTGCTGTTGAGAAGATTGTAAGCAGCCACGACATCGTTGTAACTGATATCAACATAGTGGAAGGCTCTATCTGTCGCCCGACAGATCTGAGCAAACGGAGGAAGGAGTTGAAATAGACTCCAAGCCAAGGTGTGGCTAACTCCAACGAGGACTAGGCAAGCATTTCAGGCTTGGCCGAACCTCGGGATAAATCCCTGTGTCTGTGTGCTCTTCTCTATGCTGTGTGCTGTTTCTCTGTCTTATTTGTTGTTTATACTTGCACTTCAATATTTATATGTGCTATAAGCTGTCTTCGAAGTGCAGGGTATTTTAAGACAGGGACTTCAATTCCGCTGCAACCTACTCGAAGGGTCCTTCATTCCACTGCGATCCAGCCTTCGAGTAGAGTAAGAATTTCCAGTTATAAAGTGATAATTTTTATTCGCCTATTCACCCCCCCCCCTCTAGGCGACATCCAGATCCTGTTCCCGGGCAAAGGGAACTTTCAATTGGTATCGGAGCTAGGCCTCTCCAGTGTGGGCTTAGCCGTCCGGAGATAACGATGTCGTCACAAGAGGTAACTGTAGAACTTCTTTTAGGCAATGGCTCTAATTACAAATCTTGGTCTGTCTCTATTTATAATGCTTTCATGAGTGTTGATCCTGATTTGAGACAGATCTTTAGTAGAAGTATTTTTCCATCTGATATTAGTAAAAATCCCTCTAATGATGAACTAAGATGTTTATCTCTCAATCATCGTGCTTGCAACATCTTAGTTGATTCTCTTTCTAGAGGTGCTTATTTTGCCATCATGAGTAGTGATAATGATTTATTTGTTGATGCTCATGATTTATGGAATAGAATTAAAGTAAAATATTGTGTGGCAAATTGTACTCCCTATATTGCTTGTGATGCTAACCTTTCAAAGGGAGAAGATCAAGAACGATGGGCACCCAACGATGAATCCACCTCGTCGACAGGTTTGGTCTCCACTAATAATAAGTGTTTTATTGCTAACAATGACGGTGGAGACAAAAGCCATGATGAGGAGGAATATGAGGATGATAGCGAGGATGAATCTTCATCACCTCAAGGTACATTTTCCTATTTGGCTTCCACTGACATTAATGATAGGGAAAATGAGACCGACGATGTGGAAGAAGAGGAGATTCGCCGTTTCTACATCCATCTCAACAAAGAGGACAAGGCACTCTTGGTTAAGCTGTTGAGAAGGAACAAGGAACAAGGCGAGACGCTTCTCAGGCTAGAGGAGTCCCTCATCAAAGCCGACAACAGCCTGGAGAAGATGACCAAAGAACATGAGAAGCTAAAACGCTCTCATGATGATTTGGTCCAAAGGTATGAATATGTTTTAATTGAGCAAAGAAATAGTCATGATGCATTATCTAATATTGCTCAACTCAATACGGAAAATTCTATGCTTAAGAGTCAAGTAGAAACAATGGACTTAGAAAAACGTGCTCTAGGTAAAAAGTATGATATGTTGTCATATTCTCATAATAAATTAGTTGATGACCATATCATGCTTAATGTTGCTCATGAGGTTATAATTGCAAACTTAAATTCATGGGAACCTCATTCTCGCACGTATGCGCATTTGAATTGTATATCACCATGTGCTAACCCCTGTTGCTCAAAAGAAAGCCAATCATTGATTGAGCAACAAGTTTTAGGGTCACAAAAGAAATTGTGTGGGAACAAGAAGCAAAGACAACTGAGGAGAAGACACATTGCTCAACTCTCTCAAGATATCCACGGGCGCGTGGTGAAGAAGCTTGAGAAAGGAAAAACTACAGCAAGTGTCAAGCTCAATAAGAAAAATGTTCCTAAAGATGAAGAAATCAACATGAGCTTGGAAAAAGGTAAAGATTCAATTAATCATGTTGTTTGCACTGACCTTCTCTCCATGTCATTCAAGTACAAAAAGGGAAAAGGAAAAAGGAAGTGTTTCAAGTGCAAGAAGTTAGGCCACCTCATCGCGTCTTGTCCGTACAAAGACAAGAATGAAGGGACAAGGAGTTGTTTTGGATGCAACAATCAGGACCACACGATCACTTCATGTCCGGTCATGAAGAATCAAGGATGTGCATCCTCCAAGGTGGCCCTCACCAAGGAAAATGACAAACAGCAAGCGTCATGTCAGATTGAGCGACACTTCTGCTACAAGTGTGGTGAGCAGGGTCATCTATCCAAGGTATGTTATAAAGGTAAGATTCCTAAGCAAGTGAAGTTATGTCAATCTTATTCGCGTAGGAGACCCAAATCATACACTTGTGCTAGATCTATAACGAGATCACCTAGAACTAGCACAAAGGCAATTTGGGTACCAAAGGCACATTTGGATGATCATTATGGACCCATCCCGAGATGGGTACCAAACTGTGCTAACTAGACCATGCAGGCGCCTTGAGATGGACTGGAGACCATGGGAGAGCTTAAGACGGTTATCTAAAACTCTATGCTTAAGTTGTTAATTGTTTTGGTGTTTATTGACCCAAGGTTGAATTATTGTGAAACACTAATCCCATGTTCATCTCAAGTGAAACAAGGTGTATAGGTCCTGAATCATTATTGGTGAATCAAGTAAAGGACTTTGATGAGAATCTACAACTTGCTCTCCAAAGGATGGTACCCGTGTATTTTAAGTACATGATTTAGTATTGTTCTTAAGTTGGCTTGTTGTGCTACCTGTCTTTGGAGTAGTTATGCTTTATGATTGCCTGTGTTAAATGAATCATAATGATGTTTGCTTAATCATGACTGGTGCTATATAGGATATATCTTTTGAATCATTCATGGGTAGCTCTTTCATTTGTTATATCCACAACGATTAACTCTCTTGGTGTATATGGATAAACCTGTAACTTTTTGTAAGTCATGCTATGTGCAATTATGACATTTTGTTTAGTCCATGTTCACATGATTACCCTAGTTTGGTACTGTGTGAATTTCAAATCCATGTCGTGCCCTTTTGAGCTATGAGGTGCATGAGCAAAAGGAGCCCTGAATTGGTGATAACAAGTGCTCTCATAAAGGCAAAGGTATGGAAAATGGAACTGTGCAATTTTATTGAATATCTTGAAGTTCCATTGATAGTGATCATAGCTGTGTTCTTGCATTTCATTGGTAGTATCGTGGCTTAAGAGACTTATGCCTTAAAATGTTGTTTCTTTTGGTGTACCTAAAGAACCTTTTTAACTATGATGTGTTTAGACATGATAATGTGTTTTTCAATTAGTATATGTGATGCAATGATAGTTAAGTATGAAGCATGTCTAAGTTGCGTGTAAATGTTATACTTCCTGTGAGTATTCAATTGGCTCAGGTGCCACTGAGGCATGCATTGTTGTATTTAGTCAACCTTTCATTTAGCCTTCAATTGGTGTTAAGTGGCTTTTCATTTGATATTCAAAATGGCATCTTTGTGTGATGAAAGTGGTAGAGTATGCCTTGACCAAGGTATGTTGTGATCCCCTCTAGTTCTAAGGAAGCTAGAATGTGCCAAGTGCAAGTCATTCAAATACTTGATGCACAACTTGAGGGGGAGCACACATAACTTGTGTCTTTTGAGACTAACTGTTTCTTGAGCAATCTTGTATGGTCTCTAGGTGGAAAAGAGAAGATAAGCAAGAAATGGAGCAATCAGGACTTGGGTACCTCTGTAAGTCAAGAAATTGGTATCTCAAGTCGTGAGTAAGTGCATATTTTTAGATTGCTCATGATCTATAATATCTGGTGATAATAGATGCTTATTCTTAATATCATGGAGCTATGATAATAAATGAACTTTTGCAATTGGTATCTTTCAATTAGTAGTCGTGATAGTTTGCTTCAATTGACATCTTTTGATAATCATTAGAATAGAAGTTTCTTCTTGTGCCCAATATTATAACTTGTTCTAAGGTTGGTGTCTTAGCAACAAGAAAAAGTTAGGATAAAGAATCAGGCACAAGTGTGGAGAAGCTCTCGAGAGATTAAATACTTTCAAGATGGGAAGTACACTACAACATGGTAAAGGTACAAAAGGAAGTATTAATCTTTTTGCATATATGTATCTTACCTAAATGTTGATAGTGCATATGTTCAATAAGTAAGGGGGAGTTTTGATAGTCGTTTTTCCTCCTTAAACACCCTGCTGTCCCTTGACATCATCTTATGTTCTTGCTTAAGTATGGTTTTTTGGTGTTTGATGTCAAAGGGGGAGAATTTGTGTATTAAAGCTTATCTCAACCTGAGAGGAAAGCTTATCCTAAGGGGTGATGTGTTAGTTTAAGCTTTGCTAGTGTGTTATTCATATGCTTCTTCTTGCAGTATTATATGTGTTGCATCATATGGACTAGTGCTTGTGCTGCTATGAATTAATTGGCATCTATTGTGTTCTTTCTGAAATAGATAGTCATGTGGTTAATGGTGCTTTAAGATTGTTTTAAATTAGTATCTTAGTTTAAATTGGTATTAGTTTGAATTGGTATCTTAATGGTGAATAGTGGTAGGTTGATATTCCTGTGATATATCCACTAAATTGAATGATGTTTAACTCTGATTACATGCATTTGTGTGTTATAGCATCATGGTTTGATTCTTGACACAAAGCATCCCAAAAAGTGCTAAGGTGTAGAAATGTTTCGAATTGCCTAAGTATGTGCAAATTGGCGTCTGAGGCCAAAATTATGTTTTTGAAGTAAGCACATATTTAGGGGGAGCATTCTATAAACTTAGAATTCAAAATTTGTGCTTCAAATCTTATTCTTATGTAAGCTTTAATTGTGTTGCCATCAATCACCAAAAAGGGGGAGATTGAAAGCTCTCTTGTGAGTTTTGGTGTTTGGATGACAACTCAATTAAAGGACTAACAAGTGTACTAAGTGTTGAACAGGTGCTTAAGGTAAAGCTAACAAGGTTCAACAAGTGAACAAGTGTGATGGTCCAAGGACTAGATGATGATAGATAATGGGCATCACAAGTAAGATGGACATTGCAAAAGTGATACTCGGGTGCGTAGCTCGGAGACAACTGATCAAGCCAAGGACGGAGGCAAAAAGAGCTTCGAGGTACCAAGTGCATGGGAGAAGGTCAAGAAGGCTGAGGAACCCAAAGCCAAGGGTGAAGAAGAAGGCTTGCAAAGTCAAGGGTGATCGAGTTGAGAACAGCTACGGCACATCAAGGATCACTACATAAGGACATGACTTACAACCAATGAGGCAACAACTACAGTTATGTGGTGTAAGTCATAAGGCTCAAGATCAAGCTCGAGAAATGAACAAGGGAGTTGGAGCTCAGATATGTCAATCTAGATCAAGTCAAGTTGACTTAATGGTTTAGAGTCCAACATCGACCTCAAACATGCCAAATTGGGTAAAATGGTGAAAAAGGTTAAGTATGTAAGGTTTGAGTGTTCAACCATGTTGCATACACCTCTTACTACAAATTTGGTGCTTTGGTTTGCTCTCTAACTCTTTCTGTAGAGAAAGTACCATTCTGAGCTCTGTTGGAGGAGAAACAGAAAAGCTAGGAGAAGAACAAGAAAGATGTAAGTTTCTAGGACTAAATCAATTGGATTATACTCTAAATGTGTTTGTTTATGTCTCAGGAAAATCCTCCCAAAAGTTGAAGTCAAACGGAGAAAGAACGGAGGAAAAAGCACTTAGTGTGCTGTTGGCTGGTGCACAGGACAGTGAATAGTAGCTGTCCGGTGCACAGGACAGTGAATAGTAACTCTGTCCGGTGCACAGGACAGTGAATAGTAACTGTGTCCGGTGCACAGGACAGTTAATAGTCGCAGCGTCCGGTGCACAGGACAGTGAATAGTAGCTGTGTCCGGTGCACAGGACAGTGAATAGTGACCTGTCCGGTGCACCAACGGCTAGCTGTTCCAGAGAAGGAAACTGTCAATCAGATCCGTTACTGTTCACTGTCCGGTGCGCCACCGGACAGTCCGGTGCACCCGCAACCAGGGAAGGCTGGGAGCTTCCAAATGAAGCTCCAACGGCTCCTAGGCCATTTGGGGCTATAAAAGGGACCCCTAGGCGCCTCAACCAAACACACAAGTGCAGCCAACAAGTCCATACACCATTTGGATCAATTCTTTCTCTCCCTCTCTTGTGTATCTCTCTAGTTTGTGTAGAGGCGAAGTTATAAGCCTTTAGAGAGAGGGGAAGTGCTGCTGAGAGCTAGAGCAAAATCTTGAGCGCATTGTTACTCTGTCGGAGTGCTGTTGAGAAGATTGTAAGCAGCCACGACATCGTTGTAACTGATATCAACATAGTGGAAGGCTCTATCTGTCGCCCGACAGATCTGAGCAAACGGAGGAAGGAGTTGAAATAGACTCCAAGCCAAGGTGTGGCTAACTCCAACGAGGACTAGGCAAGCATTTCAGGCTTGGCCGAACCTCGGGATAAATCCCTGTGTCTGTGTGCTCTGCTCTATGCTGTGTGCTGTTTCTCTGTCTTATTTGTTGTTTATACTTGCACTTCAATATTTATATGTGCTATAAGCTGTCTTCGAAGTGCAGGGTATTTTAAGACAGGGACTTCAATTCCGCTGCAACCTACTCGAAGGGTCCTTCATTCCACTGCGATCCAGCCTTCGAGTAGAGTAAGAATTTCCAGTTATAAAGTGATAATTTTTATTCGCCTATTCACCCCCCCTCTAGGCGACATCCAGATCCTGTTCCCGGGCAAAGGGAACTTTCAACTACCTATAAAAATGAACATATATGA
Source organism: Zea luxurians (assembly GCA_029449295.1). Lineage (NCBI taxonomy): Eukaryota > Viridiplantae > Streptophyta > Magnoliopsida > Poales > Poaceae > Zea > Zea luxurians. The sequence goes on along the minus strand of JAOPSE010000005.1, from coordinate 168,396,770 downwards.
ATAGGTATACTAGCTCATAGCTTATTATAAAAGAGTATAAAAGAGGAAATGGACACACACTCACCTTCATGAAGTGCTTCTAAAGAGTAAAAAAGAGAAAATGGCTTCTTGCGAAACCTTGCAACCTTTGGGTGAGCCACAACATGAAATGTAATTAGTTCTCAGCAACAAAAAAGATCATATTGAATAAGCAAAGACATAATGTTATAAAAAGAAACTGCTTACACTAATCAACCTTGACTAAACCTCTGGTTCAGCCAATATCATGCATAGGGAGTCATTCCAACCAGTCCCACTTTCCTTTCTTGAATCTCTTACTGCTTTATAACTTGATTTAAGTTCTTTCTCCTTCTCTTGTAGTTATTGTTTTGTGAAATGAGCCAAAGAGAACCTTTCATTAAACTTAGCAGTGATACACTTCCATCCCTTTGAATTCCATCCATTTTGACCGAGGGCGCGGTGCTCACTAGCCCACCATGTCCCTACGCTCAGTCACTTCGAGTGCGCGGCGCCAGCAAGAGGCCAAGGTCGCCGTGGCACAAGAACGCGAGCGAGTAGCAGCAGTGGCTGCAGCGACAGCGGCGAGGGCAGCACGGTTGGCGGTGGCGGAACTGGCAGCAGCGAGAGCGGAAGTAGAAGCAGCGGAGGCGGCGGATGCTGCACGTGCGGCGGCAGCAGAGCTCGAGGTTCTGTGCGGCAGTAGACCTGGCAGCTCTGCTTCTGTCGATGACAACACCGACGAAGAGCTCAGGCTGGCGAGGGAAGCAGCGCGAGAACAGGCGGCACAGTGGGCAGCCGCGCATCCCCATGGGGGCGCGCGTGGCGGCAGTCCAGATAGGCGCCGACACGCTGACGGCGCTCCAGGCGAGGGCGCACGCGGCGGCAGCCCAGACGGGCGTAGACGCGCCGGCGGTGCTCCCAGCGGCGGCGACCAAGTCGACGGAGATCGCAGCCTCTACAGGCGGCGCGACTCTCCCTCCCCGGACCGGTACCATGGCCGCCGCATGGCCCAGGCCATTGTCAGGGACATTGGTCCCAGCGGTGGGTGGCCTACCCTCACCAAGACCAACTACGTCGAGTGGGCCGCGGTGATGAGGGTACGGCTCCAGGTTCGCCACATGTGGGAAGCAGTTCGGTACGGTGACGTCGACTACCACGAGGATCGGCGTGCGCTGGATGCCCTCATTGCTGCAGTCCCGCCCGAGATGCAGTTTTCGCTTTCCCAGAAGTGGACTGCCAAGGAGGCCTGGGACGCCATCGCTGCGACCCGCATCGGCAGCGACCGTGCCCGCAAGACCACACTGCAGGCACTTCGCAAGGAGTGGGAGAACCTAGCCTTCAAGCCAGGTGAGGATGTTGATGACTTTGATCTCCGCCTTAACACTCTGTTGCAGAAGATGGTGCAGTTCGGCGACGACACCTACGATGAGGAGAGAGCTGTTGAGAAGCTCTTCCGTTGCATCCCCGAGAAGTACAAGCAGATTGCTCGCTCGATCGAGTCTCTGCTAGACCTCTCCACGATGACAATCGAAGAGGCGATAGGTCGTCTCAAGGTGGTCGATGGCGACGAACCACAGGCTCCCTCTGGGCCTATCACTATCGGCTGGAAGCTACATCTCACTCGGGAGCAGTGGGAGGCCTGCCAGGGTGACAAGAAGAAGGGGGAGTCCTCCTCGACACGAGGCCGCAGACGCGACAAACCGCGCAAGGCGCGTGGAGGCACCCAGGCCGGGGCGCGAGGACATGATGAGGGTGGTGCCCGTGGAGGTGCCCAAGGCGGCGCCGTCGACAACAAGAAGCCGGCACGAAACGACGGCTGTCACAACTGTGGCAAGCTTGGCCACTGGGCCAGGGACTGTCGGCAGCCACGATGTGGCCAGGCCAACGTCGCACAGGCGGAGGCGGAGGAGGAGGCCCTGCTCCTGGCACATGCAAACATCGAGCCATCTCCAGCGGCACCGGCCGCAGCGGCACTCCTCCACCTTGATGAGTCGAAAGCACGTGCTTTCCTCGGCGACGGCTCCAGCAAGGACATGATCGAAGGATGGTGCCTCGACACCGGCGCCACTCATCACATGACCGACCGACGGGAGTTCTTCACCGAGCTTGACTCTAGCGTTCGAGGCTCCGTCAAGTTTGGGGACGCCTCCGGCGTAGAGATCAAGGGCACCGGCTCAGTCGTCTTCACCGCTGAGTCTGGTGAGCACAGGCTGCTCACTGGAATCTACTGCATCCCCGTGTTGAGGAACTCTATCATCAGCTTGGGACAGCTGGATGAGAACGGTTCGCGCGTGGAGGTGGCACAACCTTGCTGCCTTGCTGCTCGTCGAGATGACGGGGCATGGCAGTGGCACGAGTGTTTCGAGCACCTTAACTTTGAGGCCCTGAAGCGGCTCAGTGCCAAGGAGATGGTACGAGGCCTGCCGTGCCTTGATCATGTGGAGCAATTCTGCAATGTCTGCGTGTTGACAAAGCAAAGACGGCTCCCCTTTCCCAAGCAGTCGAGCTTCCGAGCCAAGGAGAGGCTCTAGCTCGTGCATGGGGACTTGTGTGGCCCGGTGACACCAGCCACACCAGGAGGACAACGCTACTTCTTGCTGCTCATCGACGATCTCTCCTGCTACATGTGGGTGATGATCCTTGGCAGCAAGGGAGAGGCTGTGAACGCCATCAGGTGTGTGCAGGTCGCTGCGGAGGCGGAGTGCGGCCGCAAGCTGCGTGCTGCGCACCGACAACGGCGGCGAATTCACGGCGGCCGAGTTCGCGTCGTACTGCGCGGATGAGGGCGTTTAGCGCCATTACTCCGCGCCGTACAGCCCGTAGCAGAACGGCGTCGTCGAGCGGCGCAACCAGACGGTTGTAGGGATGGCTCGCGCTCTCCTCAAACAGAGGAGAATGCCGACTGTCTTCTGGGGAGAGGCGGTGGTGACAGCGGTTTACATCCTCAATCGCTCACCCACCAAGGCTCTCAACGGGATGACACCGTACGAGGCTTGGCATGGGCGCAAGCCGTCGGTCTCTCACCTACGGGTCTTCGGCTGCCTCGCGTTCACCAAGGAGCTTGGCCACATCAGCAAGCTCGACGATAGGAGCACCCCGGGGGTGTTCATTGGCTACGCGGAGGGCTCGAAGGCCTACCGCATCCTTGACCCAGGAATACAGCGTGTGCGCACGGCGCGCGACGTAGTGTTCGACGAAGGGCGAGGATGGGCGTGGGACAAGGCGGTGGACGACGGCACGACTCCGACGTACGACGACTTCACCATCGAGTACGTCCACTTTGAGGGAGCTGGGGGAGTAGGCAACTCTTCTCCGAGCAGGTCTACCCCAGCCCCCAAGTCTGCACCGACTCCAGCGCCACGCTCTCCAGCTCCGGCTACAATGAGCTCTTCACCACCACGCACTCCAGCCACGACTCTGGCTACAGCAAGCTCTTCGCCACCACGTACTCCAGCACCGACGGTACCTTCTCTGGGAACGTCCTCTCCGACACCAGCTCGTGTCGAGCACGACCCAGTGGAGCTCGTGACCCCGCTCTCCCACGACGAGGACCGCGTCGACGTGTGCTACGACGGCGAGCCGTTGCGGTATCGAAGGGTGGAGGGCCTTCTCATCGACCCGTCGGTGCCGGGCCCGGCGTCTCGCATTTTGGCAGGAGAATTGCATCTTGCATGCGACGATGGTGAGTCTCGGTCTTTCGCGGAGGCCGAGAAACATGCGGCTTGGCGTGCCGCGATGCAGTCAGAGATGGACACGGTTGAGATGAACCGCACTTGGGAGCTCGCTGATCTCCCTCATGGTCATCGTGCGATCACCCTTAAGTGGGTGTTCAAACTGAAGAGGGATGAAGCCGGCGCCATCGTCAAGCATAAGGCTCGCTTGGTGGCACACGGTTTCTTGCAGCAGGAGGGGATCGACTTCGATGATGCCTTCGCCCCTGTGGCACGGATGGAATCTGTGTGACTCCTCGCGCTGGCAGCCCAGGAGGGATGGCATGTTCATCACATGGATGTCAAGTCGGCATTTCTTAACGGTGACTTAAAGGAGGAGGTCTATGTACACCAGCCGCCAGGTTTTGCAATCCTTGGCAAGGAAGGCAAGGTGTTGCGCCTGCGCAAGGCCCTCTACGGCTTGCGACAAGCACCAAGGGCGTGGAATGCTAAGCTAGATTCTACGCTCAAGAGGATGGGCTTCATGCCAAGCCCGCACGAGGCGGCCATCTATTGGCGGGGCAATGGAGAAAATGCCCTGCTGGTGGGTGTCTACGTCGACGACTTGGTGATCACCGGCGCCAAGGATGCAGAGGTGGCAGCGTTCAAGGAAGAGATGAAGGCCACCTTCCAAATGAGTGACCTGGGGCACCTCTCCTTCTACCTGGGGATTGAGGTGCACCAGGGGGACTATGGGATCACACTTCACCAGACCGCCTACGCCAAGAGCATTGTTGAGCTGGCTGGGCTCACCGACTGCAACCCAGCTCTCACTCCGATGGAGGAGAGGCTGAAGCTGAGTCGCGACAGCACGACGGAGGAGGTGGACGCTACATAGTACTGGCGTCTTGTGGGGAGCCTTCGCTACCTCGTCCACACACGGCCTGACTTGGCATACTCCGTCGGCTACGTTAGTCGATTTCTGCAGCGACCGACAACGAAGCATGAGCAGGCTATGAAGAGGATCATCCGCTATGTTGCGGGGACTCTCGACCACGGTCTCTACTACCCGAGGTGCCCTGGGGAGGCACACCTTGTCGGGTACAGCGATAACGACCACGCCGGCGACATCGACACCAGCAAGAGCACAAGCGGGATCCTCTTCTTCCTCGGCAAGTGCCCCATCAGCTGTCAGTCGGTCAAGCAGCAGGTGGTGGCCATGTCCAGCTGCGAGGCCGAGTACATAGCGGCCTCCACCGCTTCAACTCAGGCGCTCTGGCTTGCTCGTCTACTCAGTGATCTCCTCGGGAGAGACGTTAGAGCAGTTGAACTTCGGGTGGACAGCCAGTCCGCCTTGGCATTGGCCAAGAACCCCATGTTCCATGAACGGAGCAAGCACATTCAGGTGAGATACCACTTCATCCGTGACTGTTTGGTAGAAGGGAGCATCCATGCGCGCTACATCAACACCAAGGATCAGCTTGCCGACTTGCTCACTAAGCCCCTTGGGAGGATCAAGTTCCTTGAGCTTTGTTCCAGGTCTGGGATGGCTCAACTTTCTCACAAGACGACGCACAAGATTTAGGGGGAGAATGATGGAATAAGTCATGTGGTCAGCAGCAGTTGCAGTTTTGACTGTTGTAGGACAGCAGCAGTTGCGGCAGGACAGCATGCAGTAGCAGTCTTTTGACTGCGCAGGACAGCAGCAACAGCAGTCTTTTGATTGCGCAGCAGCAGCAACCTTTTGACTGCTGCAGGACAACAGCAGTTGCAGCAGGACAGCATGCAGCAGCAGTCTTTTGACTGCGCAGGACAGCAGTAGCAGCACAGCAGTTTTTTACTGCACTTTAGTATCTAAAGGACAGCACCTGTGTGCTGCAGCGTGTAGTGTAGTGTGTAGTGCAGTGTAGTGCAGCCCCTAGGGCTATAAATATGTGTCCCCAACCCCTCTAAGGGTATGACATTGTGTAGTGTTTGAGGAAATAAACAGAAAATTTTGCCCCAACTCATAGTGTCATCCTCTTGATGAGAGTTAGAGTCCCTCTACTTACACAATCAAAGCCAGGGGAGTCATGTCCGTTGAATTAATCATCGGGACTAAGACCCTTGCTGCTGCATTCTTCGTCGCTGATGTGGAAGGAAATTACAGTCTAATCTTAGGTAGAGATTGAATTCATGCCAACCAATGTATACCTTCTACATTATATCAAATGTTAATACAATGGGTAGGCGATGACATAGAACAAGTACATGCTGATGTATCGGTCTGTATCGCTGTGGTCGATGCCCCTGTACTCTGGACTTATGAGACTGCTACATGTCTCATAGGAGTAGATTTTTCTGATTATCAGTTCATAAGTGTAGATAAGAAAGGTTTCATTTCTATAATGCTAGAGCCGATGGAGAATCGGCTAAATCCTAAATAAAATTTAAATGATGAATTCACGCAAAATTCATGAGTCCTTGGTCACGGACAATTCAGCTTCTAAAGCGGGATGGTCTGGTCTTTCACAAAATAGTTCGAACGTTAAGACCGAGCATATACCGCAGCATAAAGATAGTATTACGGATGATCCGGTACCCAAGACCGGAAAACCCGCCATCACACAAAGATCATATGATTCCTCTGTGGGGGACATGATAGAGGAATTCAGAGATCTTGATAAACTAGGACAGGGGTTTACATTGGCCGATCCTTTGGAGGAGATTGACATAGGAGATGGTCAAACTCCAAGGCCGACTTTTGTAAACAAGACCCTGGAGACCGATCCTAGAAATGAAATGATCGGTTTATTGAAGGAATATTCAGATTGTTTTGCTTGGAATTACACTGAGATGCCTGAATTAAGCCGAGAAATCGTAGAACATCGGCTGCCTATTAAGTCCGGTTTTAGACCTTTCAAGCAGAAAGCTAGAACATTTCGTCCAGATCTTCTCCCACGAATTAAGGACGAAATCCACCGGCTCCTAGAAGCTGATTTTATTAGACCTTGTAGATACGCAGAATGGGTCTCCAATATTGTGCCGGTGGAAAAGGAGTCAGGTAAACTTAGAGTATGCATTGATTTTCGCAATTTAAATAGAGCAACTCCTAAAGATGAGTATCCCATGCCCGTAGCCGACACGTTAATCAATAATGCATCAGGAAATAAAATTATTAGCTTCCTTGATGGAAATGCCAGATATAATCAGATTTTCATGGCCGAAGAAGACACGTCTAAAACGGCCTTTATATGTGCAGGCTTCATTGGTTTATTTGAGTGGGTTGTCATGACATTTGGCCTGAGAAATGCTGGTGCTACTTATCAGAGGGCTATGAATTTGATCTTCCATGAGCTGTTAGGAAACACTGTGGAAGTCTACATTGATGATATTGTGGTCAAATCGGCTGAGTTTAGTTCTCACATAGCTGATTTGCGCAAAGCCTTTGATAAAATGCGTCGGTATGGTTTGAAAATTAACCCACTTAAGTGTGCTTTTGGAGTGTCGGCTGGTAAGTTTCTAGAATTTGTCATCCATGAACATGGTATAGAAATAGACCCTGACCGAATCAAGTCTATTCGGAATGTGGGGCCTCCGACTTGTAAGGTCGAAGTGCAGAAGTTTCTTGGCAAGGTGAATTATTTACGGAGGTTTATTTCTAACCTAACCGGAAAGATTGATGCCTTCACCCCTATCCTTCGGTTTAAAAATGATGTCGAATTCGCTTGGGGGGAGAACAGCAGGAAGCATTTAATCTCATTAAAAAATACTTGTCTTCGGCTCCCGTATTAAAAGCACCACAAGCAGGAGTACCATTCAGATTATATATTGCAGCTAAAGATAAGGTCATTGGGGCTGTTCTGACACAAGAAACTGAAGGAAAGGAGTATGTGGTGACATATCTAAGTCGGAGGTTGGTGGATGCTGAAACGAGGTACACTTTTATTGAAAAGTTATGCTTATGCTTGTTTTATGCATGCACCAAATGTAGATGTTATTTACTGTCTAATCATTGCATTGTTTCTGGTCAAGCCGATGTGATCAAGTATATGTTGCATAACCCAATTATGAGTGGTAGAATTGGTAAGTGGGCTTATGCACTCATAGAATATGACTTCGCCTATGAACCATTGAAATCTATGAATGGCCAGGTCGTAGCATATTTTATTGTAGAACATCGGATTAATGATACTCATGAACTAGACATGTCATACCTCACTATTACTCCTTGGACATTATATTTTGACGGATCGGTTTGCAATGAAGGGCAAGGAATTGACATAGTACTTGTTTCACCAAGTGATGTCTCCTTCAACTTCTCTAGCCAATTGAAAACTTATTGCACTAATAATCAAGCCGAATATGAGGCCCTTTTGTTCGGCTTGGAACTTTTAAATTGTATGGGAGTAAAACATGTGAGGGCATTTGGTGATTCTCAGCTGGTCGTCCAATAGGTGTTAGAAGAATATCAATGTTTTGATGGTACTCTAAATAGTTACCTTGAAAAATGTTGGAGCATAATCCATTCTTTTGACGAATTCAGTATTCGGCATATCTCTAGAGTTGAGAATCATAGAGCTAACAATTTGGCACAAGATGCATCAGGTTATCGGATAAAGCGAGGGAGATTTCACAACACTGAAAATCTGATAACTGGTGCAGGGCCAATTCCCCAGGTCGCGGACCGTCCACGTGAAGGCGTCGGACCGTCCGGGTTTAGCAGGAAAGTTCTCCTAATCGATTCAGCTGATAATGAAGCCGATGCAAGTGATTGGAGGACGCCCATAACTAATTATTTACGAAATCCCAATGTCAGGATAGATAAGAACATTCGGCGTACAGCTTTCAAGTATGTTTTGATGAGTGATGAAATCTACTGCCGAACCGTCAACGACGTCCTGCTTAAGTGCTTGGGCCCAGATGATGCTATATTAGCTATGGCCGAAGTACATGAAGGAATTTGTGGTACCCATCAATCGGCTCCAAAGATGAAGTGGTTGTTGCGAAGGTCTGGTTTTTATTGGCCTAGCATGATAGCTGATTGTTTCAAGTACTACAAGGGTTGCCAAGTGTGCCAAAAAATCGGCGACCTACAGTTGGTCCCTGCAGCCGAATTACATCCTATCATCAGGCCTTGGCCTTTCAAAGGATAGGGATTAGACTTTATTGGAGAAATTCATCCTTCATCATCAAAGGGGCATCGATTCGTGTTAGTTGCCACTGACTACTTTACCAAATGGACTGAAGTCGTTGCTCTAAAGAACATGACACATAAGGAAGTAATTGAGTTCATAACTGAGCATATTATTCATAGATTCGGTATTCTCCAGACCTTGACTACAGATTAAGGGACTTCTTTTATGTCAAAGGAGGTATGTGAATTTGCTGAATTATATAGGATTAAGTTGCTTAATTCATCTCCATATTATGCTCAGGCCAATGGACAGGCCGAGTCTAGTAACAGGACATTGATTAACTTGATAAAAAAAGAAGATATCCGATAATCCTAAGCATTGGCACAAAATTTTGTCCGAAGCTTTATGGGCTCATAGAATATCTAAACATAGTGCTACTAAAGTATCTCCTTTTGAGCTTGTCTATGGGCAGGAAGCAGTGTTGCCTGTGGAAATAAGTTTGAATGCTGTCAGGATCGCCAGGCAAAATGATCTAATCATCACTGATTATTATAATTCAATGATGGATAATATTGATGAGGTGACCGACAAAAGGGTGATAGCTTTGGGAGCAATAGAAAAGGATAAGATCATGGTAGCCAGGGCCTACAACAAGAAGGTCAAAGCAAAATCATTTCAAGTAGGTGACCTGGTGTGGAAGACCATCCTGCCTCTAAGGAATAAAGACCGGAAGTTTGAGAAATGGTCGCCAAGCTGGGAGGGTCCTTACAAAGTAAAACAGGTAATGTCTGGTAACGCCTATTTACTACAAACATTACAAGGCAAGGATTTACCCAAGGCTTTGAATGGGCGTTTCCTCAAACAATACCATCCTAGTATGTGGCAAGATGCCTAAGAAAACCGATGTAATCGCATCGAGTTAGTTGCTTTTGGTTTGCTCAGCTCCACCAAAAGGCAGGGGGGCATATGTTGGGCACCATTTTGAGCCGGCGGATGGTCTGGCCCTGAGGCCGGACAGTCCGCGGTCCGGACGGTCCACGCCTGTGGGTCGGACGGTCCGCGCACGCGTAGAACAGATTAGGGTTCCGAGTTTTTCGCTATGTTTGTTGACGAAAATCGCGGGATTTGCTCGGAGTTTTGTTGGTAACGGGTCCAGCCCCCCTCCTCTATAAAAGCAGAGGACTACGGCCGATTGGAGGCAATCAATCGAACCCACAATCAATACAATTTACATTTATTTTTAGGAGTAGTTCTAGTCTAGTTCTAGTTTAGTCTTTCAATCCCCAAATCCTCCGCTTCTCTTCGACTCTACGTCGATTAGAGGAGTCTAGGTCGGTCTGCCCGAGCCTAGACACCACCTAGGATCTCTACTCCCCGATGGGGTCCCTCCCGGGAGCGAGATCCAGGCGCCACCGATGATCCTCCGCCGCCCCTGCGCACGTGCGGACCGTCCAGCCGTCAGGGAGGGAACCCTAGCTCCTGCACCAGGTCGCGGACCGTCCGCGCCTGACCAGAGAACACTGCCGCCTCGAGCCAGGTCGTGGACCGTCCGGCTCTGTGCCGCGGACCGTCCGCGCCTGACCAGAGAGCACCGCCGCTGGTTCTTTTGAGTGATTGGCGCCTCCAAAAAGGTGTCAACAACGATGTAATACACTTGATGTTTCTTCTCTTTTTTGGCCTTTATTCAACTGTACATAGTGTAATGTTGTATGTTCTTTTTATTTTACTAATGCCTTTGAATATTTATTGGAAAATATAGCCATGTCAAAGGAAGTTGCAAGGGCGTCCTGGAACTCAACATATGAGAAGGGTTTAGTCGATGTACTACATGACTACAAAGATAACCCAAAGTTGAAGGGTCAAAATAGATGGAATTCAGAGGTATGAAAGTGTATCACTGCTAAGTTTAATGAAAGGTTCTTTTTGGCTCATTTCACAAAACAACAACTACAAGAGAAGGAGAAAGAACTTAAATCAAGTTATAAAGCAGTAAGAGATTCAAGTAAGAAGTGGGACTTGTTGGAATGACTCCCTATGTATGATATTGGCTAAACCAGAGGTTTGGGCAAGGTTGATCAGTGTAAGCAATTTCTTTTTATAACATTATGTCTTTGCTTATTTAATATGATCTTTTTTGTTGCTAAGAATTAATTACATTTCATGTTGCATTTAATAGGCACACCCAAAGGTTGCAAGGTTTCGCAAGAAGCCATTTCCTCATTTTTACTCTTTAGAAGCACTTCATGAAGGTGAGTGTGTGTCCATTTCCTCTTTTCTAATAGGCTATGAGCTATTATACCTATTTATATCTGTTCATTTTTATAGGTAGTGTTGCTACGAGCGACTTAAATTTCACATCAACTCAACAGCTGCCTCTTTATGCTCCTCTATCTGTTGATATTCTTGCTCCTCCTGCTACTGTTCCTCCTCTTGCTCCTTCTGCTAGTGTTCCTTCTGCTCCTACTTTTGTTGTTCCTTCAACTAGGAGTACATGTGAACAAACTCTTCATCCATTCAATACAAATCCATTTGATTTGGATGGACAAGAGATGACAAGTGAAGCTCAATCTATGTCAGCTATTCATGAAGCAATAGAGGGAGAAGGTAGCAAAAGTAGAAAGCGTAAGCAGAGCCATGTTGAAGCAGCTCTCGAAGACTATGTGTAGTTCAAAAAGAGCCAAACTAACAAGACACTTGATGCTCTTAAAGAACTTTCCATGAGGAAGGTATGAAGGAAATGGAAGCAATGGATGGATTTACAGATGAGGAGAAGTCATATGTTGTGGAGGTCTTTGAGTCCAAGATTAATAGAGAGGCTTTCATGTCAACAATGAACCACAATGTTCGAAGAATGTGGCTAAAGCGCAAAATCAGTTATGTCCATAGTTAAGCATGTAAAAAAACATAGCTTCCAAGAACATGTTAGCAGCATACTTCTGCAAGTTTCTTCGCTTTTGTCATTTCCTAGTTGTAAAATGTTGGTATATGGTGTAAACTAAACCATGTGTCAATTGGTGCTACTTGGTATTTGCAGAGTGCTAAGTGGAAGCAACACTTGAAGTTGACATGGAGAAGGAAAATGGAACAACAATCCACATGAAGCTTGTAAAAAAGGAGTTAAACTAATAATTTATTCTAGTGTCAAAGACTCAAAGTTCATAACGAAAGGACTTGTACTCTGTTTTTATGTTATATTGTCTATTTGTACGTGTGAATGAAGATGATCTTATGTGATGTGATGATGGATAGTTAACTTTGTTGGATATTAGATGATCATGTCTTGTGCATGTTTTTTAAATTTTTAGTGATGTTTCATTGTGTTTTTGTTTTTCTAAATATTTCCTATTTTTCTTTGATTTTTTATGATTTTTTGAAGTATTTTGTCTCAAGATGGGTTTTTAGCCCCTTGGCTGCCAAACAATGGCAGGGAAATACACCGGAGTGGAAAAAATCATCTCAGGGAATTAAAGTGTCATTTAAAATCCCCTTGGTGGATTATTTTCCTAGGTTTTTTGTCTATTCGTTGCCAAACTAGCCCAGCACGCCATCCGTGGAAGAACACACATGAATAGAATAGGCCTCCATACTTGCCCAGCCCACAGCAAGCATCAGTGGTGGTCACAAAACCTGCACATTGTAATTCGATCATAATGTGAGTGCTTCCCCAGAGGCAGAAGCTGAGTCTAGAAAAAGGTGGGAGCATAAAATGTTGGTGAGTCAATTGCGTGTGGCCTTCAAGTATTTCGTATTGTAACAATATTCAATCGGCATCCAAACAAAGGTGCAATGATTTCATATAATTCTTCCGCTTACAGGTTTTTAATCGGTCTGTATGCTGACCTCCTTGACTTGTTCAATGATGTAACTATATGTTCTGATGCAAATCAATGTTTAGCCCAAGCTTTCAGATTATCACAGGTCCTGGTTATGTTGTTTTGTTTTCTTAGGTTGAGTTCAAGACAGCTTCTGGTCAGCTGCTGGACCTTATCACAACCCATGAGGGAGAAAAGGATGTAACAAAGTACAACATAACAGTGTAAGTTCTTATGTAATGACTCTGGCAAAACATTCTTTTGTAATCCGTATGTTTTACAATGCGAACTAAATTGTTCCTCTCACACTGCCATGTTTAGCTTTAGAGAAATGTTCCTTACATGATAGCATATCTATTGGTAATTCTGATTCAGGATGTGCTTTTTATTTACTGATGATTTACTGCGACTGTTTTTGCAGTCACGGTCGTATTGTTCAATACAAGACAGCCTACTATTCATTTTATCTGCCAGTAATTAACCTTTTTTTGCGTATACCATTTTCATGTGACTCCTATCCAGATTATCAATACCACATGAATGTGTTACTGATATGCTGCTTTATCAAAGGTTGCATGTGCCCTTCTGCTCTCTGGTGAGAATTTGGACAAGTATGGTGATGTAGAGAATATCCTTGTTGAAATGGGAACATACTTTCAAGTCCAGGTAACACCTATTTTGCTGTGTGTATATATGTCAACTATTTTCTGTCACAGGCATTAGTTTACGATGATTGTTCTCTATCAGGATGACTATCTGGATTGTTATGGTGATCCTCAATTTATTGGCAAAGTTGGTGCAGTGCATTCTATTGCAGTAACTTGAACTAGCATCCTTGCCATATTTATTTTTTCTCTTAGCTATTGTGATTTGATAGATGTTAATTTTTAATGTAGATCGGCACCGACATTGAAGATTACAAGTGCTCATGGCTAGTTGTGCAAGACTGCAAGCCCTTGATCGTGCTGATGAGAGCCAAAAGCGCATTCTTTTTGTAGGTCATCTCCAGACCTCTTTGAAATGATTAGAACTTTGCTGTCTAAAGGTTTATACAATTGATGGCTCTGCAGGAAACTTATGGCAAAAAAGATACAGCTTGTGTGGCAAAAGTGAAGAACCTCTACAAAGAACTTAACCTAGAGGTCTGTCTCTACCCTTGATGAGGCTTTCTATTTATCTGTAGATTGTAATCACTTGATCATGTAAGTCCACCATAAACATAATGCAGTAAATACTGATTAAAGATCAATGTGACGCCCATTTTGCATATAGTGTGGGGGTGTCTGGTTTGAGGAACCATCCCATCGTAGACGAGGATGATTTAACATGAGTCCATCCCTCATGTCTATACTAATTATTAGTTTGTGAGAAATGAGGTGGTGATGCGTTCATGGTTCTTAAGGCGGTAAGGCGAGATAAGGCGCTGGACCACCGTCTAGACGTCTAGGCAACGCCTAAGGCGAGCAAGGCGACACCTTATTAACATGAGAATCAGCAAAACAGCCCCATGGAGGAGGAAGAAAAAGAAAAAAAAGGAGAAGGAAGGGGTAGGAGGCTCAGCCCACCAGCCAGCCCATATAGTCCTTCATCTGGCAACCCTAGGTTGCCTCTCCCCCACCATTTAGCTGCTGCTGCCCCCGATTGAGCCGCCGCCGCCTCAGATTCGCCGCCGCCGCCGACGATTTGGATGCTGCCACCAACGATTCGGATGTCGCCGCCCAGGCCTCCGCCGCTCCCGATTCGGCGCTGCCACCCCGAAACGGCGCCGTCCCTTTCCCTTCCCCTCTGCCCTATACCCTCTTGCTGATTCTTACCTAGGCGACGGGGACGCCTTGGATCTTTCGGGCGTCTGGACGCCTAGGCGTCGCCCGCCTAGGCGACGCCTTTAAAACAATGGATGCGTTAAGTTAATTCTATTCAACAAACCAAACAAAAAGGTGAGGAACGGCAAAGTGACACATCACCATGGAGGCATGGACCACCATATTCTGAAACCAAACTGAACACCCCATATGTTCATATACAAGTTTTGATAATTGCTATATTTATGTTACTGAAACCAAACTGCATGAAGTAGCGATCAGCCACACCTTTTCCCTTTTCTTCTTTGTCTGAAAATAGGATGACGTACTGAAGCCCCTTCTCAAACCTTACTAAAGTCTGACCTTTTGTTTATCATTTTCTTCCAGGCGGTATTTCAGGAGTACGAGAATGAGAGCTACAAGAAGCTGATTACAGACATTGAAGCCCAGCCAAGCATCGCGGTTCAGAACGTGCTGAAGTCCTTTTTGTGCAAGATCTACAAGAGGCAAAAGTAGGGTGCTCTTGGATGAGGAGCTCAGGAGCTGTTACTCCATCGACACAGACCGGACTTCCTCACATTGCTGCTGTAGTATGATGTGGTTCAAAAAAAAAGCGATGTAGCATGATGTGGAGAGAAAAAAAAATCGATGTAGTATGATGCACCTTGCTGCTCTGAATTTTAACAGGCCCTTAGGTGAGCTCCAACAGCTCACGTTGTACGTCCCCCTCTCACCCGCTGTCCCCTATGGGGTGTAGGAAATGGGGAGAGGAGACATCGTCCGGCACCCTCACCACGGGAAGAATCCTACCCTGTGTAGAGTTCTAATCTCCCCTCATTTTGTTTATTAGTGCTTTAACTATAAAATTAATTTCTTTTTAGTATAATAAACTCATAACAATGTGTATTATGGCACCATAAATATGGTGTTATTTTTTAAAAATCCAAAAACTGATGTAAAAAAGTTAAATAATCCAAAAACTGATGTAAAAAAGTTAAATAGCTCAGTTAAAGAATAAAGAGAGTTAAATAGGGAGAATGACTAGAGAGGGGATGAAATAGGGAAAAATAGTTAACGGGGAGATATTTATATATAAATAGGAAGTATGAATGAGAAAATTTAGGAGGGGGAATGGTTGGAGTCAACCTTAGGAATCTAAGAAAATTTAGGAGGGGGAATGGTTGGAGTCAACCTTAGGAATCTATAAGGTGTTTGGTTTTAGGAATGATCTAGTTTATCATCTTATCACTCCTTACTTTTTTTTTTGTTTGGTATGTGAAATGGAATAAGTTAATACATCATCACCCTATTCTTCATAGTTAGTACTAATATTAGGAATGTGATCATCCCACTAAATTTGAAGAATGAATCCATGATATATCACCTCATTTTAGATGGTTTGATTCCTCAAACCAAACACCCTTCTAGTCTTTCAAGAACACAATAATTTCACAGGCAAGTGTACATAAAATAAAATAAGGAGGCACTACAAGTATCTGCCTGGAACTATGTTACAACAATTTAACATGCAGGTGTATTAGTACAGTACATATAAATAAGGGAGCACTACAACAAGTATCTGCCTGGAAACATGCCAATGTTTCTGCAGATGGTAATGGAGTGATTTCATACATGGCATCTATATCTTTTGGACAAAAGAAACATGATATGAACATTTGCTACGTTAACATACATGAAGTCACATCCCTTCTTTCTCCAGGCACCTGATCCTAATTCGATTGGTTGGGAATCCAGAAAGTTAGGGCAGTTGATGCAGTTGCAAACATCGCTCGACGAGGGGCCCACTTCAATGCTGTAATCGGACCAATGTGACTGTTCCAACAAGCAATCTGCAAAAATAATCTGACACTAAGAGTCGTAGCAACCCAACAAGACATGTTAAAATCCTGATTAAAGAAAAGCACCTCTTGTACTGTATTGATGTTCCAAGCGTGCAGGGTTCCATCACCTGATCCTGCGAAAACAAACATATTAGATAGCTCTCCTAGGAAAAATCACCATTTACATTCAAATTTCCAAGGTTTATTCGTAGAAGCATATATGTAAAGTCTAAGATGCACTAGAACGATGTAAGTGCAGCATAGTATACTGCCATATGGTACAATAATCATCACTGCATTTTTTTATTGGACGGTAACACTTGAGGCAGTATAGGTTCCTAAATATACATGGTTGGTCAATGGCAAAAGTGAAACTGAAGGCAAATAACATAGTAAATCCTGTTACTTGCCAGATCTATCCACAAAAGCAATGCAAAGAAAAGGCAGAAGTTGAGATACAAAAAAAGACAGCACCTTGTTAGGCCTCAAGTGCAGGGAAACTAGAGGGCAATTTTTCATATGAACCAGAATATGCAATTACCTGAAATTACATATTGACCATCTGGAGTGAAAGCAGCTTCATTTGTTACATTGGGAGATGGCTCTAAACTAAAGCCACACCTCTGCAAATTACGTTGAGATATTATCAAAAGGATGTAACATCAGAAAATGTGCACCACAAGGATGGGTATCTGAAGCAAAGAAAATGGGTAAGATAATATGACTCAACTTATCCCCTCCATATGCATCCAGAACATATATATGGTTGTTAGTTGTTGTCAAAAGCATAGACTTGCCATCATTGCTAAATTTGATGTCAGAAACTTCAGCTGTATCTCCACCAACCAAGAAAGTGTCAAATGGACCCTGAAAATGAATTTATTCACAAGATAAATATTTCACACACCTTCCAGGCTTCCACAAATATGTGGCTGTTCTGTATTACATTCACTACATACCTTGTCATATGACCGGGAATCAAATAACTTAATAGCACCTCCTTCCATTGCTACAGCAAAAACAAGTCCCTGCTGATCATATGCGACAGAAGGTCTACCACGCAGCCTTAGTATGCCCTGATTGATAGATGAGTAAGCATGAAAGAGCTTCGAGGATAAATAGCATCTTTCATCCCATAAATGGAAAATAAGCATAGTTGGTTGCTATAGTGAGCTCATCAACTAAGTTTCACTAAAAATTGGTAGCCAACCTGACAAGCATTTACGCGAAGATCCCATATTCTGACACTGTGATCAAGTGATCCTGACATAAAGCTATCATTGACAGGCGACATACATAATGAAACGACCCTGAGATGAAAGGGAACACCTCAGCATCTACCCCTCGAAATGTGTTGCCACAAACAAGAAATGCAGCAGCATCAAAAGAAAAATAAAACAAACCTGTCTTTGTGTCCTTTGAAGTATCTTAAGCAACGGTTGTCATACAATGACAGATAACGAAGTGATTCTGCAGACTCTAGGTTGTATCGTGAAGAGCATAAGATAGAACTTGGATGATGACTAAAACAGACACGGTCAGCACCATGTTTCCTGTGATATGTAGTCTTTAACAACCTGAAATGATAGTCAGCAGGTTCTAGCACTGATTACTGGTGGCTTAACTTTGATGGACTACATATGACAAAGCAAACTTATACTGAACATAGAGAATAATGACAGGACTAGGGAAAACAGGGTAATGTGAACTGCTGGATGATCCAAAGATTTCATAAAACATCCAGAACGAAACAAATGTTGCCTGCCAGCACAAGTAAAAACATCTCTAGCAATATGGTCAACATGATAGAAGAGCAACACAAAGGAATAATCCATGTATATTTATCGAATGTTAACTGGCCATTGTCAAACATGCTGCATCTACCCATTAGAAAATTAGCTTCAACAGCATCTACTCCAGTGACAGTGGTTCTAACCACACACTGACACACACACACAAAATGTTTCTACAATCTCTTGCAGTGAGGTACCCAAAAATCACATCGCAACACGAACTGTTCATTGAAACCACTCAGTAAACCCAACACTTCTCATCGCACAATTAGATTCTACACATTACAGCTGCATCAAAAAAGTTAGGAGAAATCAAACAAAGGCTAGGGTACTCAGTACTCACGTCGCGCTGGTGATGTTGTACATGCGGATGGAGTCGTCCTCGCTGGAAGTGACGAGGAGATCTTCCTTGCGGTGGAAGTCGAGGCAGTTTATCTTCCCGGCCTGCAGCCGATTTGGGCGGCGAATTAGTGCGAGGCGAAAACCTTCCAAGGAATAAGTGGGTTGGGGCTTCCACCGGAACTTACATAGTCGGTGAAGACAGCGCCGATGGCCATGCCGCGGACGATCTCGTCGTCCAGCTGCGACAACGCCGCCGCCATCTTGTTCCCGGCGGCTGCTGCTACAATCGAGTCCGCCGCCGTCCAGATTTTCGATATAATCGTCAATTTGGTGATGGAGGAGGATGTGTTTATTTTCTGTTTTTCTTTTTTATTAAAACAAAACGAACCGTGCAGTTGGGCCTTTGGTTTTATAGGTAAAAAACTGTTGGGCCGTAAGCCGTAACGGCTGTCAATTAGCAAAATCCGACCAAGCCCAGTAGACCCGATTATGATAAATAAAACTAAAATCACTGGACGTTTATAGCCGATCAGATGAGCATTCATGACAATAGAGGAATAATCTTTTCATTTTAAAAAATAAAATAAAATATTATTGTGGGGGACCATAATTAGGGGTACCCTCAAGACTCCTAAATCTCAGCTGGTAACCCCATCAGCACAAAGTTGCAAAAGCCTGATGGGTGCGATTAAGTCAAGGATCGGTCCATTCAAGGGACGCGATCGCGCCTCGCCCGAGCCCAGCCTCGGGCAAGGACAGCCGACCCCGGAGGATCTACGTCTCGCCCGAGGACCCCCTCCAGCAACGGACACACCTTCGGCTCGCCCGAGGCCCAATCTTCACCAAGAAGCAACCCTGGCCAAATCGCCACGCCAACCGACCAAATCGCAGGGGCATTTAATGCAAAGGTGGCCTGACACCTTTATCCTGACGCACGCCCTCCAGTCGACAGAGCCGAAGTGACCGCAGTCACTTCGCCGCTCCACTGACCGGTCTGACAAGAGGACAGCGCCGCCTGCGCCGCTCTGACTGCTGAGCCACTCGACAGAGTGAGGCTGGCAGCAGCCAAGTCCGGCCTCAGGCGTCATAGGAAACTCCGCCTCGCCCGACCCCAGGGCTCGGACTCGGGCTCAGCCCCGGAAGACGACGAACTCCGCTCCGCCCGACCCCAGGGCTCGGACTCGGGCTCAGCCCTGGAAGACGACGAACTCCGCTTCACCCGACCCCAGGGCTCGGACTCAGCCCTGGCCTCAGCCAACGGGCTCCGCCTTGTCCGACCCGGGGGCTCGGACTCGACCTCGACCTCGGAGGAGCCTCCACCTCGCCCAGTCTAGGGCACGGACCGACCACGTCGACAGGAGGCGCCATCATTACCCTACCCCGAGCTGACTCAGGCTACGGGAAACAAGACCGGCGTCCCATCTGGCTCGCTCCACTATACGAGTAATGATGGCGCCCTGCATACCCTGTGACGACGGCGGCTCTCAGCCCCCTTACGGAAGCAAGAGGACGTCAGCAAGGACTCGACAGCCCCGACAGCTGTCCTTCCGCCAGGCTCCAGCGCTCCTCCGACGGCCACGACATCACGCGAACTGGGTGCCAAAACCTCTCCGGCTGCCACGATGGCATGTACTTAGGACGCTAGCTCTCCTCCGCTAGACACGGTAGCACACTGCTACACCCCCCCATTGTACACCTGGATCCTCTCCTTCACCTATAAAAGGGAGGTCCAGGGCCCTCTTACAGAGGGTTGATCGCGCGGGGAAGGACGGGACGGCGCTCGCGCAAGGCCGCTCGCTCCCTACCGCGTGGACGCTTGTAACCCCCTACTGCAAGCGCACCCGACCTGGGCGCGGGGCTAACACGAAGGCCGCGGGTTCCACCTCCCACGCCTGTCTCCCTCCGGCTGCTTCTCCCCCCTTCGCGTTCCGCCTCGCGCCGACCCATCTGGGCTGGGGCACGCGGCGACAATTAACTCGTCGGTCCAGGGACCCCCCAGGTTTCGAAACACCGACAGTTGGCGCGCCAGGTAGGGGCCTGCTGCGTGTTGACGAACAGCTTCCCGTCAAGCTCCAGATGGGTAGTCTCCAGCAACCTCTCCAACCCGGGATGGTGCTCCATTTCGGGAGTCTTGAGTTCATGTCCCTCGACGACAGCCACGACATGATACTCCTTCCCCCGCCGCGCGACAGCGACAATGGCGGTCGACAACCCGTCCGCCGGAGGGGAAATCGACGACGCCTTCCCCACGTGGTGGAAGGACGACATTCGGGCTTGTCACGTCCCCTCCCCCGCCGGCGGAGGAGGAGGCGGGGCAACCAAGGCCAAGCGGGAGGCGGCACCTCGTTGGCTGTCGAGCGAGTCGACGGCGCCGGCGCCCCAATGGAGAGCGCGTCGGGCATCGGCCTCGCGTCTGAGACGAAGACGAGCGCCGTCTCCTCGCAACACACCAACCTCACGCAAACGGACGACGCCAGCACGCTTGCGAAGGACTTGCTGGGCGTCACCCTCGTACCTGAGACGACGGTGCAGTCAGTCCCTGACGTGACTTCGTCACCGCCCGACGACCAAAAGGTACCGACCGATTCCCATCTCGCGCCTTTTGGATTCGGCCTCGACCCGCCAAGCAACTCCGCTTCGGTGGACATTCTCGTAGAGGCGAGTCCAAACCCTCCGGGGTATCGTGTGCGGTCACCCTGGGACCGGCTGACGGCCGTCTCGACCTACGGGCCCTCGGGGTCCGAGGAAGATGGCGAGCCCGACCTCTGTTGGGATTTCTCCGGACTTGGTAACCCCAATGCCATGTGGGACTTCATGACCGCATGCGACCACTGCCTTTCTGATTGTTCCGACGGTAGCCGCAGCCTCGACGACGAGGACTGCGGCCCAAGTCGCGAATGTTTCCACGTCAATCTAGGGGGTCCCGGCGAAGGCAACCATCTTGGTATACCGGAGAACGGTGATCCCCCTAGGCCCGTGCCTCACGTCGACATCCTTCGGGAGCTAGTTGTGGTCCCCGTCCCGGCGGGGGGTCAAGACCCACAGCTCGAGCAAATCCGCGAGATGCAAGCCAGGCTCGACGAGGGAGCAGGAACGCTTGAGCCGATCCGCCGGGACATCGGGCAGGAATGGGCGGGCCAACCTCTGGCCGGAGAAGCACGTCATCTCCCCCAGGGCATCCAGCACCGCATCGCCGACGACGTCAGGGTAAGGCCGCCACCGGTTTCCAGTGGAGTCGGCCAAAACCTGGCTGCAGCGGCAATACTTCTCCGCGCGATGCCGGAGCCATCAACCACCGAGGGGCGGCGTATCCAGGGAGAGCTCAAGATTCTCCTGGAGGACGCCGCGGTCCGACGGGCCGAAAGCTCCGCCTCCCGAAGGTAGGGGTACCTGAAAGTCGCCTAGAGGGGGGGGGTGAATAGGGCGAAACTGAAAATCTCAAAAATAATCACAACTACAAGCCGGGTTAGCGTTAGAAAGATAATAGAGTCCGCGAAAGAGGGCGCAAAACAAATCGCAAGCGAATGATGAAGTGAGACACGCGGATTTGTTTTACCGAGGTTCGGTTCTCTCAAACCTACTCCCCGTTGAGGAGGCCACAAAGGCCGGGTCTCTTTCAACCCTTCCCTCTCTCAAACGGTCCCTCGGACCGAGTGAGCTTCTCTTTCTCAAATCACTTGGGAAACAAACTTCCCGCAAGGACCACCACACAATTGGTGTCTCTTGCCTCAATTACAAGTGAGTGTTTGATCACAAGAAAGAATGCCAAAGAAAAAGAAGCGATCCAAGCGCAAGAGCTCAAATGAACACTACAAATCACTCTCTCTAGTCACTAGGGCTTTGTGAGGAGTTGGGAGAGGATTTGATCTCTTTTGGTGTGCTTTGCAATGAATGCTAGCTCTTGTATAGTGGTTGGAAGTTGGAAAACTTGGATGCAATGAATGGTGGGGTGGTTGGGGTATTTATAGCCCCAACCACCAAACTTGACCGTTGGTGGAGGCTGTCTGTCGATGGCACACCGGACAGTCCGGTGCACACCGGACATGTCCGGTGCCCCCGCCACGTCATCAATGCTGTTGGATTCTGACCGTTGGAGCTGGCCCGCCTGGATGTCCGGTGCACACCGGACATCACCTGTTCATTGTCCGGTGCGCCAGTATGGGCGCGCCTGACTTCTGCGCGCGCAGAGCGCGCATTAAATGCGACGCAGGTAGCCGTTGGCGCCGAAATAGCCGTTGCCCCGTGGTTACACCGGACAGTCCGGTGCACACCGGACATGTCCGATGAATTATAGCGGAGCGGCTGCTGCGCGATCCCGAGGCTGACGAGTTGAGGAGGCCGCGCTTCCATGGAGCACCGGACACTGTCCGGTGTACACCGGACAGTCCGGTGAATTATAGCGCTGCGGCCTGAGAAATTCCCGAAGGTAGCGAGTTCGAGTTGGAGTCCTCTGGTGCACCGGACACTGTCCGGTGCCTCCAGACCAGAGGTGCCTTCGGTTGCCTCTGTGCTCCTTTGTTGAATCCAAAACTTGATCTTTTTATTTGCTGAGTGTGAACCTTTTGCACCTGTATAACTTATATATTAGAGCAAACTAGTTAGTCCAATTGTTTGTGTTGGGCAATTCAACCACCAAAATTATTTAGGGACTAGGTGTAAGCCTAATTCCCTTTCAATCTCCCCCTTTTTGGTGATTGATGCCAACACAAACCAAAGCAAATATAGAAGTGCATAATTGAACTAGTTTGCATGAGGTAAGTGCAAAGGTTGCTTGGAATTGAGCCAATATAAATACTTACATGATGCGCATGGATTGTTTTCTTTGTTTTTGACATATTGGACCATATTTGCACCAAAAGTTTTGTTTTTGCAAACACTTTTGTAAATTCTTTTCAAAGTCCTTTTGCAAGATAGTCAAAGGTAAATGAATAAGATTTTGCAAAGCATTTTCAAGTTTTGAAATTTTCTTCCTTTGCTCCAAATGCTTTCCCTTTGACTAAACAAAACTCCCCCTCAAATAAAGTCTCCTCTTAGAGTTCAAGAGGGTTTTAAGATATCAAGTTTTAAAAATCCTACTTGCTCCCCCTTTAGAACACAAAGAGATACCAATTTTGAAATTTACCAACTGAAAATCATCAATTTTAAAATTAGGGTGGTGGTGCGGTCCTTTTGCTTTGGGGCCAATACTTTCTCCCCCTTTGGCATGAATCGCCAAAAACGGATACTTAGAATGAAATATAGGCCCTTGAAGTACTTTCTCCTCCTTTGGTCATAGAATAAATGAGTGAAGATTATACCAAAGTTGGAGAAATGCTCGGAGTGACGGCGAAGGATGAGTGGTAGAGCGGAGTGGA
Organism: Zea luxurians; assembly: GCA_029449295.1. Taxonomy (NCBI): domain Eukaryota; kingdom Viridiplantae; phylum Streptophyta; class Magnoliopsida; order Poales; family Poaceae; genus Zea; species Zea luxurians. The sequence goes on along the minus strand of JAOPSE010000005.1, from coordinate 168,373,059 downwards.
AGCCTTTGTCTTCGCCGAAGACTCCAATTCCCTTTCAATATACCTATGACTTGGTTTGAAATACACTTGAAAACACATTAGTCATAGCATATAAAAGAGACACGATCAAAGGTATTCTTATGAGCTATGTGTGCAAGTTTAGCAAAAGAAATTCCTAGAATCAAGAATATTAAGCTCATGCCTAAGTCTGGTAAAAGATTGTTCATCAAGTGGCTTGGTAAAGATATCAGCTAATTGATCTTTAGTGTTAATGTATGAAATCTCGATATCCCCCTTTTGTTGGTGATCCCGAAGAAAATGATACCGAATGGCTATGTGTTTAGTGCGGCTATGCTCAACGGGATTATTCGCCATGCGGATTGCACTCTCATTATCACATAGAAGAGGAACTTTGGTTAATTTGTAACCGTAGTCCCGCAGGGTTTGCCTCATCCAAAGCAATTGTGCGCAACAGTGGCCTGCGGCAATATACTCGGCTTCGGCGGTAGAAAGAGCGACCGAATTTTGCTTCTTTGAAGCCCAAGACACCAAGGATCTTCCCAAGAACTGGCAAGTCCCCGATGTGCTCTTTCTATTAATCTTACACCCCGCCCAATCGGCATCCGAATAACCAATCAAATCAAAAGTGGATCCCCGAGGGTACAAAAGCCCAAACTTAGGAGTATAAGCCAAATATCTCAAGATTCGTTTTACGGCCGTAAGGTGTGATTCCTTAGGGTCGGCTTGGAATCTTGCACACATGCATACGGAAAGCATAATGTCCGGTCGAGATGCACATAAATAAAGCAATGAACCAATCATCGACCGGTATACCTTTTGATCCACGGACTTACCTCCCGTGTCGAGGTCGAGATGCCCATTTGTTCCCATGGGAGTCTTGATGGGCTTGGCATCCTTCATTCCAAACTTGCTTAGAATGTCTTGAGTATACTTCGTTTGGCTAATGAAAGTGCCCTCTTGGAGTTGCTTGACTTGAAATCCTAAGAAATATTTCAACTCCCCCATCATCGACATCTCGAATTTCTTTGTCATGATCCTACTAAATTCTTCACATGTAGATTCATTAGTGGACCCAAATATAATATCATCAACATAAATTTGGCATACGAACAAATCATTGTCAAGAGTTTTAGTGAACAAAGTAGGATCGGCCTTGCCGACTTTGAAGCCATTTGCAATAAGGAAATCTCTAAGGCATTCATACCATGCTCTTGGGGCTTGCTTGAGCCCATAAAGCGCCTTAGAGAGCTTATAAACATGGTTAGGGTACTCACTGTCTTCAAAGCCGGGAGGTTGCTCAACATAGACCTCCTCCTTGATTGGTCCATTGAGGAAGGCACTCTTCACGTCCATTTGATAAAGCTTGAAGCCATGGTAAGTAACATAGGCCAATAAAATGTGAATTGACTCAAGCCTAGCTACGGGTGCATAGGTTTCTCCAAAATCCAAACCTTCGACTTGTGAATACCCCTTGGCCACGAGTCGAGCTTTGTTCCTAGTCACCACACCATGCTCGTCTTGCTTGTTGCGGAAGACCCACTTGGTTCCTACAACATTTTGATTAGGACGTGGAACTAAATGCCATACCTCATTCCTTGTGAAATTGTTGAGCTCCTCTTGCATCGCCATCACCCAATCCGAATCTTGAAGTGCTTCCTCTACCCTGTGTGGCTCAATAGAGGAAACAAACGAGTAATGTTCACAAAAATGTGCAACACGAGATCGAGTAGTTACCCCCTTATGAATGTCGCCGAGGATGGTGTCGACAGGGTGATCTCGTTGTATTGCTTGGTGGACTCTTGGGTGTGGCGGCCTTGGTTGTTCATCCTCCTTGTCTTCATCATTTGCATCTCCCCCTTGATCGATGCCATCATTTTGAGGTGGCTCATCTTCTTGATCTTCTTGTTCAACATCTTGAGCCTCATCCTCAATTTGAGTTGGTGGAGATGCTTGCATGGAGGGGGAAGGTTGATCTTGTGCATGTGGAGGCTCTTCGGATTCCTTAGGACACACATCCCCAATGGACATGTTCCTTAGCGCTATGCATGGAGCCTGTTCTTCACCTATCTCATCAAGATTAACATGCTCTACTTGAGAGCCGTTAGTCTCATCAAACACAACGTCACAAGAAACTTCAACAAGTCCCGAGGACTTGTTAAAGACTCTATATGCCCTTGTGTTTGAGTCATATCCTAGTAAAAAGCCTTCTACAGTTTTAGGAGCAAATTTAGATTTTCTACCTCTTTTAACAAGTATAAAACATTTGCTACCAAAAACTCTAAAATATGAAATATTTGGCTTTTTACCGGTTAGGAGTTCATAGGATGTCTTCTTGAGGATTCGGTGAAGATATAACCGGTTGATGGCGTAGCAAGCGGTGTTGACCGCTTCGGCCCAAAACCGATCCGGTGTCTTGTATTCATCAAGCATGGTTCTTGCCATGTCCAATAGAGTTCGATTCTTCCTCTCCACTACACCATTTTGTTGTGGAGTGTAGGGAGAAGAGAACTCATGCTTGATGCCCTCCTCCTCAAGGAAGCCTTCAATTTGAGAGTTCTTGAACTCCGTCCCATTGTCGCTTCTAATTTTCTTGATCCTTAAGCCGAACTCATTTTGAGCCCGTCTCAAGAATCCCTTTAAGGTCTCTTGGGTATGAGATTTGTCTCCCGCCGATGCTTATGTAAGTGATCGGGCCGAATAAATCCATGTGTAGGAGCTCCAGTGGCCTGTCACTGGTCATGATGTTCTTGTGTGGATGATGAGTGCCAACTTGCTTCCCGGCTTGGCATGCGCTACAAATCCTGTCTTTCTCAAAATGAACATTGGTTAGTCCTAAAATGTGTTCTCCCTTTAGAAGCTTGTGAAGATTCTTCATTCCAACATGGGCTAGTCGGCGGTGCCAGAGCCAACCCAAGTTAGTCTTAGCAACCAAGCAAGTGTCGAGTTCTGCTCTATCAAAATCTACCAAGTATAGCTGACCCTCTAACACTCCCTTAAATGCTATTGAATCATCACTTCTTCTAAAGACAGTAACACCTATATCAGTAAATAGACAGTTGTAGCCCATTTGACATAATTGGGATACGGAAAGCAAATTGTAATCTAAAGAATCTACAAGAAAAACATTGGAAATAGTATGGTCAGGTGATATAGCAATTTTACCCAAACCTTTGACCAAACCTTGATTTCCATCCCCGAATGTGATAGCTCGTTGGGGATCTTGGTTTTTCTCATATGAGGAGAACATCTTTTTCTCCCCTGTCATGTGGTTTGTGCACCCGCTGTCGAGTATCCAACTTGAGCCCCCGGATGCATAAACCTACAAAACAATTTTAGTTCTTGACTTTAGGTACCCAAACGGTTTTGGGTCCTTTGGCATTAGAAACAAGAACTTTGGGTACCCAAACACAAGTCTTGGAGCCCTTGTGTTTGCCCCCAACAATCTTGGCAACTACTTTGCCGGATTTGCTAGTAAGCACATATGAAGCATCAAAAGTTTTAAATGAAATAGCATGATCATTTGATGCATTAGGAGTTTTCTTTCTAGGCAACTTGGCACGGGTTGGTTGCTTAGAGCTAGATGTCTCACCCTTATACATAAAAGCATGGTTAGGGCCAGAGTGAGACTTCCTAGAATGAGTTCTCCTAATTTTGCTCTCAGGATATCCGGCAGGGTACAAAATGTAACCCTCGTTATCCTGAGGCATGGGAGTCTTGCCCTTAACAAAGTTAGATAAATTCTTTGGAGGGGCATTAAGTTTGACATTGTCTCCCCTTTGGAAGCCAATGCCATCCTTGATGCCCGGGCGTCTCCTATTATAGAGCATACTTCTAGCAAATTTAAACTTTTCATTTTCTAAGTTATGCTCGGCAATTTTTGCATCTAATAATGCTATATGATCATTTTGTTGTTTAATTAAAGCCATGTGATCATGAATAGCATTGATATCAACATCTCTACATCTAGTACAGATAGAAACATGCTCAACATTGGATGTAGAGGGTTTGCAAGATTTTAGTTCAATAACCTTAGCCTGCAATAAATCATTTTTAGTTCTAAGGTCGGAAATAGTGGCATTGCAAACATTAAAATCCTTAGCCTTAGCAATCAATTTTTCATTCTCAATCTTAAGGCTAGCAAGAGACTCATTCAATTCCTTAATCTTAGTAAGCAAATCATCATTATCATTTCTAAGATTGGGGATTGAATCAATACAAACATGAGAATCAACCTTAGCAATTAAATTAGCATTTTCATTTCTATGGTTGGCAATAGTGTCATGGCAAGTGCTTAGCTCACTAGATAATTTGTTACATTTTTCTACCTCTAGAGCATAAGCATTTTTAACCTTAACATGCTTCTTATTTTCCTTGATTAGGAAGTCCTCTTGGGAGTCCAAGAGATCATCCTTTTCATGGATGGCACTAATTAACTCATTTAATTTTTCCTTTTGTTCCATGTTAAGGTTGGCAAAAAGGATACGCAAATTATCTTCCTCACCACTAGCATTATCATCACTAGAAGATTCATATTTGGTGGAGGAGTTAGATTTAACCTTCTTCCTTTTGCCGTCCTTTGCCATGAGGCACTTGTGGCCGACGTTGGGGAAGAGAAGTCCCTTGGTGACGGCGATGTTGGCGGCGTCCTCGTCGTCGGAGGAGGAGTCAGTGGAGCTCTCGTCGGAGTTCCACTCGCGGCACACGTGGGCATCGCCACCCTTCTTCTTGTGGTACCTCTTCTTTTCTCTTCTCTTGCCCTTCTTGTCGTTGTCCCTGTCCCTGTCACTTGATAATGGACATTTAGCAATAAAGTGACCGGGCTTACCACACTTGTAGCAAACCTTCTTGGAACGGGATTTGTAGTCCTTCCCCTTCCGTTGCTTGAGGATTTGCCGAAAGCTTTTGATGATTAAGGCCATCTCCTCATTGTCGAGCTTGGAGGCGTCAATTGGTTGTCTACTTGGTGTAGACTCCTCCTTCTTCTCCTCCGTTGCCTTGAAGGCCACCGGTTGCACCTCGGATGTGGAAGGTTCGTCAAGCTCGTTGATCTTCTTTGAGCCCTTAATCATGCATTCAAAGCTCACAAAATTCCCGATAACTTCCTCGGGGGTCATTAGTGGATATCTAGGATTACCACGAATTAATTGAACTTGAGTGGGGTTAAGGAAAATAAGAGCTCTTAAAATAACCTTAACCACCTCGTGGTCATCCCACTTTTTGCTCCCGAGGTTGCGCACTTGGTTCACCAAGGTCTTGAGCCGATTGTACATATCTTGTGGCTCCTCCCCTTGGTGAAGACGAAAGCGACCGAGCTCCCCCTCGATTGTTTCCCGCTTGGTGATCTTGGTGAGTTCATCACCCTCGTGCGCCGTCTTGAGTAGGTCCCAAATTTCCTTTGCATTCTTCAACCCTTGTACTTTGTTGTATTCCTCCTTGCTTAGAGAGACGAGGAGAATGGTTGTGGCTTGGGAGTTGAAGTGCTCGATTTGGGCCACTTCGTCCGTATCATAATCCTCATCCCCTATTGATGGTACCTGTGCTCCAAACTCAACAACATTCCATATACTTTTGTGGAGTGAGGTTAGATGAAATTTCATTAAATCACTCCACCTAGCATAATCTTCGCCATCAAAAGTTGGCGGTTTGCCTAATGGAACGGAAAGTAATGGAGTATGTCTAGAGGTATGGGGATAATGTAAGGGGATCTTACTAAACTTCTTGCGCTCTTGGTGCTTAGAAGTTACGGACGGTGCATCGGAGTCGAAGGTGGATGTTGATGAAGTGTCGGTCTCGTAGTAGACCACCTTCCTCATCCTCTTGTGCTTGTCGCCTTTCCGATGCGACTTGTGAGAAGAAGATTTTTCCTTCTTCTCTTTGTGGTGAGAAGAGGAAGATCTTTTCTCCTTCCGTTTGGAGGAGTCCTTCTTCTTCTCCCTCCTCTTGGTGCGGGACTCTTCCGATGAAGTGCTCCCTTGGCTTGTAGTGGGCTTGTTGTCGCCGGTCTCCATCTCCCTCTTGGTGTGATCTCCCGACATCACTTCGAGCGGTTAGGCTCTAATGAAGCACCGGGCTCTGATACCAATTGAAAGTCGCCTAGAGGGGGGTGAATAGGGCGAAACTGAAAATCTCAAAAATAATCACAACTACAAGCCGGGTTAGCGTTAGAAAGATAATAGAGTCCGCGAAAGAGGGCGCAAAACAAATCGCAAGCGAATGATGAAGTGAGACACGCAGATTTGTTTTACCGAGGTTCGGTTCTCTCAAACCTACTCCCCGTTGAGGAGGCCACAAAGGCCGGGTCTCTTTCAACCCTTCCCTCTCTCAAACGGTCCCTCGGACCGAGTGAGCTTCTCTTTCTCAAATCACTTGGGAAACAAACTTCCCGCAAGGACCACCACACAATTGGTGTCTCTTGCCTCAATTACAAGTGAGTGTTTGATCACAAGAAAGAATGCCAAAGAAAAAGAAGCGATCCAAGCGCAAGAGCTCAAATGAACACTACAAATCACTCTCTCTAGTCACTAGGGCTTTGTGAGGAGTTGGGAGAGGATTTGATCTCTTTTGGTGTGCTTTGCAATGAATGCTAGCTCTTGTATAGTGGTTGGAAGTTGGGATGCAATGAATGGTGGGGTGGTTGGGGTATTTATAGCCCCAACCACCAAACTTGACCGTTGGTGGAGGCTGTCTGTCGATGGCGCACCAGACAGTCCGGTGCACACCGGACATGTCCGGTGCCCCCGCCACGTCATCAATGCCGTTGGATTCTGACCGTTGGAGCTGGCCCGCCTGGATGTCCGGTGCACACCGGACATCACCTGTTCATTGTCCGGTGCGCCAGTATGGGCGCGCCTGACTTCTGCGCGCGCAGAGCGCGCATTAAATGTGACGCAGGTAGCCGTTGGCGCCGAAATAGCCGTTGCCCCGTGGTTACACCGGACAGTCCGGTGCACACCGGACATGTCCGGTGAATTATAGCGGAGCGGCTGCTGCGCGATCCCGAGGCTGGCGAGTTGAGGAGGCCGCGCTTCCATGGAGCACCGGACACTGTCCGGTGTACACCGGACAGTCCGGTGAATTATAGCGCTGCGGCCTGAGAAATTCCCGAAGGTAGCGAGTTCGAGTTGGAGTCCTCTGGTGCACCGGACACTGTCCGGTGTACACCGGACAGTCCGGTGCCTCCAGACCAGAGGTGCCTTCGGTTGCCTCTGTGCTCCTTTGTTGAATCCAAAACTTGATCTTTTTATTTGCTGAGTGTGAACCTTTTGCACCTGTATAACTTATATACTAGAGCAAACTAGTTAGTCCAATTGTTTGTGTTGGGCAATTCAACCACCAAAATTATTTAGGGACTAGGTGTAAGCCTAATTCCCTTTCAGTACCCCTCGGAACATCGCGCCGCGACTTCCCGATTCATACGGGAAGCCTCGGTCCACACCGGGCGCACGCGCAACACAGCGCCTGCGGCCTCGGGTCGCCTCGGCAACGAGCACCATCACCACAGCCGTCGGGCCTACCTCGACGAGAGGGTGCGCCGAGGCTACCACCCCAGGCGTGGGGGACGCTACGACAGCGGGGAGGATCGGAGTCCTTCGCCCGAACCACCCGGTCCGCAGGCTTTCAGTCGCGCCATACGACGGGCGCCGTTCCCGACCCGGTTCCGAACCCCGACTACTATCACAAAGTACTCGGGGGAGACGAGGCCAGAACTGTGGATCGCGAACTATCGGCTGGCCTGCCAACTGGGTGGAACTGACGATGATAATCTCATCATCCGCAACCTCCCCCTGTTCCTCTCCGACACCGCTCGAGCCTGGCTAGAGCACCTGCCTCCAGGGCAGATCTCCAACTGGGATGACCTAGTCCAGGCCTTCGCCGGCAATTTCCAAGGCACGTACGTGCGCCCTAGAAATTCCTGGGATCTCCGAAGCTGCCGCCAGCAGCCGGGAGAGTCTCTCCGGGACTACATCCGGCGATTCTCGAAGCAGCGCACCGAGCTGACCAACGTCACCGATTCGGATGTCATCGGCGCGTTCCTCGCCGGCACCACCTGCCGCGACCTGGTGAGCAAGCTAGGTCGCAAGACCCCCACCAGGGCGAGCGAGCTGATGGACATCGCCACCAAGTTCGCCTCTGGCCAGGAGGCGGTTGAGGCCATCTTCCGGAAGGACAAGCAGCCCCAGGGCCGCCCACCGGAAGATGTTCCCGAGGCGTCAACTCAGCGTGGCACCAAGAAGAAAGGCAAGAAGAAGTCGCAATCGAAACGCGACGCCGCCGACGCGGACCTTGTCGCTGCCGCTGAGTATAAAAACCCTCGGAAACCTCCCGGAGGTGCCAACCTCTTCAACAAGATGCTTAAGGAGATGTGCCCCTATCATCAGGGGCCCGTCAAGCACACCCTTGAGGAGTGTGCCATGCTTCGACGCCACTTTCACAAGGCCGGGCCACTCGCGGAGGGTGGCAAGGCTCTCGACGACGCTAAGAAGGAAGATCACAAGGCAGGAGAGTTCCCCGAGGTCCGCGACTGCTTCATGATCTACGGTGGGCAAGTGGCAAACGCCTTGGCTCGGCACCACAAGCAAGAGCGTCGGGAGGTCTACTCGGTAAAGGTGGCGGTGCCAGTCTACCTAGACTGGTCCGACAAGCCCATCACCTTCGACCAGGCCGATCATTCCGACCATGTGCCGAGCCCGGGGAAATACCCGCTCGTCGTCGACCCCATCGTCGGCAACGTCAGGCTCACCAAGGTCCTCATGGACGGAGGCAGCAGCCTCAACATCATCTACGCCGAGACCCTCGGGCTCCTGCGGATCGATCTATCCTCGGTCCGGACGGGCGCGACACCTTTCCACGGGATCATCCCCGGGAAGCGCGTCCAACCCCTCGGACAACTCGATCTACATGTCTGCTTCGGGACGCCCTCCAACTTTTGAAGGGAGACCCTCACGTTCGAAGTGGTCGGGTTTCGAGGAACCTACCACGCAGTGTTGAGGAGGCCATGCTACGCCAAGTTCATGGCCATCCCCAACTACACCTACCTCAAGCTCAAGATGCCGGGCCCCAACGGGGTCATCACCGTCGGGCCCACGTACCGACACGCGTACGAATGCGACGTGGAGTGCGTGGAGTACGTCGAGGCCCTCGCCGAGTCTGAGGCCCTCATCGCCGACCTGGAGAGCCTCTCTAGGGAGGCGCCAGACGTGAAGCACCACGCCGACAACTTCGAGCCAGCGGAGACGGTTAAGTCCGTCCCTCTCGACCCCTGCAACGACGCCTCCAAGCAGATCCGGATCGGCTCCGAGCTCGACCCTAAATAGGAAGCAGTGCTCGTCGACTTTCTCCGTGCAAACGCCGACATTTTTGCGTGGAGTCCCTCGGACATGCCCGACATACCGAGGGAAGTCGCCGAGCACTCGCTGGATATCCGAGCTGGAGCCCGACCCGTGAAGCAGCCTCTGCGCCGATTCGACGAAGAAAAGCGCAGAGCCATAGGCGAGGAGATCCACAAGCTAATGGTGGCAGGGTTCATCAAAGAGGTATTCCATCCTGAATGGCTTGCCAACCCTGTGCTTGTGAGAAAGAAAGGGGGGAAATGGCGGATGTGTGTAGACTACACTGGTCTAAACAAAGCATGTCCGAAAGTTCCCTACCCTCTGCCTCGCATCGATCAAATCGTGGATTCCACTGCTGGGTGCGAAACCCTGTCTTTCCTCGATGCCTACTCAGGGTATCATCAGATCAGGGTGAAAGAGTCCGACCAGCTCGTGACTTCTTTCATCACGCCCTTCGGCGTGTACTGCTATGTTACCATGTCGTTTGGTTTGAGAAATGCGAGTGCAACGTACCAGCGATGCATGAACCATGTGTTCGGCGAACACATCGGCCGAACGGTCGAGGCCTACGTCGATGACATCGTAGTCAAGACGAGGAAAGCCTCCGACCTCCTTTCCGACCTTGAAGTGACATTCCGATGTCTCAAGGCGAAAGGCGTGATGCTCAATCCCGAAAAGTGTGTCTTCGGGGTCCCCCGAGGCATGCTCTTGGGGTTCATCGTCTCCGAGCGGGGCATCGAGGCCAACCCGGAGAAGATCGCAGCCATCACCAGCATGGGGCCCATCAAGGACTTGAAAGGCGTACAGACGGTCATGGGATGCCTCGCGGCTCTGAGCCGTTTCATCTCGCGCCTCGGCGAAAGAGGCCTGCCTCTGTACCGCCTCTTAAGGAAGGCCGAGTGCTTCGCTTGGACCCCTGAGGCCGAGCAAGCCCTCGGGAACCTGAAGGCGCTCCTCACGAACGCGCCCGTCTTGGTGCCCCTGCTGCCGGAGAAGCCCTCTTGATCTACGTCGCCGCGACCACTCAGGTGGTTAGCGCCGCGATTGTGGTTGAGAGACGAGAAGAAGGGCATGCGTTGCCCATCCAGAGGCCAGTCTACTTCATCAGTGAGGTACTATCCGAGACCAAGATCCGCTACCCACAAATTCAGAAGCTGCTGTACGCGGTGATCCTGACGCGGCGGAAGTTGCGACACTACTTCGAGTCTCATCCGGTGACTGTGGTGTCATCCTTCCCCCTGGGGGAGATCATCCAGTCCCGAGAGGCCTTGGGTAGAATTGCAAAGTGGGCGGTGGAGATCATGGGCGAGACGATCTCGTTCGCCCCCAGAAGGCCATCAAGTCCCAGGTCTTGGCGGACTTCGTGGCTGAATGGGTCGACACCCAGCTCCCAACAGCTCTGATCCAACCGGAGCTCTGGACCATGTTTTTTGATGGGTCGCTGATGAAGACGGGGGCCGGCGCGGGCCTGCTCTTCATCTCGCCCCTCGGGAAGCACCTACGCTACGTGCTACGCCTCCACTTCCCGGCGTCCAACAACGTGGCTGAGTACGAGGCTCTGGTAAACGGGCTGCGAATTGCCATCGAGCTAGGGGTACGACGCCTCGATGCTCGCGGTGACTCGCAGCTCGTCATCGACCAAGTCATGAAGAACTCCCACTGCCGTGACCCGAAGATGGAAGCCTACTGCGATGAGGTTCGGCGCCTGGAAGACAAGTTCTACGGGCTCGAGCTCAACCACATCGCCCGACGCTACAACGAGACTGCGGACGAGCTGGCAAAAATAGCCTCGGGGCGAACAACGGTTCCCCCAGACGTATTCTCCCGAGACCTGCATCAACCCTCTGTCAAGACCGACGACACGCCCGAGCCCGAGAAGGCCTCGGCCCAGCCCGAGGCACCCTCGGCTCAGTCCGAGGTGTCGGTGTTTTGGGTCCGACCGCACACCCGGGGTTGCCCCTCAAGGTGTTTTAGGAGTAGGACGGTGTCGACAACTGTAGCAAAATGGTTCGCGCCGATCGCACGAGGGACAGTGGACAAGTTTTGCAGGTTCGGGCCGCTTAGAGATGCGTAACACCCTACGTCCTGATGAGTATGCTTGGTGGATGTGGCTACAAGAGAGCTCCCTGGATCGAGAATACAGAGAGTTGATGTGGGTGGCTAAGTAAAGAGTCGATCGTTCTGAAGGGGTGCCCCCTAGGCCTTATATACTCGACCGTGGGGCAGTACACGTGGATAAGATAGCAACGAGTAGCTAAAAGATAGTGAACATCTTGAAATTATCCCTACGTAACCTTCGCCGACTTATCCTCGCGTGGCTTCGTTGCATGGAGGCTCCGGCGCGGGAAAGTTGGATCTTTGTTGCAGTCATTCGCTCGACGCTGCGGGCCGTCCGGGCTTGTACCTATCCGGCCCCATGTCGTTCTGCTTCTCTGGCTGTTTCTCCCCAGGCCCACGAAAGAATGACCTTACGATTTATTGGGCCCTTGGGCCTTTCGTGAGGTCCTTTACTCTTTTAGTGGACCCGGGGGATATCTATCCCCCACAAGCCCCCGATCTTTGGGTTAATTTAGAGATAATCAACCCGAAGATCTCAGGTCCAGCTTGCAGGTAACTTGAAGAAAGATGGCTTCTGGTTGTCTTCTCCTGCTCCGACCATTCGTTGACCAAAACCTGGCTTCGTGCCTGTGCCTTAGAGGTCGGCATTCCGATTTGTAGGATTCTGAACTTTATTGGGTGCACCAGAGGTGCACCCAATGGGTGTAGCCCCCGAGCTTCGAGTAGATTTTAGAAAATAATCTACTCGAAGGTCTTCAGTAGAGATCATTTCTATTTGTGTTCACTCATTTTGGTTGAGGGTTGGCTTTTTTAATCTTGTCCCATGCTTTAGAAATCAGCACAATCTCGGCTTGGAATGATAATCCATAGGGTGCACCGGAGGTGCACCCAATGGGTGTAGCCCCCGACCTTCAAGTGAATTTTTGAGGATAATTCACTTGAAGGTCTTCTTTTTATGTCCTTTTGCTGAAGATTATCCTTTCTGCTTGTGAAAAAGTTAGCATGATGTCATCCACGCTATGTCATCAATATTATGCTTCAGAGGTCAGCATGTATTTTGTCTTTTGCAGCCGAGTTTGCAATCCTTCCGTATCTTGCTAGGTAGTGTGATTTATTTGCTCTGTGACTGATTGGACATTTGATGGACGTTCTCTGTCTAGTCTTCAAGTCGTGTCTGTCGACCATATTTTGCACTCTGCTGGCTATATTTGGCTTCCCTCTAACTCTTGTTGATATCTCATTTTTGTCTTGAGGCATTCACTACATGCTCTGCACAGATGTGACCATTTTGAAAAATATACTGATAATTCCTGGGCGTCCCCCCCCCAATGGGTGTGGGCAAGGGACGGCTTGGTACGCTGAGTGTTTTAGTCGGCTGCTTCTGAGTTGTAATGTGATGGGACGGCGAGTGTAATCATATCCTTTGCGCTGTTGACTGGAGTCCCAATGGGTGTAGTGTTGCATGAAACGGCGTCAGCCGCCTGACGTGTCTCCAGACGGGTGGAAGTGCTTATTGAATGCCTTGCGACTGTTCAGTGACCGCGGTTGGAGGTGAGCGGTTGCCTTTCCCTTCTATAAATAACGATGTTGCCCCTCTGGTTTCTTCACATCTCTTCGCTGTTCTTTTACTGCTTCCTTCTCTTCTTTCCCGCTTGCTTCCACCATGGGCAAAAGCAACAAACGCAAGCGCGAACCGACTCCTTCATCGGAGGATTTCGGTGACTCGGAATACTCGGAGGAGGAGTTCTCCTCCGAGTCCGAGGGATCTCCGGCTCCCGTCTCTCCCTCGGCGTTGTCCGATGACTCGGACGACTCCCAGGGGATAGCCGCGGAGGTCTGGACGTACATCCGGGCCGTCGAGCGCTCCGGGCTCGAGGGCTCGGATGAGTCGGAGTACTCCTCGGATGAGGAGGACTCTGACGGCGGCGGCGAGGACGAGGACGACGACGACGACGGCGACGGCGACGACGGTGGCGATGGCGACGGCAGTGGCAGGAGCAGCGGCGACGGCGGCAGGAGCAGCGGCGACGGCGGCGGCAGCAGGGGCGGCACCAAAGGCGGCAGCAGCAGGGGCAGCACCAAGGGCGACAGCAGCAAGGGCAGCACCAAGAGCGGCGGCGGCGGCGGCGGCAGGGGCAGGGCCAGTGGCTAGACGCCACTGGTCTTCTTAGATATTAGTATAGTTTAGTATAGTTAGAATAATGTAGTAGTAATGTAGAGTAGTGTGGTGTAATAGTAGTGTAATGTAGTATAGTAATTGTAGGGAGGCATCAACTCGCAAAGAGTTGATTTGTAAGCTTATTGACTTCCCTTAATGAAAGAATGTCGTTGGCTTCTTCTTGTTGACTTGCTTTGCTTGATTATAAGACTGATTCTTTTGAGATAGTAGATGAACAATTTGGACATCATACTGACGCTCCCAGAAGTAGTTGCCGAGTAATCTTGTAGTCTGCATCGACGTTTTAGAGGTAAAGCCGAGCAACCGAATGCTATCCCCGCGTCTTAGCGGCAATGCCGAGTGATTGAAGGTCGACGTCGGCATTTTAGAAGTAACGCCGAGCGATTGAACGCGAGATCAGCGTTTTAGAGGCAACACCGAGTGATTGAAGGTCGACGTCGGCATTTTAGAAGTAATGCCGAGTGATTGAACGCGAGATCAGCGTTTTAGAGGCAACGCCGAGTTATTGAAGGTCGCCGTCGGCACTTTGGAAGTAATGCCGAGCGATTAAACACAAGATCAGCGTTTTAGAGGCAACGCCGAGCAAGAGCAAGTTGACGACGACATTTTAGAAGTAATGCCGAGCGATTGAACACAAGATCAGCGTTTTAGAGGCAACGCCGAGTGAGAGCAAGTCGACGTCGGCATTTTAGAAGTAAAGCCGAGCGATTGAACACAAGATCAGCGTTTTAGAGGCAACGCCGAGTGAGAGCAAGTCGACGTCGGCATTTTAGAAGTAATGCCGAGCGATTGAACATAAGATCAGCGTTTTAGAGGCAACGCCGAGTGAGAACAGACCGACGTCGGCATTTTAGAGGTAATGCCGAGCAATTGAACATGAGATCAGCGTTTTAGAGGCAACGCCGAGTGATTGAAGGTCGCCATCGGCATTTTGGAAGTAATGCCGAGCGATTGAACACGAGATCAGCGTTTTAGAGGCAACGCCGAGTGACAGCAGGCCGCATGAGCTATTTTGAGGATGATAGCCGAGTGATGAGGTGGCCCATCGTCTTTTTGGAAATAACTGCCGAATGACCACGTGGCGCTTTTTGAAACGGTATCTGGCTCGAGAATATCCCATAAGAGCTGCGCTTTTAGCCGCCCTTGCTTTCCGCGCCCTAGTTCTTGCATTCCCGCTTCCGAATCCTCTCTGCGCTCACCTCCAATCTGCTCACTGGTAGAATCGAGATGGCTCCCAAGAGGAAAATCGCGAGCTCGTCCGCGGTGGTGATTCCTCCAATCGATCCCAACAGCCAGTTGCCTTTTGCAGGTAACCACATGTCTATCATCTCCGAATCTGAACTCCTCCACCTCGTGTCCATCGGGGTTCTCCCTCCGCGGGAACTCTGTTCTTGGCGGATTTGCCATGGGACTACTGTCCCGACAGAGGATACCCACGAGTCTGTAGTTTACGCTCCTTTTCTTCTCCGCGGCCTTGGCCTTCCCATATCTCCCTTTTTTCGTGGTCTCCTTGATTTCTACCACATTAACCTGACCCATCTAAACCCTAACTCAATTCTGCAAATCTCCATCTTCGTTCACTTATGTGAAGCCTTTCTTGGCGTGCTACCACATTTTGGTTTATGGAAATATCTGTATCATTGTCGCCCTGGGATGGCCGGGGGACAACATCAATTGGTCGGGGGTGCCAGTTTGGAGATGCGCCGAGGACGGAAGACTGAATATCTTGAGATTCCCCTTAAAGACAGCATTAAGGGATGGCGTCTGGAGTGGTTTATAGTTGATAATTATGGAAATTCTCTCCCCCCCCCCGGTCGGGAAGACAGCCAGACGTTCGCACCTCAAGCTGGACCGAGTCTCCCACAGATGAGGAGGTAGCTGAGGCCAGTGTGTTGCTAGCTGAAGTTGGACTGCTGAAAGAGAGAGGTCTAACTGCTGAAGCTGTGGTTGCTGACTTCGTTTTTAAGAACATTCAGCCACTGAAAGATAGGGTCCACCCAGCTTATCTGTATCGGGGGCTAGCCGACTCAACTCGGGTTACCAACAGGAGAATCCCTTCTGCGGACTTGGTGAGCCGACTGGAAATGATTCTCAGGGGCAAGGTGTCCAATGTTGGTGCTCCGGTGGCGTACTCAGCCTGGAATTTGCCTCCTGCTAAAGCTTTCACTCTTTTCGTGTCAAATCCACCTGCGACTGACGGCAATTTGGGCATTAGGACGCGACCCTCTGATGAAGAAGTCAGTGCTTTGGTTGCCTCGCTTGGGGAGATTCCTGATGACGAGCGACAAGTACATTTTGAAGTGCCTTTGGATCCTAATGATGCAGAAATAAGTGCCATGCTTGATATGCTGGCTGAGGATTCTTCTGATGCTGCTCCTGCTGGAACATTAGCGGTGGCACCTCTCCCCGAAGCTGGTACATCCTTGGATGTTCAGAGACCTGTCCGTGCTCGCCCGAGACGTCCTTGCCGAGCCAATCAAACTGATCTTTCTGCTGATGAGCAGAAAAAGAAAAAGAGACGTCTCCGGCAAGTATCTAGTTTGGATCGGGGTGCTGGTCCATCAGTTCCTGCTGCTGAGGAGGTTCCCGTGCCTGAATTTACTGCTGCTGACCCCAATGGGTGTGGTATGTCTGTTGTTGATCCCAATGGGTGTGCTCCATCTGTCGCTGATCCCAATGGGGGTGTTGCCTGTGTTGCTGATGAAGACGACAAGGAGGAAGAGGATGAAGTCCCTCTGACTCGGAAGAACAGTCAGCAATTTCTTGCCAGTGGTGAAAGTAGTGGAGTTCCCTCTCCTGCTTTGTCTGCCCTCATTGGTCTGCAAGAGCTGTCTCTGGCCAACTTTGATCAGACTCTTGAGGATATGGTCCCAGAGGACTTGTTATCAGAGCCAGTGGATGATGATGCGATGGAGGTTTGCGCTGCCATGCCTGATGCTGGGTTGAGATCATCCCGTGCCTCGTCGACCTTAGAGCGCGATCTCGAGGGTCGGGATACTAACTTGGATTGTCCTGGTTCCATGGAAGTGGCTGAGGGTCCGTCAACCTTAGAGGTGGTTATTGCGGGGAGTCTGGACCTCAAGAATGGTGCTGACACATGCCCAGCCCCCGAGGATGTCACCGGGGATGACTTAGCTCAGATGAAGAGTGTAAGCCACTGCCCAGCCCCCGAGGGTGCTGCCGGGGATGATCCGGCTCAAGTGGGCAGTGCTAACTATAACCCAGCCCCCGAGGGTGCCCAAGCAGGGTCTCCCTCATGCACTTCCATGGACGTTCACGCGGGATCACCTCCACACTCTGGCTGCATGGTGGTAGCCCAAACTTTGGACCAGGGGGTCGCTTTAGAGGGCAGCGTCCCCATTGATCGGGCATTTGGCTCTGTTGAAGGCGCTGAGCTGATTCCTACTGATCCATTGCAAGCCGCTTCGGGTGGTGGCCTTGCGCCTGATTATCGGCTGATTTCTCCTAATTTGGGGATCCCTTCGTTCTTTTCCAACCTCCAGGTACTGTGCTGTTTTTAGCTTTATCTTTACGTTGCATGAGCTTTTGTCATTATGCTCATCTGTTCTTCTCATCAGGTTTTGGTGGATGGGATGGCCAGCCAGCTGAAATCGCAGGGTGCTTCCGTCCCAGAAGTGGCTTCGTCTCTTTCGTGTTGGAATCCAGTGTCACTTCATCGTCGTGTATCCGAGTTAGAGGCGACTAACACTGGTCAGTGCCCTTTTTCTTTTCTTTGCCTTTGTTGTGGACTGTTTTACCTTCTGACCTCGTTTTGTTTGATTACCTCTTGCTAGGAATGACTCGGCAGATTGCAATTCTTGAAGAAAAACATTCTCGAGATCAGGCTGACTTGGCCCAGCGATGCACTGATTTTGAGGAAAAGTACTCTCAAAGTCAGATTGAGCTGAGTCAGGTCTCCGCTGCCTTAGATGATGCCAATGCACTGAGTTCTTCTCTTCATGCTCAGCTCGACTCTGAAAAGGTGATACACGAAACTGTGCTTTGCCTTGCTGTGCTCCTATTACTTGCTTGGTTTTTTTTTGAAGGAACTGACTTGTGCTTGCAGGAAGAAAAACGTATCCTCGCTGCTTCTCGTGACAATCTTGACAGGTTGTATCGAGATTCTAGCAATTCGCTGACCATCTTGGAAAGGAGTCATCGCTTCACCATGGAAGAATTAGACCTCCAACGTCGTAAGCTGCAGGAATCCATGGAGGAGGTAACCCGGCTTAAGCAGTTGATATCAGCGAAAGATGCTACTATCAAAGGGCTCCGAGCTTCCAAAAACTCTATTGCCCAGGAGTTAGAGAGCGCCCGACTGGCTGCTAAAACTGCTGAAGATACTTCTGTTACTCTCAAAGCCCAACGCGACAAAGCCCTGGACAAGGCTATTCGGGCGGGACGAATCTTGATGAGGAGACCCGGCGTAGTTATTCCTGAAGACATAAGAGCTGACGTGAACGCCGCCCCTGATTCCTTGAGTCGCCCTTCTTCGTCGGTCGCTCCTGAGAAGGACGTTGCAAAATAGAAAAACATTTTGCGTGCTCCAAGCGCGCGGTTTGCATGGTTGAATATTTGTTAGAGGACACCAGTTTACCATTCGAATGACATAATTACTCTCTCATTGTATCAGAATTTGTTAGTTAATGAGTTCGGCAGTAATGACGCATGATGATTATGAATTTTGTTTGCGGGATATGGAAGTCATCCCCCGAATTATATAGGCACGAGCATGTTGTACCGGTCCTAAGTTGCTGCCAACTTAAGTCGATTGCTGCGTTTGTAGGGCATAGTGGTCACCCTAAGTTAAGTACGCGTGAGCATGTTGCACCGCCTTAAGTCGTTGCCGACTTAAGTCGATTGCTCCGTTAGCAGGGCATAGTGGTCACCCCGAGTTAAGTAAGAGTGAGCATGTTGCACCGCCTTAAGTCGTTGTCGACTTAAGTCGATTGCTCCGTTAGCAGGGCATAGTGGTCACCCCGAGTTAAGTAAGCGTGAGCATGTTGCACCGCCTTAAGTCATTGCCGACTTAAGTCGATTGCTCCGTTAACAGGGCATAGTGGTCACCCCGAGTTAAGTAAGAATGCAAGTCAGTCGTGAATGAATTGAGTATCTTTGAGACCTCTTTTTTATTGACGACATATTTCCACTTTACAGAGTACATCATCATCGCCTCAGCAGTTTTGAGGTACAGCTAGGGATAAAACTTTCTGAGGTGTTCTATGTTCCAGGAGTTCCCAACTTCCGTGCCATCCATCTGAGTGAGGCGATACGATCCGGGCCGAGTGACTTCTGCTACCACGAAAGGTCCTTCCCATAAGGGTGATAACTTGTGTCGTCCCTCCCCCGTTAGAATTCGGCGGAGGACGAGATCTCCTACTGAGAAGAATCGTTGTCGCACAGCCTTGTCGTGATAACGCCTTAGAGTTTGCTGGTACCTTGCTGATTGGATTACTGCGCTTAACCGTTCTTCCTCGAGTATATCTATGTCCTCCAGCCTGGTGGTCTCAGCTTCTGCTATGCTTTCAAAGATCAGCCTTGGCGCCCCAAACTTGAGATCAGCAGGTAGCACTGCCTCCGACCCATAGACCATGAAGAAAGGAGTGTTTCCATGCAAAGCTCGACTAGGTTGGGTTCTTAGGCTCCAAACAACATAGGGTAATTCCCTTACCCACTTTCCTGCGAATTTTTCATTCTTATCGAAGACCTTTTTCCTGAGTGCATCCAGTATCATCCCGTTGGCTCGCTCAACTTGCCCGTTGGCTCTTGGATGGGCTACAGATGCATACTTGATCTGAATGCCCTTTTGCTCGCAGAAGTCAAAGAATTCTGAACTTGTGAAGTTGGATCCTAAATCAGTTATGATGTTGTTTGGTATCCCAAATCTGAATATTATGTCTTGTATGAATTCCACGGCCTTAGCAGAGGTTAGGGAGGCAATGGGCTTGAACTCTATCCATTTAGTGAATTTGTCGATTGCTACCAATACATGAGTGTATCCCCCTTGAGCTTTCTTGAAAGGTCCAATCATATCCAGTCCCCAGCATGCGAAAGGCCAAGTTACTGGTATGGTCTGCAGTTGCTGAGCTGGCAGGTGTTGTTGCTTTGACAAGTATTGGCAGGCTTCGCACCTCAGAACTAACTCGGCTGCATCGTTCTTTGCTGTTGGCCAATAGAATCCTGACCTGAAGACCTTCCCGACTAGTGTTCTGGAGGCTGCATGTATTCCACATTGCCCAGCATGGACTTCCTCCAGAAGTTGCTTTCCAGTGGATGGGAGAATGCACTTCATGAAGACGCCTGATGCACCCCTTCTGTATAATGTCTCCCCAATAAGTGTATAGTGAGCCGACTGTCTTGCAATGCGCTCTGCCAAATTTTTATCGTCTGGTTCCTCTTCATTCTTTATATACTTAATGATCGGCCTCCTCTAGTCATCAGGGTCTGACTCGGGTTGATCTATGACGTTGCACTCTCCTGTTTGATCCATTGAGATACTTGGCTGCAGAATTTCTTGCACGAAAACCCCGGGTGGGACCTGAGTTCGACTGGACCCCAGTTTGGACAGTACATCGGCTGCTGTGTTCCGATCTCTTTCTACATGATGAAATTCCAGGCCCTCGAATTTATCTTCCAGCTTTCGGACGGCAGTGCAATATTTTCCCATTGAATCGCTCGAGCAATCCCACTCCTTGTTTATCTGACTGATGACTACCAGAGAGTCTCCGTATACCATTAATCTTTTGATACCCAACGATATGGCAATGTTTAATCCATGGATCAAAGCTTCATACTCGGCTGCATTGTTGGAGGCTAGGAATAGCAACTGGAGGGCGTACTTGAGGTGTTCGCCTCTAGGCGCAGTGAAGAGAATCCCCGCTCCTGCTCCCTGCAGCTTTAGTGAGCCATCAAAATACATTCGCCATACTTCT
This sequence comes from Zea luxurians, assembly GCA_029449295.1. Classification (NCBI taxonomy): domain Eukaryota; kingdom Viridiplantae; phylum Streptophyta; class Magnoliopsida; order Poales; family Poaceae; genus Zea; species Zea luxurians. The sequence continues at coordinate 168,352,561 of JAOPSE010000005.1, read as the reverse complement.
GCAGTCTCCGGGTTGTCTGGCACTTGTTGTTCAGTCCACTCCGATACGAAATCAACCAGTGCTTGAGTTTTGATGGCGGTGCGAGGTCGGAACTCGATGTCATGAGATCCCAGCTCGCAAGCCCACTTGGCTATTCGACCGATGGCTTCCTTGTTGTGAAGAATATCCCCTATTGGAAAACTTGTGACTACTATGACTTTGTGGTCGTCAAAGTAGTGACGCAGCTTGCGGGCAGTTAGAAGTACTGCATACAATAGCTTCTGAACTTGAGGGTACTTTTTCTTTGAGGGGCCGAGGACTTCACTAGTGAAGTAGACAGGATGTTGTATTGGATAGGCATGCCCTTCTTCTATTCGCTCGACTACTAACGCGGTGCTTACCACGTGGGTCGTGCAAGAGATATACAGTAGCAAATCTTCAGCTGGTTGAGTTGACGTAGCTCGCCGAGGTGGTTTCAGTACTGGTGGTGTTGTCAAGAATTTTTTCAGAGCATCTAGAGTTTCTTGCGCTTCTGAAGTCCACTGGAATTTATCCACCTTCTTGAGTAACTTGTAAAACGGCAGACCTTTTTCTCCCAGCCTGGATATAAATCTGCTTAAAGCTGCCATGCATCCAGTAAGTCGCTGAACCTTCTTCTGCGATCGAGGTGCTTCCATCTTCATGATAGCTTCAATCTTATCTGGATTAGCTTCAATTCCCCGGTGGCTGACAATAAATCCGAGCAACTTTCCGGCTGGTACCCCAAAAACACATTTCTCGGGATTAAGCTTCCATCTATACCGCCTCAGACTGTTGAAAACCAGTTGCAAGTCTTCGATGAAGTCTTCTGAGTTCTGTGTTTTGATTACCACATCATCCACATAGGCTTCCACACGCTTGCCCCAGTGATCTGCTAAGCATGTTTGAATGGCTCTCTGGTAAGTTGCTCCAGCATTTTTGAGGCCAAACGGCATGGAGGTATAACAGAAAGCACCAAACGGAGTAATGAATGCCGTTTTTTCTTCGTCTTCCTTTGCCAGACTGATCTGATGGCACCCGGAATAGCAATCCAAGAAAGACAGCATAGAACATTCAGCGGTGGAGTCCACCACCTGATCTATCCTTGGGAGCCCAAAAGGATCCTTCGGACAGTGTTTGTTGAGATCAGTATAATCAACACACATGCGCCAATCCACTTTATTCTTTTTGAGTACAAGAACAGGGTTGGCTAACCACTCGGGATGTAATACTTCTCTAATGAATCCAGCTGTGACCAAGCGAGCTAACTCGGCGCGAATGGCCTCTCTCTTGTCAGGCGTGAAACGACGTAATTTTTGCCGAATCGGTCTCGCCTGGGGGAAAACCTTCAATTTGTGCTCGGCCAGTTCTCTTGGGACTCCCGACATATCCGCAGGTTGCCATGCGAATACATCTCGGTTGTCTTGCAGAAACCGGACGAGCGCGCTTTCCTATTTGTCATCCAAGCTGGAGCTGATGATAGCCGTCTTGCGCTCATCGGCGAACCCTAGGTTGATTCTCTTGGTTTCTTCAGTCGGCCGCATAGAGGTCGCGGCCTGAGCTTCGCTTGCCGGTACTGTGAGGTCCTCCTCAGGCTTAGAGTTCGCCATTGCGGAGGGAGCTGTCGATGGCCTGGCGGTGAGGGCTGCTTGAATAGCCACTCGGAAACATTCTGCGGCGCCTTGGAAGTCGGCGCGCACAGTTATGATCCCTTGCGGCCCTGGCATCTTCAGTATCATGTATGTGTAATGCGGAATGGCCATGAACTTGGCCAATCCAGGCCTCCCGATGATGGCGTTGTACCCGCAGTCAAAGTTCGCCACTTCAAACCTCAGGAACTCGGTTCTGTAGTTCTCCGGAGTTCCGAAGGTGACTGGCATATAGATGTGGCCCAGCGGGTATTCCCCTTCCGTCGGCACGATGCCGAAGAAAGGAGTGTCCGACTCGTGGAGCTCTTTGAGGTGAACTCCCAAGCCTTGGAGTGTCCGGGGGAAGGTGACGTTGATGCTGCTTCCCCCGTCCACTAACACCTTCTTCACCCGGCTCTCTCGGATCACCGGATCGACGAGAAGCGGGTATTTGCCCGGATGGTCGAAGTTGAGCCATTGATCTGCCCGAGTGAAGGTGATCGGGTGCTCCGACCACCGGTATGGGGCGGGAGGGCCGGTGGTCGCCACCAGTATTTGGCGATCATTGAGCTTTTGCTGTCTTCTGCTCTCCTGCGATCCGTGTCCGCCGAAGATGACGTTGACCTCCCTGTCAACGCGTGGAAAAGCTCCTCCTCCTCCTCCCTCCTCCGGCCGATGGGGTTGTCGCGGTTCATCTGGTCCTCCCCTCGGCGGAGGAGGAGGTAGAGGTTGGAAGGGTCGGCCGTGTCCGACGGAGTGCTTGAAGTCTCGGCAGTTACGAAGAGTATGGCGCATGTCCTTGTGGTACGGGCACTGGGCGTCGAGGATGTCGTCCAACGTGCGTTCGCCTCCACGAGGTCCTCCTCGAGCGCGAGAGGCAGGTGGTCCGGCAGCGTGCACTTCTTCGCGAGGCCTCTTCTCCCATCGCTTGTCGGGTTGTTGGTTTGTGTCGCGTCGTGGTGCTGCTGGTGCGGGCTTTGCTCCTCCGATGAGGTCCTGGGCTCGCTCGTCGGCGGTGATGTAGAGGTCGGCTTCCCGGAACAACTCCTCGGAGGTAGCCGGTGCCTTCTGTAGTACGGCTCGGACGAAAGCCGAGTCATTGGATCCTCTATAGAAGTCCTCGATCACGGCCGCCTCCGTGACCTCGGGGATACGATTTCTCATGGTCTGAAACCTTTTAAGGTATGACCGGAGAGTCTCGTCCCCCCGGCGCTTGATGGATTTGAGGTCCCACGGTTGCGCCGGCTTGTCGGAGAGGGATTGGAAGTTGGCGGTGAAGCGTCGACTGAAGTCGCCCCAGACGTCGATGCAGTGTCGGGGTAGATGTCGCAGCCATTGCAGCGCGTCTTGCCCAAGGACAATGGGTAAGTACGCGGTCATCACGTCCTCGGACGCCCCGGCAGCTCGAGCAGCGGTGGTGTAGACGGCTAGCCAACCCCATGGATCCTGCTTAGGTTCATATTTGTCAACGTTGGATACCTTGAAGTTGGGGGGCCATTGGATGGCCCTAAGGCGCGGAGTAAGAGCGGACACTCCGCATGTGTCCTCCTGTCGTCGGGGACGATGTCTGTCCCGGGGAGGGGAGTTGTGATTGTGGTTCCTCGACCGCCCCCGGGTGATTCCGCTAGTTGAGGCCGTCGCTGACTCAGTTCTAGTAGCCTGGCTCTGGGTCGGGATGCCGTGATCCCGGTCATACTCCTCCCGACGGCGGATCTCGTTCTCATGCCGCCGCTCGCGTGAAGCATTGATGGAGCTTCGCGCGTCTCGGCGACTGTTGATGGCGTGTCGTAGGTCGTTCGGCGGGTGAGCAAGCGGTAGAAGGTGGTTGGCCGCCTGGGTGAGCAGTCGTCGGTAGCCATCGGCGTCAGGAGTCCGTGGAAGTCCCTCGGCTATCCGAGCCAGTACTCCTCCAGCTTCGCTTGGCGTGTTCATAGCTCGGGCGAAGTCAGGATTCAGGTTGCGCCCAAAGAATGGATTCTCTCGACGCTGCCTTGCATCCTGTTCAGCCTGTTCCTGAGCTCGTCGGCGATCACGTCGTCAGGAGTTCCTTCGTTCTCTGAAGACGCGTTCTTCCGGAGTTTCTCCTACCTCCGAGACCTCGTCTCGCGAGACAGGCTGTTCCGGATTCCGCTCTCCGGCTGCGTGATGTCGTCGAACGTTCCTGCGCCGGTTCCTCCGTCGACGGGACTCTCGTTGAGGCGGCTCCTCCCCGGGTACGGTCGGCTCGTCGTCGGAGATAATGGGCGACTCCACTCTCCCGATGAAGAGGACGTCGGGGTAGAACGGTGCTGCTGTGGTGGTGATCTCCTTCCCGTCCCCCTTTGAGGTATGAGGGACGGAAAGAGCAACTTGCTTCCCCCCGGTTACCTTTTTTCTTGCGATCTGTGTCCACTCTTTTGTCGGAGAAGTAGGCAGCGGAGTTCTCCGGGTCAGCGAGCCCTCGGCCCCCGGCTTTCCGGAGATGATCCTCATCCGGAGAGCTGGAAGTTGTGCTTCTCCGACATTTTCGGAGTTTGTTGGGGGAGACCTTTTTTCCGGCTGATCTGCGATGCGATGCAGAATTCCTTCTTCATCCGCTACAAATGAGATTGTTCCGAAGTGGAGCACGGATCCGGGACGCAGGACAATCTTGCTGTTGAAGGAGATGGCCATTAAGCTAGCTTGGATTATCGACACACCCCCTACCTGGCGCGCCAGCTGTCGGTGTTTTGGGTCCGACCGCACACCCGGGGTTGCCCCTCAAGGTGTTTTAGGAGTAGGACGGTGTCGACAACTGTAGCAAAATGGTTCGCGCCGATCGCACGAGGGACAGTGGACAAGTTTTGCAGGTTCGGGCCGCTTAGAGATGCGTAACACCCTACGTCCTGATGAGTATGCTTGGTGGATGTGGCTACAAGAGAGCTCCCTGGATCGAGAATACAGAGAGTTGATGTGGGTGGCTAAGTAAAGAGTCGATCGTTCTGAAGGGGTGCCCCCTAGGCCTTATATACTCGACCGTGGGGCAGTACACGTGGATAAGATAGCAACGAGTAGCTAAAAGATAGTGAACATCTTGAAATTATCCCTACGTAACCTTCGCCGACTTATCCTCGCGTGGCTTCGTTGCATGGAGGCTCCGGCGCGGGAAAGTTGGATCTTTGTTGCAGTCATTCGCTCGACGCTGCGGGCCGTCCGGGCTTGTACCTATCCGGCCCCATGTCGTTCTGCTTCTCTGGCTGTTTCTCCCCAGGCCCACGAAAGAATGACCTTATGATTTATTGGGCCCTTGGGCCTTTCGTGAGGTCCTTTACTCTTTTAGTGGACCCGGGGGATATCTATCCCCCACACGAGGTACCCTCGGCACGGTCCGAGGTACCCTCGGCACTCGAGGGTGAGGCACTGCGCGTCGAGGGGGAGCGGAGCGAGGTCACGCCTAATCAAAACTGGCAGACCCCGTACCTGCAATATCTCCACCGAGGAGAGCTACCCCTCGACCAAGCCGAAGCTCGGCGGTTGGCGCGGCGCGCCAAGTCTTTCGTCTTGCTGGGAGATGGGAAGGAGCTCTATCACCGCTGCCCCTTGGGCGTCCTCCAGCGATGCATTTTCATCGCCGAAGGTCAGGAGCTCTTACAAGAGATACACTCGGGGGCTTGCGGCCATCACGCAGCACCTCGAACCCTTGTTGGAAACGCCTTCCGACAAGGTTTCTACTGGCCGACGGCGGTGGCCGACGCCACTAGAATTGTCCGCACCTGCGAAGGGTGTCAGTTCTACGCGAGGCAGACCCACCTGCCCGCTCAGGCTCTGCAGACCATACCCATCACCTGGCCGTTTGCTGTGTGGGGTCTGGACCTCGTCGGCCCCTTGCAGAAGGCACCCGGGGGCTACACGCACCTGCTGGTCGCCATCGACAAATTCTCCATGTGGATCGAGGTCCGACCCCTAAACAGCATCAGGTCCGAACAGGCGGTGGCGTTCTTCACCAACATCATCCATCGCTTTGGGGTCCCAAACTCCATCATCACCGACAACGGCACCCAATTCACCGGCAGAAAGTTCCTGGACTTCTGCGAGGATCACCACATCCGGGTGGACTGGGCCGCCGTGGCTCACCCCATGACAAATGGGCAGGTAGAACGTGCCAACGGCATGATTCTGCAAGGACTCAAGCCTCGGATCTACAACGACCTCAACAAGTTCGGCAAGCGGTGGATGAAGGAACTCCCCTTGGTGGTCTGGAGTCTGAGGACAACGCCGAGCCGAGCCACGGGCTTCACGCCGTTCTTTCTAGTCTATGGGGCCGAGGCCATCTTGCCCATAGACTTAGAATACGGTTCCCCGAGGACGAGGGCCTACGCCGACCAAAGCAATCGAGCCAATCGAGAAGACTCACTGGACCAGCTGGAAGAGGCTCGGGACATGGCATTACTACACTCAGCGCGGTACCAGCAGTCCCTGCGACGCTACCACGCCCGAGGGGTGTGGTCTCGAGACCTCCAGGTGGGCGACCTGGTGCTTCGGCTGCGACAAGACGCCCGAGGGCGGCACAAGCTCACGCCTCCCTGGGAAGGGCCGTTCGTCGTCGCCAAGGTTCTGAAGCCCGGAACATGCAAGCTGGCCAACAGCCAAGGCGAGGTCTACAGCAACGCTTGGAACATTCAACAGCTACGTCGCTTCTACCCTTAAGATGCTTCTAAGTTATTCGTACACCCTGTTCACACACAAAGTCTGGTCGTCAAGGAAGGGTCAGCCTTGCCTCGGCAAAGCCCGACCCTCCCTCGGGGGCTAGAAGGGGGAACCCCCTCTGCGTCGAAATTTTCCTCGAAAAAAAATCTTTTCTGCCAGAATGCCTTTCGTGCTTTTCGACTACTTCAAAAGTGGATCCTGAAAACGACGGAGTACACGTAAGCAGCCAAGGCTGACCGAGCCGAGGGACTCCTATGCCTCCGGGATACGGATACCTCACTCATCACCTTCTGCGATAAGTAACTCGCGCTCGGATAAGTGATTCCGCGGACCAAACAAGTCTTCACGCTCGAAAGCTCCTCTACCGGAACGATTTTTCGGGCCTTCTCGACTGCGTCGGTGACAGAACCCTATGGACGAGTAAGAGTGCGCGTAAGCGGCAAGGCCGACCGAGCCGAGGGATTCCTACGCCTCCGGGATACGGATACCTCACTCATCACCTTCCGTGAAAAGCAACTCTCGCCCACACAAACAATTCTATTACCGACGAATAAGTCCGGATACTCGAAACAAGAGGAAAAGGGACACAACTTCACAACACGACGGCAGTGTGTTTGGGCCTCGGCGGCCACAGAAAACATACACACGCTACAAGACAACCCGATCCTGTAGGCTCGAACGTCGACAGTTGAAGGGGGCAGCAGCACCCTCGGCGTCAACTACACCTTCGGCGGGGTCTGACCTAGCCTCGGATGGCGACGCGGTTGGAGGATCCCCACTCTGAAGGACGACATCAGCACCACACCCGGGCCATCGCCGCCAGGGTCTTCTCCAGGAATCCGGCTCGAGCAGACGGCTCGGTCGGCCACCCTGAGGCCTCGGCCAGCTGTCCCCCGAAGACATCAGCCCGACTTGTGGCCTCAGCAACTCAACTCCGGCGTCGGTCCCGCCAGTGGACGACCTGGCCAGGCTCCGGCCGACCAAATCTTCTTTTCGAGCCAACTCTGCCTCTGCCCGTGCTGACACCGCTACCTCCGGCTTCGGCTCATCGAAGGGCGACCGAGGGGTTCCTTTAACTAAGCAAGAGAAGCCTCGGACAGCAAGGCCGACCGAGCCAAGGGAATCCTACGCCTCCGGGATACGGATACCTCACTCGTCACCTTCGCACGAGGCAACTCACGCTTGGTGAAGCGGTTTAGATAGTCGACAGGCGAGTCTTGGCGCTCGAAATGAAGGAAAAACACGGCCCCGTGCCGAAAATACATACATGTTCAGGCCCCGACAGCCACAATGAACACAAGACCGGCACACAAGGTGCCAATGCAAACGGAACTCCGGTTCCGTCCCCACGGCAGCAGCTATGGCCCCAGGACGGACGCGGCCACCGGAAAGCTCTCGTTCGCGTCCCCACTCAAGGGACGCGAACCAGACATTAAAGCCAAAGAGCCGGGGGTCGGTCCGTCGGCGGCGCCGACGGCCTCGACGGGGGGGAAGCTTCCTCCAGCTGCCACCACGTCAGCACAGACGGCGGCGTCCGCCTCTCCACCAACACCGACAGTTGGCAAGGCGCACCAGTAGGTCCTCACTCCCGTCCTCGCCACGAAAGCGAGGAGAAGGATGGAATGTTGCATCCTAGCTAGACAGCAACAGTTCGCCTTCCCCGGCATGGCTGGAGGACGCCTCCTCCACAGGGCCGGAGGATGGTTTCCACCGCCAGAAGCTGGAAGAGGAGGTGACCAGCCGGCCCGCACGGGGGGAAGAGCTCTGGCTCAGCCCGGCCCCCGCCCCAGCCAGGATGACGAACATCCTTAAAGCCGAGGGCGGAACCAAGATCGCAGCCCGGTTCGCTTCTCCCCACTATCAAGCTGGTGGCCACCATCTTGGGTGACCACCGGTGAGGGGATGCAGCCGGGCTGCATGATGAAAATCCTTGAAGCCGAACGATGGCTGAAAGGTACCAACTTCCTCCAAGTTGCGTCCCTCCGACGACAAGACGGAAGGATTGCGGGTGTCCCCCATCCGGGGGCTCGGGAGGTGGAAAGACACGGTGCATAAGGGAGCGCGAAGACATGGTCGTCTTTCAAGGGGGTCACCCTCCTTTTAAAGGCAACTCTCCCACTTGCGTCCTCAGCCGTTGCGGGCTGAGTCTTCTCCAACACGCTCCAAGGTCCTCCCCCTACGGCACAAGGGCTGGGCCCCACGCGTCATGCAAGCTGGTCTAGGGCAGAAGGAGCCAAACCGCCGCGCGCAGGGCATGCAACTGCCCAGCGGTTACAAGCATTCCTCCACTTTTGCCCAGACCAGTGGGTGAAAGGGTGGATAGCCATGCAGTCGGCATGCAACCGCGCCAAGTGGGCATGCCCCTTCGACTCCAACGCGCCCAGCATGGAGGCCCAGGCCCACACATCATGCAACCGGCACGCCGGTTGCTACGTGCGAGCAACTGCACCGCCACTCGCGCCACTACCGTGCCTCCTCGACTGCGGAACCAGTACCGCGACTCGAGGCAACCCTGCGTGTGACCCAGCAGTGCCAGCCAGGCGCGACGGTCAATGCGGCCGCAAATAGGCCGGCAGTAATGGCGGTGGCAGGCGGGCAGGAGCAGTGGTCACGTCGTCAGCCAAGCTTACGTCCCATCCAGGGGCAGCGAGAGAACCCTCTCTCACGGCGTGAAGACGGCGCGCCCGTGATCCGTTCCTCGAACGACTCGCACACGCGCAACGACCGCCTCGCGAACCACTCGCCCCGTCGCATTAACTCCGCAGCGGGACAGGCGGCGCCTCAGGCGGGAGAAGCAAGCGACGCTTCGCCTTCGCCATAATGACCGCGTCGAAAAAGGTACGCCACGTCATTCGATTTCGTATCCTTTTCCTTTTCCTCTTTCTCTTACAACAGGGACCGGGAAAGGGGGATACCCCGAAAAGGATCCTTCTCCGTGAAGGAAACAGGCCCCGAGCCTCCCTACTGATCAGAGGTTCAAAGGCTGGCCCCTCGGAGGGGTTCAACGGCTGCCTCAGAGCGCTTGGGTTCTGCGCCCACTACTGATCAGGGGTTCGTAGGCTGGCCCTCGAAGGGTTCACAGTCGCCTCAGACACAGAGCGAGGGATGACCCTGGGTACGTTCGATACATAACCAAGGCTCGGGCTACGCTCCCGAGGTACCCTAGGACATTTCCGAGACCAGCGGGAACGATCTTGTAACGGAATCCCATCAGAGGGAGGCATCGAGCCCTCGGACCCCGTCAAAAGGGGACCGGGTCCGGCAGATCACCCACATGTACTTTTGGAGCGCGCCTCCGGGCCTCTAGCCGACCCATAACAAATGGGCACGGGCGTCCACTTGGATTACCCGCCAGCAGCTCACCGGAGACACCATGTTCGGCGCCATCCGAGGGCAACATGGCGCTTCCCCCCCTCCTCCTTGCGGAAAGGCGACGCCGGGGCGTATGTAAAAAAGTCGAGTCTATCCTTGACCGTCCTCTCACCCTGTGCAGAGGCTCGGGGGCTGCTCTCGCAAACCCGGCTCCGGCCAACCCGTTGACAGCGTCAACATACCAGCCCGAGAACTTGGGACCCGACCGTGCACCCGGGCTACGGCCAGCTCGCATGAGGGAACAACCAGACCAGCCGAAGTGTTGCGAAATGCACTAAGACCTCGAAGGAGTCAAACTACTCCTCCGAGGCCTCAGGGGCTACACCCGGCGGGTGCGCTCGCGCGCACCCACCAGAACAAAATGCAACCAAAAAAGGCTGGTCCCCTTGCAAAAAAGTGCGGCAAAAGCCTTCAAGCGAGTATTAACACTCCCTTCGAGGCTCGGGGGCTACTGTTGGGGACCATAATTAGGGGTACCCTCAAGACTCCTAAATCTCAGCTGGTAACCCCCATCAGCACAAAGCTGCAAAGGCCTGATGGGTGCGATTAAGTCAAGGATCGGTCCATTCAAGGGACGCGATCGCGCCTCGCCCGAGCCCAGCCTCGGGCAAGGGTAGCCGACCCCGGAGGATCTACGTCTCGCCCGAGGACCCCTCCAGCAACGGACACACCTTCGGCTCGCCCGAGGCCCAGTCTTCACCAAGAAGCAACCCTGGCCAAATCGCCACGCCAACCGACCAAATCGCAGGGGCATTCAATGCAAAGGTGGCCTGACACCTTTATCCTGACGCACGCCCTCCAGTCGACAGAGCCGAAGTGACCGCAGTCACTTCGCCGCTCCACTAACCGGTCTGACAAGAGGACAGCGCTGCCTGTGCCGCTCCGACTGCTGAGCCACTCGACAGAGTGAGGCTGGCAGCAGCCAAGTCCGGCCTCAGGCGTCATAGAAAACTCCGCCTCGCCCGACCCCAGGGCTCGGACTCGGGCTCAGCCCCAGAAGACGACGAACTCCGCTCCGCCCGACCCCAGGGCTCGGACTCGGGCTCAGCCCCAGAAGACGACGACCTCCGCTTCGCCCGACCCCAGGGCTCGGACTCGGGCTCAGCCCCGAAGGACGACGAACTCCGCTTCGCCCGACCCCAGGGCTCGGACTCAGCCCTGGCCTCAGCCGACGGGCTCCGCCTTGTCCGACCCGGGGGCTCGGACTCGACCTCGACCTCGGAGGAGCCTCCACCTCGCCTAGCCTAGGGCACGGACCGACCACGTCGACAGGAGGCGCCATCATTACCCTACCCCGAGCTGACTCAGGCTACGGGGAACAAGACCGACGTCCCATCTGGCTCGCTCCACTATACGAGTAATGATGACGCCCCGCATGCCCTGTGACGACGGCGGCTATCAGCCCCCTTACGGAAGCAAGAGGACGTCAACAAGGACTCGACAGCCCCGACAGCTGTCCTTCCGTCAGGCTCCAGCGCTCCTCCGACGGCCACGACATCACGCGAACTGGGTGTCAAAACCTCTCCGGCTGCCACGATGACATGTACTTAGGGCGCTAGCTCTGCTCCGCTAGACACGGTAGCACACTGCTACACCCCCCATTGTACACCTGGATCCTCTCCTTCGCCTATAAAAGGGAGGTCCAGGGCCCTCTTACAGAGGGTTGGCCGCGCGGGGAAGGACGGGACGGCGCTCGCGTAAGGCCGCTCGCTCCCTACCGCGTGGACGCTTGTAACCCCCTACTGCAAGCGCACCCGATCTGGCCGCGGGGCTAACACGAAGGCCGCGGGTTCCACCTCCCACGCCTGTCTCCCTCCGGCTGCTTCTTCCCCCTTCGCGTTCCGCCTCGCGCCGACCCATCTGGGCTGGGGCACGCGACGACAATTCACTCGTCGGTCCAGGGACCCCCCGGGTTTCGAAACACCGACAATTATGGATACTTATTTAAACTAGAAATATTAACGATAAGTATTATGAGTTGCAAATTGTCCAAAATGAAGCAACAAGCGAACTAAAGGGACAAATGACGCTATTTGGACTGTAATTATATTGCAACGCAAATTCTGACTGAAATTTCATGACACGACCGATTAGCAATCGGTCCACAGATACAAAATCACGTTACATGACACATATCAAGATAACTAACTGCCAACAAGCAGAACATTATCCAAGCCCGTCAAATGATAGAGGCAGTGACCATGGATTTTTTTTTGGTCCTTTGGATGGCCGTTAGAAGCAAACAATGATTTTTTTCATCCTTTGGATGGTCTTATAATGTTATAATTGAATTTTAAGCAGGACATTTGCGTGGTCACAAGATAGTGTAATAATTGATCTGATTCTCCTGGAGACAAGAGATGAAGACGAATTTATATCCATTATACCTAAGAAACTAAGATAGCTATATGTTATACGTAAAATTTCAGCTGCCGTATTCATTTTCGGCGGTTTTTTTGTTAGCTGTTAAAAAGATATCTTATTTTCTATGGCTAACAATTCATCGTCGAAAAATAAGGCTTTAATTTTAGGTCATGTTTAGAAGTGTAGTATTTTTAAAGTTTTGAAATAATACTATGATATTTAATGATACTATGGTATTAGAACTCAAAAAGTATTTGGTTTATACAGGCAAAACACAGTTTTAAATACATGGTTTATCAAAAACCGTGGTATTTTTGGAATTTTCGAAATTTTACTCAGGACCTCAATTTTCTTCTATTCTCTCTACATATACTTTGTTTTTTCCAATAGAACCAAACAGATCTCGGTTTTATACAATACTGTTATTTTACTGTGGTAAGTAATAACATAGTATTTGTGTCATGTACAATTGTAAATTAGCTATCTCAAAACTAAAGTATTTCAAAACTGCATTTCCAAACAAGCCCTTAGGCTCTGTTTAGGAACACAGTTTTTAAAATTGTAGTTTTTCAAATACTATAGTATACTTTTATCATGATATTACTATAGTTTATAATACTTCAGTTTTCGGTTACTAAGTATCCAATATGTCATGATGTTTGAGAAAAACTTTGGTACAGAGAAAAACTTTAGTTATTGAGACCAAAGTTTCGAAAACAGCAAAACAAGTGCAGTATTAACAATATTATAGTTTCAGATGAGTATTGAGTACGGAGTAGTATACATAGATTTTAGATGAGTTATCAACTACCTCAAAATATATAATAACAACATAAAAACTTTGTTTTCAAACAACTCCTTAGGTGTATGTTACCAGCAATTAAAAATGAGTTAATTTTCAACCGCTAACATCCGGCTGCCAAAAATTGAAGTCGTACTTTTGGCGACTCGAGACACACTTTTTTTTTTTTTGAAACCAAGAACAAGAAGCTAAACCTGAAATTCCGTGTTAGCAGTAACCTGATCAAGTTACACTACAACTAGCAATACAGATTTTTCTCAAGCCTTGTTCACATATATATTCAAGTGCAGAAAGGAGATCGATACAACACCATCCCGGCTCTTACAACCGGCAGGCCGGCCAGCGCGCACGCGGCTAGTGCCCGTGCTTGTGCGCGTGCTCCGGCTGGTTGATGACGACGAAGATGTTGAGGACGTTGTCGACGAGGCGGTAGACGTTCCGCTGCATGGGCAAGAATGGGGACCTAATCGCCGGGAAGTCGGCGAAGGCGTTGTCGCAGTCGCTAGCGCTCGTGACGGCGGCCGACAGCTTCGTGTTCATGTCGTCGGCCTGGGCCTGGGTGCCCGCCGCCGGCCGCGTGGCGACGATCTTCCGCGCCTCCTCGAGCGTCTGCACAACGTTGTCGTACCCGTTGCTGCAGGCTCCGAGGATGGACTCCATCGGCCGGCCCTCGTGGTTCCTCGCCGCGAACTCGTCCACCCGGCTCTTGGCCTCCCTGGCCTTCTCCGCCGCGACGCGCATCGACGCCAGCAGCAGCTCGCGCGGCGTTGTCACCCTCGGGAGCCTCGTCAAGCTCTGGCACATCTTCCTGAAGTGTACCTGCGTGTGACGCGGCACAAAAGAACCGCCGGAGCATTAGCAAATCCCGTGCCCCGACCGATCGATCGACCTATCCGAAAATCTCATGCCCCAGCACAGTAAAAGCCTAAAAGGTGATCGACGCGCGCGGCGCCTACCTGGTTGCATGTCCGCTGGAATTCGTCCTCGCCAAACAGCTCGGGGACAACGCGGGCCTCGGCGGTGGCCGCGAAGGCCAGGAGGAGGAGGGCGAGGAGGAGCAGGGGGGACGCAACGATGGTCCTCGAGCTCCCCATGGTGTCTGCCGCTCTCGTTTCTCTCGACCGCCCTCGATGGATATGTCGAAAAGTGTAGAGGGCGGCCTAAGAAAAAGAGACACGCGAAGGCCGAGAGAGGAGAGAGAGAATGTACAGGCTGATGGTTCCGCTTCCGCTTCCAAACGTCGTTCGGTTTATATAGGGGAGACGAACGATGGCGGCCACAGCTTTGACCATGGCTTTTCCTTGCGTCTCGTGGTTCCCCGGCCGCCATGGTCTCTTAGCTTGGTTTTAGCCTCTCGCTCCCCTCTAAAGGCCTAAACATAGCTGCTTTCTGCTTGCGTTGCCAACTTGACAACAGAAAGACGTGTATTCATGCCATGATCGACCATCCAATCCTAATCCTACTGAGCTAGTCCGATATGCTCTGAACGTGTATATATGCCCTATATGTCACAAGAATCTGAATCATACATAGAAATGGTATTTAGCGTCATTAGTCACAGAAATGCTGGAAATGTTTAGGAATACTGGAAACCAAAGTTGGGCAGCAACATGGTTCTTCAGTTCACACAGACAGATCTGCACTGCACTAGAGGACTAGGCCCAGGGGAAAAGCCCCAACAACTGTTAAGAATGAATACGACACAAAGGGGATCAATCACAGAGAAGACACAGATTTAATGTGGAAAACCCCTCCAAGGCGAAAGGGAAAAAACCACGGGCGCCGGTCAGCAACAATCTCACTATTATCGGGTGGTTATAGATCGCAGGAGATTTACAATGAGATGACTATCTCCTGCGGCTTACAAAGATATTTATAGAGGTGAAACCCTAAAACGCACTAGTACAATTTGGCTCTATACAAGCGGTAGGATTTTTACATCACAGGCGGTTCGGTTAGAAAACCGCCTGTGATGTCCCAGGCGGTTCAGTACGCCTGTGATGTAATAGTATCACAAGCGGTTTTTGTTTAGGACCGCCTGTGATGCTCTATCATTTTCACAAGCGGACCCTAAGACAAAACCGTCTGTGATTGTAAAAATATGAAAATACAATTTAAATATGAAAATAATTTTAATTTTTAACAGAAATATGCAAATACAATTTAAATGAATTAATATTTAATTTTTAACAATAATATGCAAATACAATTTAAATGAATTATAATAGCACACATAGATAACTAGAGAGATTTTAAATTAATTGGCAACCACAATTCATAGTCGATCATACATGATAACAAATACAATTTGATTCATACAATTTTTCATGAACTACCATTTTTCCGCATGTATGGCTTTAAGTTCTTATCAATTTTCTTTTCCACACGCTTGATTCTCTCTGGACCGTTAAAGACGAACATCTCTTCATACTTATTGTATTCCTCATCTTGGTCTCCCACATTCTCAACTCCAACAATTTTTTGCTTTCCAGAAATAACTACATGCATCTTCTCATCTGCTGGATCGAGTACATAGAACACTTGTGCAACACATTCGGCGAGAACCCACGGGTCATCTTTATATCCTACTTTCTTTAAGTCTACCAGTGTGAGTCCGTAGTTATCCACTATCACCCCCACGGGATGTTGTACCCATTGGCACTTAAATAAGGGTATTTTCATGCTTGGGCCATAATCAAGTTCCCATATTTCCTCTATGAATCCAAAATATGTGGTCTTCTGTCCATGTAGGTCAAAAGCATCGATACGAACACCGCTATTTTGTGCAACACTTTTCATGTCTTTTGATTTAGTGTAGAATGTGTACCCATTGATGTCATATGCTTGCCATGATGTCACAAAACACGATGGCCCAGAAGCCAAATTCTTCATTGTTTTCTCATCCGAAGAGTCTCCGAATGGGATGTTTTTGTCCATTAACCATTCGCTGAAACGATGTTTGTGCTCCCTCATGATCCAGTCCTCTGTGCGGTTCTGATTTTCTTTACGAAGCTCATTCAGGTGTTCCTCTATGTAAGGCTCGGCTATCGTGAGATGTTGTAGTACACTACCATGAGCACAATGTACTAGCTTGTAATCCTCAACGCGAAAAGTTTTCTTGCCCATTCTCCCTCTCCCACATAGTTTACCCTCATGTTTAGGTACAGGCACACCTATCATTGTTCCGTCACTGATGTAATCTATACAGCTCTCAATCACTTCTTCTGTAGTGTATCCCTCCATGATTGAACCCTCTGGGTGAGCGCGATTTCGCACATAACCTTTTAATACTCCCAGGTATCGCTCCAACTGAAACATATGATGTAAATATAGTGGCCCTAATATTTTTATCTGATCCACGAGATGTATGATTAGGTGTACTTGCATATCAAAAAATGATGGAGGAAAACACATTTCAAGCTTGCACATAGTCTCGATGATGTATGCCTTTAGATAGTCCAAGTCTTCTAAAGCTATTACTTTTTGTGAAACCGCATTGAAAAAGTAACACAAGCGTGTGATGACAACTTTGACATGCTCTGTTTCGAGGGCTCTTACCGCAATTGGGAGGAACACCGTCATCATCACATGGCAGTCATGAGAGTTGTAGCCAAATAGAGACAAGTCCTTCATCTTGACTAGTCTGCTGATATTGGATGAGAAACCTGTGGGCACTTTGACCCCACGCAAACATTTGCAAATTTTTGTTCTCTCCTCAACTGACAAGTTGTAGCTAGCTGGGGGGAGGTAAGGCTTCCCTTTGCCACTATCCACTGGATGAAGTTCCGGTCTGATTTGAAGATCTACTAGATCATTGCGTGATTTAAGTCCGTCTTTTGTCTTACTCGGCATGCCCAGCAAGGTTCCAATGATGCTGTCAAAAACATTTTTTGTTACATGCATCAAATCAATGCTGTGGCAAATTTTCATATCCTTCCAGTATGGGAGGTACTTGAAAAATATTGATTGCTTCTTGAAAGTTGTGTAAGTTGAAGGGTCAGTTCTCTTTCTCTTTTCTCCTTTGTTTTTTCCCTTTCCGAATACAACATGAATGTTCTTTACAATTTCAAAAACAAGTTTCCCACTATAAGGCTTTGGTGCACCTTCACTTTCCAGTTGATTGTTAAATTCCTCTTTCATCTTTCGGTACTTATGCTGCTTCATCAAGAACCGTCTGTGTCCCATGAACACCAACTTCTTGGATGATTTAAGGTACATGGAAGCAGTTCCATCGACGCACACTACACAACCATTCTTTCCTTTAGTCTTTTGCCCTGATAGTGTGGCGCCACCGGGAGAATCATGGATGGTAACAAATATAATTGCTCTTAAGTTGAAATACTCACGGCAATACTCATCCCATATTCTAACTCCTTCATTCCAGAGCTTTGTCATATCTTCCATAAGAGGTTCTAGGAACACATCAATATCAACACCAGCTGATTTCGGACCTTGAATAAGAATAGTCAACATAATATACTTTCTTTTGTGACACAGCCATGATGGAAGGTTGTACATCGTTAAAGTCACGGGCCAGGTGCTATGTACACTTCTTTTTTCACCAAATGGATTCATTCCGTCTGTACCCAAAGCAAATCTTACATTTCTGGTTTCTTTGGCAAACTCAGGATACATAAGATCGAAATTTTTCCATTGTGATGCATCAGCAGGGTGTCGAATCTGTTTGTTATTCTGCTTGCGATTTTCAGCATGCCAACGCATAAGCTCAGCCTCCCTAGGGTTTGAGAACAAACGTTTTAAGCGATCAATTACTGGAAGATACCACATCACCAAAGCTGGGTTCTTTGACTTCTTTTTCCCATCCATGTCATCAAAAGTGTCATCGTCACTTTCAGGTCCAATAGTGGATTTCTTGTTTTTATTTTTCTTCGGGAATTTTTTTACACAGTCTTGATTGTAGCTCTTCTTGTATCGACTGACATTGCAAACTGGGCATCTTGATGCATTCTCAAAATCGCCACGATACAGAATACAATGGTTCGGACATGCATGAATTTTTTGCACACCCAGAGCTATGGGAGATATAAGCTTCTTCGCTTTATAAGTGCTTGTTGGTAGTTTGTTGGGTTTTGGTAGTAATTGAGACAGAAAATTCAAAAGATCTGTGAAGCTAGTATCAGACCATCCGGCGCTAGCCTTCAACTTCAGCAGTTCTAGAACTGTACGCAGTGTAGTAAACTCTTTGTCACAACCCTTTGCTTCATCATATAAAGGTTCTTTTGAGGCACTTTCCAGTCCCTCCATTTTAGATAGCCCTTTCTGCGATCCCACAGAACTTAACATTTCTGGTTCCATATGGCGCAACATCTCTTCACAATCAAATTCTTCAAAATCTTGATTAGCATCCACATTATCCACTTTACCATCAACTTTAAGATCTAAAATTCCGACAACTCTCTCGTCATTACCAGGCACTTCACACGGATCCAACTCACCATGTTCTGACCATATCGTGTAATTGTTTTTAAACCCTCTTTTTAGCAGATGTGATTGGATTACTCCTATATCTCTCCAAGCTATCTTATTATCACAATCGATGCACGGACATAATATCTCCTTGCTCTTTCGCAAATTCGCGTGCTTGTTGGCCGCTTCAATAAAGCTTCTCAAATTTCGAATGTACGACGGATGTGGTCTTGGCACATTGTACATCTAACCTCGGTCCATTACCTATCCCTATATTGATTAACGTCAATATCGAGATGTAACATGAAAAAAATAAATGTTCATGAAAGTGAAACAAGATCATATCGAGATGTACCTAGCACATGAGACAAAATTTTTTTAAAATATCCCTAATTAATTGAATTTAATCCCTAAATCATGAACGAATTAATGTGCATGAAAATGAAACAAGATTGCAGCAATATAGGTACCTTGAGGTGAGACAACTCTTCAAAAAAATCTTTAAATTAGATCAACTACAAGTCCAAATCTTGGAATTCCTGAGTTTTTCTTCAATTCCGGTCTATATTACAAAATTGAGGCAAAAATCGTATCAAAATGAGAAAGAAAACAAACGGAGATCATATATATGCATAAACTCTTGAAATCAAGCCCGAAAATCAAAAACAAAACCTTCTCCCCGTAGATCAAAAAAATCCGCCGCCGCTACAGTAGTGCGCAGCCTAGCGGCGTCGGGCTCCGGAAGTTAGGGTTCCTGCGCTGGAACCACTGAGCCTTTTATACTACATACAAATCACAGGCGGATTTTTAGAAAAACCGCTTGTGATGTATAACATCACAAGCGGTTTTCTATTTGGACCGCCTGTGAAGCTTACATATCACAGGCGGTCGAAATAGAAAAGCGCTTGTGATGTTATACATCACAAGCGGTTTTTTCTAAAAATCCGCATGTGATGTGTTTACTATATAAAAGCCTCGGTACGGTGGCTTAGGGTTTAGGTTTCGCCCGGAAGCTGATACTACGCCGCCAGGCTGCTGCGCCGCCGTTCCCGTCCCCGTCTCCGAGCCGTGAGCGCCCGCCACGCCGTCGCCGAGCCCGAGCCCAAGCGCCACCGTCTCCGAGCTGGGCGCCCGCCAGGCCGCGCCGTCCCCGAGCCCAACTCCGTCGTCCCCGAGCCCAACTCCGCCGTCCCCGAGCCCAACTCCGCCGTCCCCGTCCCCATCTCCGAGCCCGAGCGTCGCCGTCTCCATCTCCGAGTCCGAGCGTCGCCGTCTCCATCTCCGAGCCCGAGCGCCTCTGTCCCCGTCCCTGAGCCCAAGCGCCGCCGTCCCCGTCCCCGAGCCCGAGCGCCGCCGAGCCCGAGCGCCGAGTGCGCCGCCGTGCCCAACTCCGAGCCCTCGGTGCACTCCTTGATCATGCCTTAATTTCTTGTTACAAATTCATGCCTTGATTACTTGTTTTTGCTAGTCATGCCTTGTTAATCTTATATTGTTAATGTTGGTCATTATGCTTATATTGTTGGTGTTTTCACTTACATATTTTGTTAAGGTCACCATTTTTGCTTTAGTAGCTTGTATCCCTTGTGATTAAATGTTGGTCATTATGCTTATGAAGAATTTTGTCATGGATAGTTGATGCAACTACTAGGACCCCTTCTTGGTAGAAAATCTCCATAGTGATTGGGGCAACAAGTCTATTTTTAGTGCTTATGGCCACATACATCATGGAAGTACATAGCCATGGCAATGTTATTATCTCCCTATGTTATAAGACTTGTTCTTATCTCCCTTCTTAGTTTTTTGACTACCTATCTTTGCTTCCCAACCCTATGTTATAAGACTTGTTCTTATCTCCCATCTTTGACTTGTTCATAGCCATGACAATGTTATTTGGACCCCTCTTTTTGCCCTATAAGCCACATCCTTGTTCTCCCTCTGATCCCTGCCTTTGTTGCGATCTCAATTTTGATTGTGAGACTTGGCCATTTTCAGTTTTAGAGATGGAAAAAGAGCCACTTGACATGGTTGAGAGCTCAGTTCGAGTACTATTGGGAAGTGGATCTCTTTGATGTATTTCTTTTTCTAGTGATATCGATGGTGCCGAGTAGCACCAAATTTGGACTTGTGTCCATATCTATAGATGCTAGTAGTTGAGCACTAGCGCCTACAATCTTGACTACCTCATCCCTATTCTCTGTTTGGGACTTATATGGAGAATGGCATCGGCGGAATGCCTGAATCGGTGGACCCCAAGAAGAGATTAAGTCCTGTAGTCTACCACCTCCCGTTATTTGTGGGCTTCACCGATGGCTGGAAACATTTGGTGATAGCAAACGACCTTCGGGTTGAAGACGTCTGCGAGCTTGTTAAGGGGCCAAACGATGGTGAGCCGGTGTACTATGTCCGGATGTGTGGTCACAAAATTTAAAGCTGCCCCGGCTGCATGTGTGCGCTTCTCTTCTCTTAGGTGGGGTGCTAAGTGATCTTAATAGCCGACATAAGAGAAGAGAAGCGCACAGATGAAGCCGGGGCGGCTTTAAATTTTGTGACCACACATCCGGACAGAGTACACCGGCTCACCATCGTCTGGCCCCTTAACAAGCTCGCAGACGTCCCCAGCCCGAAGGTCGTTTGATGTCACCAAATGTTTCCCGCCCTCGGTGAAGCCCACAAATAACGGGAGGTGGTAGACTACAGGGCTTAATCTCTTCTTGGGGTCCTTCAGCATGGCTGTGATGTTATATTGCTGAAGGACCCCAAGAAGAGATTAAGCCCTGTAGTCTACCACCTCCCGTTATTTGTGGGCTTCACCGATGGCTGGAAACATTTGGTGATAGCAAACGACCTTCGGGCTGAAGACGTCTGCGAGCTTGTTAAGAGGCCAGACGATGTTGAGCCGGTGTACTATGTCCGGATGTGTGGTCACAAAATTAAAAGCTGCCCCGGCTGCATGTGTGTGCTTCTCTTCTCTTAGGTGGGGTGCTAAGTGATCTTAGTAGCCGACATAAGAGAAGAGAAGCGCACAGATGAAGCCGGGGCGGCTTTAAATTTTGTGACCACACATCCGGACAGAGTACACCGGCTCACCATCGTCTGGCCCCTTAACAAGCTCGCAGACGTCCCCAGCCCGAAGGTCGTTTGATGTCACCAAATGTTTCCCGCCCTCGGTGAAGCCCACAAATAACGGGAGGTGGTAGACTACAGGGCTTAATCTCTTCTTGGGGTCCTTCAGCATGGCTGTGATGTTATATTGCTGAAGGACCCCAAGAAGAGATTAAGCCCTGTAGTCTACCACCTCCCGTTATTTGTGGGCTTCACCGATGGCTGGAAACATTTGGTGATAGCAAACGACCTTCGGGCTGAAGACGTCTGCGAGCTTGTTAAGAGGCCAGACGATGTTGAGCCGGTGTACTATGTCCGGATGTGTGGTCACAAAATTAAAAGCTGCCTCGGCTGCATGTGTGTGCTTCTCTTCTCTTAGGTGGGGTGCTAAGTGATCTTAGTAGCCGACATAAGAGAAGAGAAGCGCACAGATGAAGCCGGGGCGGCTTTAAATTTTGTGACCACACATCCGGACAGAGTACACCGGCTCACCATCGTCTGGCCCCTTAACAAGCTCGCAGACGTCCCCAACCCGAAGGTCGTTTGATGTCACCAAATGTTTCCCGCCCTCGGTGAAGCCCACAAATAACGAGAGGTGGTAGACTATAGGGCATAATCTCTTCTTGGGGTCCTTCAGCATTATAACATCACAACCATGCCTTCTCTGTCTAACTGCATTGGAAAGTGCCCTTCTATCTGTGAGCTTGCTTCCCGACCCGATCCTGCCCCGTAGGGGGGTTTGGGCTCGATTTATTTTGAATCACCTTTTCTCCAAGTTCCTTTATTGATGGAACCAGTATATCAGACTAACAGTATATCCCTTTATCGATGGAACCAGCTTGAATGGCAGACAACGAGCAGCCTAGTATGGATGTGGTCTGCACCGGTGCGTCTAACAAAGTTGATGAAGACGCGACCAAACTTGAATGGCAGACAACGAGCAGCTTCGGTGAAGGGAGCGTGGAGGATAGTTCTAGTGACGACAATCCTTGTACTCCTATACCTCCAAGGAAGAAAAAAACATCATATGAGCTTGATGCCGACTATATTCCCAACGATGAAGAGGTAAATAGAAATATGCCGACTATATTGTTCATATATGAAAGGCCATTAATTTTTTCACTATATAGATTTCAAATGAAGAGAAGAAAGAGGATGCATCTTCTACACGAAACACGGAGGATGCTCCGATGCCTGAATCATCTGTTTCACATAAGCGGAAACGAGGGCGACGAGGTCCAAATCAGATGAAAGAAGGTGCAGTTATGTATGTAACAAAACTAAATGCAGAGGGGTTTCCTGAAGAACCACTTGACGTGGTTACAAAGTTTCGAAATTCCTGCGGGGCTACTGTTAGAGATATAGTGCCAATCACACTTCAAAAATGGAAGGATTTAGATGAAGACACCCGCAACAAGCTATGAGCTAAGTTGTCTGAGTCATTCAAGTTCCCAAAAGGCACAAAGGATGCAGTAAGGAAGTCGATGCTCTCTGCTATGGCCAAGATGTTTCGTGGGTGGAAGGCCGAGATGAATAGGGACTTTGTTAAGAAGAATAAGGTTCCTCCGCCCAAGAAAATGGGGAAAATCACTCAAGCTCAGTGGGAGGAATTTGTTCGTCAGAAGACCGAACTGAAGGCCAAAGAACTGGGCGAAACTAATTCTCAGAGAGCGAAGATGAACAAACACCCCCATCGCCTAGGGTCAAGCGGATATCACCATAAAGTTGTGCAGTGGAACAAGATTATCGAGGAAGCTATAACTAACGGCACTTTGGACCCAATATTAAAAGATATCGATGAGAGAGCTATTCGTTGGATCTTAGGTCGAGCAGGTTTGAGTGAGGACGGCAAACTTTTGCATCCAGAATTGGTAGGCGAAGTTTCGACAAAAATTCAAGAATATGCAGATAAGAGAAAAAAAGGAGAATTTAAGCCTCGGAGGGAGAATGACATACTAACTGCAGCACTAGGCAATCCTGAACACACTGGACGGGCTCGGGGAATCTCTTCTAAGATTTCCTGGAGAGAGGCGTTTCCAGAGTATGCGTCGTCATATAGGAAACACGAGAAGTCGAAAAGGACCCTTGAAGAGACTATTGATGAAAGGGTACAAAAGGCTATTAATGACGTGATGAACAAAATGAAGAAAACAGAATGCATATCATTTGAACTCAAGCCAAGCCACATGAGTCCACCTATAGTCCCTAGCAGCGTTGGATCTGTGCAAGACTTGACCAAGTACCCTGTAGACGATATTGTTGAGGACAAGCCTTGCTTTCTTCATATTCCAATCAATCGATCTAGGACAAAAACAAAGCAAGCTGCTACTGGTTTGGTAAAACCAGGACTTGTTAACTACAAGGACAATCCTGTCCCGCCACACTATGCTGTGGTCCAAGTTCTAGAAATCACAAACAGTGGTTGCGAAGATTGGGAGATAGATTTTCCAGTTGAGGGGATCATAACTTTGCAGGAGGCAATGAACGAGTTGGTTCTTTGGCATCGACGCGACATCAAGTTTGGTGATGAGCCGAATTCAACACCAGTGCAGGAAGATATGACACCGACCTCCAAAAAAATCGTTGAAACAATCATATCGCCTCTTGCGAAGGAACTCGACGAGGGGGACGTAGACAAAATTGTTCCTCAGAATGTCGACGTCAACATCAAAAAGGAACCAAAGGTTGGCACCAATGTTGAAGGGCCAACTATTTCAAAGAAAATTCATAAGCGAATCGCCACAGACGATGTCAAGAAACCGTCAGAATCAGTGGCACGCTACCTGCATAAATTGCAGAGAGTTATGACTAATCAATCAAAAGCAATATCAGCATCTCATGGAGTAGGCACACGGTCGACCCAAATAGACAATTTCGAAGTATGGGAAGAAGATGGAATGATTCATACTCGAGAATCATTACGTCTTAAAACCAATATCTCGGTATACAAGAAGGAGGATGTTCCTCCTAAATTTGTGAATGGGAGGCCGTTCTTAACGACGGTGCAACTTTCTAAGTTGTCAACTCCGGAGATTAGAATGCATGAGTGGTACATGGTGGCTAGCAACAAATACAAACTCGAGGAATTCACATTTGTTGTGCCAGAAGATGCATTTTGGAGCAATGATCATATAAATCCTGTGCGGCATTTATTCTTTGACGATCTCTGGTCGTTGTACCACCGACAAAGGATGGAAACCAACTACTTAACCCTCTTTTGCTTGTAAGTACCTCTAAACTTTCATATTTGTTAGTTTTGTACACGCACACATAAACGAGAGTCTAACGATTAACACTATTACACGTAGGATGCAATACATGGATGATAAGAAGAAACAACTTAAGACAGGGTTTCTTGACCCGTTGATGATATCCCAAGCTCGCTACAAAGTAGTTGCTCGGAGGCAAGGAGAAGAATACAAAGACTTGGACGATGCTGAATTTGAGAAAGCCGTCAAACAGAATCAGAGAAAGAAAATGAAGGTAATGGCGGCATACATTGGACGAGCCATGTATAATCATGTACAACATGGCAAGGACTTAATAATAGCTCCGCACCACTTTAAGTAAGTTATCGACATGGTTTAATTTTGAACTATAAATTATGGCAATCGTGATATTAACATGTGTTTTCGTCTATGTCTATATAGTGACCACTACATTTGTATCATGATCTGGCCAAAGGATGGTAAAGTCGTGGTCTTCGACTCATTGAGAATGGAAAAGGCTACGTATAATGACTTCTTGAAGATTTTAGAGAAGTATGATTATTATTGCACACTTGTACTTATTACAACTTAACAAATGTATTCTTAATTTCACAATGCTATTCTTATATGCAGTGCATACCGTTTTTATTGGAAAGATCTTGGCGGCGAACATCCAGAGGACAAGCCTAATTTGTCAATATCATTATTTCCATATGGTGACAAACAACCTCCGGGTACTGTCCTGTGCGGTTATTATGTATGCGAATGGTGTCGTGTCACCTTCCATTACATGGTCAATCATGAGGATGTAAGTTCGCTATCATTGTCTATGTTGCAATTTTTATGTTATATTGTTGCTCATCACATTACTCTTAGCACCGATTGCTTTTTGCTTTCATTGCAGGTTCCTAAATCTAAGATCAATGCTGAATGGTTAGAAAGAGATATGGTTTCCACCGGCGTTGCTAAGGTTGTAAGAGACTTGCTTTACTTTATGCGCCGTGAAGTTCTTCATCAACAAGGGCTATTCTACAATGTAAATGGAAATTTGCAAAAATTCCCAGAACTAAGTTTGTACACAATATCACACAGTGTTTAGGTCTTTAGTTAGGAACTTTAGATGTTTAGTTGTCTATGGAACTTTGAGATGTTTAGTTGTATAATTCTGTGTATGACGATGGAACTTGATATGTGGATGAATCTGTGTATTATCCCTGTTATGGAACTTGTAATCTGTGTATTATACCTGTTATGGAACTTGTAATATGTGTAAATCTGTGTACAATCTGTGTATTATGCAATCTGTGTGAATCTGTGTATAATCTGTATATATGAATCTGTTTATACCTGTTTGAAAATTCTGTGTATTATACCTGTTTGAAAATTCTGTATATATGAATCTGTATAATGAAAACCGTCTGTGATTTATAGTGTATGCAGTCGGTTCCTTTGAACTGGACCGCCTGTGATGTGTGTCTATCACAGGCGGTTCCGTTGAACTGGACCGCCTGTAATCTGTGTTTTTCACAGGCGGTTTTTGATTGACCGCCTGTGATGTTGTTTTACATCACAGGCGGTGCACCACAAGCGGTTCCTGGAACCGCCTGTGTAGTGGCGAACCAGACCGCCTGTACAGAGGTGTGCTGTAGTAGTGACGAGTAGGGAAACGATCCGTATTGCGGGGGGCTTCGCCCCCCCTGCACCCCCAGGCGTCCCTGGGCCGCGGGAAGACCAGTTGGCATCGCTGCGCTCCGGCCCAAACCTCCCGGCGACGGGCCTCCGCTTCGCTCGCCAACTTGGCCGCCTTCTTCAGAATTTGAATCACAAACTCAACAAACTCCACCTTGAGACAAATTCCTTATAGCATCATAATAGCAAACTCCACCTTAAACAAATGCATCATCATCTTGCCGGCGTCAACAGCCACTAAGGGCTAATTTATAATAGCAACAGAAACATGCTTTGTCATCATATCAGCAGGATTATTACGAGTACTGATCTTGCATACCTTCACCAAACCTTTTTCAATGATATCACGAACGAAGTGATAACAAATATCAATATGTTTGGATTTCTCAGTAATCATATGATCTTTGGTGAGATGAATAGCACTCTGACTATCACAATAGATGGTAATGCAAGACTTAATTCCACATAGCTCTAAATATATACCTTTCAACCATAAGGCTTCCTTAGTAACTTCTGCAATTGCCATATACTCAGCTTCTATGGTAGACAAAGCAACAATATCGTGTAAACGAGCTTTCCAACTCACAGCACAATCTCCAATAGTAAAGACATAACCTGAAAGAGATCTCCTCCTGTCTAAATCACCACATAATCTGAATCAACATAGCCAACCAGACCATCTCCAGATTTACCAAAACATAAACAAGTACTAGAAGAACTACGTAGATATCTGAAAATCCACTGAACAGCTTTCAAATGCTCTTTACCAGGATTAGACATGTATCTAGCAACAACGCTCATAGCATGAGACAAATCAGGACGAGAGCAAACCATAGCATACATGAGTGACCCAACAGCACTAGAGTATGGAACTTTTGACATATATTCAAGCTCAGCATCAGTTTCAGCACACTATTTAGCAGACAGTTTAAAATGAGGAGCCAACGGAGTACTCACAGGTTTAGCATTTTGCATGTTGAAACGACGAAGGACCTTCTTAATATAATTCTTCTGGCTCAAGTACAGCAATCCAGACTTCCTATCCCTGACTATCTCTATGCCAAGGATTTTCTTTGCAACACCTACATCCTTCATATCAAATTCGCTACTAAGCTGTGCCTTTAAAGCAGCGATTTCTTTCATGCTCTTGGCAGCAATCAACATATCATCAACATATAGCAGCAAATATGTAGGTGATCCATTAACAAATTTTAGATAAACACAACTATCATATTGAGACCTCTGAAAGCCATTAGAAAGCATAAATGAATCAAACCTCTTATACCACTGTCGGGGAGATTGTTTCAGACCATATAAGGACTTCTTCAACCTGCACACATAGTCTTCTTTTCCAGGAAGAATGAACCCCTCAGGCTGGTCCATATAAATATCCTCCTCCAAATCACCATGTAAGAAAGCAGTTTTCACATCTAACTGCTCAAGCTCATAGTCATGTACAGCAACAAGACTAAGAAAGGTACGAATTGAACTATGTTTGACAACAGGAGAATAGACATCAGAGTAATCAATTCCTGGAATCTAACTAAAACCTTTGGCAACTAGCCTTGATTTAAAGCGCGGAGGCTCTTTTGGAGTCATACCTTCTTTTCTTTTGAAGATCCATTTGCACTTAATTGCCTTTTTGCCAGAAAGCAGCCGAACTAGTTCCCAAGTGCCATTCTTATCAAGAGACTCCATTTCTTCATGCATAGCACCCATCCACTTTTCACTATCAGTAGACAATATAGCTTCTGAATAATTCAATGGTTCTTGAACATTATCAACTTCTTCAGCAACAGCCAAAGCAAAAGCAACATTGCACTCTTCAACCAGTCTTTGGGGCTGAACTATCTGCCTCCTAGCTTGGCCTTCAGCAAGAGACTGAGGATGATTCTGGTTAGTAGCACTGGTAGATACAACCGAAGGGAACATAGCAGATTCATTGAACACGACGTTTCTACTAAAAAATGCCTTCTGTGTATTAGGATTCCACAATTTATATGCTTTAACACAAGATCCATAACCCAAGAAAACACACTTAATTGCTCTAGGCTCAAGTTTACCATTATCAACATGTGCATATGCAATACAACCAAACACTCTCAACTGAGAATAATCAGAGGGGGAACCAGACCAAACCTCAATTGGAGTTTTCTTATCGATAGCAGTGGATGATGAACAATTGATCAAATGACAAGAAGTGGAAGCGGCCTCAACCCAAAACTTTCGGCTCAAACCTAAGTTGGACAACATACACCGAGCCTTGGAGATTATTGTTCTGTTCATACGCTCTGCCACACCGTTCTGCTGAGGCGTATATGGTATAGTGTGGTGCCTCACAATGCCCTCCTTCCTGCAGAAAGAGTTAAAATCACCAGAACAAAACTCCATACCATTGTCAGTTCTCAGAACTTTCAGCTTCCTCTCAGTCTGCTTCTCAACCATAGTCTTCCAAACCTTGAAAGACTCAAAGGCATCTGATTTTTGCTTAAGAAAATAAGGCCAAACTCTGCGTGAATTATCATCAATGATAGTCAACATGTAACGAGCACCACCATGAGAAGGTATACGTGACGGCCCCCATAAATCAGCATGAACATAATCAAAAATATTTTCGGTATTATGAACAGCAGAACTAAACTTTACCCTTTTATGCTTACTGAAAACACAGTGCTCACAGAAATCAAGGGTATCAGCATGGCAACCATCAAGAAGGCCTCTCTTGCTCAATTCTACCAAACCAGGTGCACTCATATGGCCAAGGCGCATATGCCAAATTTTAGTAGTCTCAGAATCAGAAGCAACAACAGCATTAGCAGAGCCAGAACTACCTCGAAGCACATATAAGTTTTCAACTTTCAAATCACCTTTAATAACCACAAGAGAGCCTTTTGTTACCTTCATGACACCGTCACCGGCAGTATACTTGTAACCTTTTGTGTCCAGAGTACTCAGAGAGATGAGGTTCCTGGACATGGATGGAACATGCCGCACTTCAGTCAATGTGCGTACAATCCCATCAAACATCTTGATCTGCACGGTGCCCATGCCAACAACAGTGCAAGGGGAATTATCACCCATCCGAAGAGTACCTCCGTTCTGCACAGCTTCATAGGTACTAAACAGAGATTTGTTAGTGCAAACATGATACGAGCAAGCAGAATCGAGGATCCATTGGGCATCATCAGCAGCACAACCAGCAAAGGCAATAAGAACATCACCATTATCAGAATTATTTTCGGATGCAACAGAGACAGTACCACCGTTCTTACCCTTCTCCTTGTTCCTCTTCTCCTTGTTCTGTAGTTTGTAACAGTTCTCAATTACATGGTTCGTCTTCTTGCAGTATTTGCAAAATAATTCATCGGATGCCCCTCTTTGTGACGGAACCTTCCAAGTCATTAGGCCTACCTACAGTTGTCCTTGTCTAACAAACATCAGACAACCCTGTAGATGTTCCTGAATCACTTGACAAGTTCGGTATCTTTTCTTACCTTTCCAGGAAAGTTTCACCCGTCTTGCAGACATTACAGAACATCGGAGATATCGGAAAGCGGAAGTGATTACAGAAACTTACATTTATTTAAAAGTAAGATTAAGTTGCTTATACAGACCAGAAAATATAAACGAGTGCAGAGTAATATTATTACATAACCAAGGGAGGCAAAAACCCCTCCCGATAAGTTTTTATATAAAAGTTCTCTTATGGAGGACCAAGTCCTCCCGCATCCTCACTCTTGCTTTTCCTCCTGAGGAACCACCTTGGTACAGAAGCAACAGAAATCTGCTACTTCCTCACCTAAAAACAACGAAGGGATAAACCCTGAGTATGGAATTACTCAGCAAGTCTTACCCGACTAAAGAAAAGATTCTCAAGGGTATGCTGGCTTAAGGGAGTCAAGGTAAGGCTTTTCAATAATCAAAGACTCTGTTTTGCAGAAATGCTTACTAAAGTGGATCCTTAAAAAAATCCAATTTTATTTGTCAAGTTAAGTAAAATTACCTGTAACTAGAGTTCTTTCTACCCTAGTTCAATCACTTGTCCTGCACTAGCCAATTTCTTAACAAAACCCATCATCTTTAGTGGATTGCTACGTATAAGTCAGTGACCAAGTCTCCATAACCGCGGAGGTACGACGATCCGAATCAATTATACTCAGCTGAGGATCTCCAATCACATGACATATGTAGCACTTAACCCTTGCATATGTCAACCCGCCACTGGGGTTCTTAAGACCAGATCAGGTTCACGCAAACCGAGAGCACAGATACACCACCGTCCAGCCTCTTGCCACGGAGGGTCCATGCTACTCTCGCCACCGCTCCACGCCTATTTCGTGTTATCTTATTCTGGCCTTAGTCTGCCCGAGGCAAGGCTTACTCATGACGAGGCATGTGACCAGTTAAAGGGTCCTCGGTCAGCAGGCCTACATCGACACGGTCCTTAATCGACTCAGACGGAGACACTACACCGAGACTATCTTCTCGTGCAAGTCACCCGCCCGATCTCAGCTTAATCATTAAACCCAAAAAACTTGGTACCTGGCAGAGGTACATCTTTTCTGATGTTGAATCCATCAAGGCCTTTGACAGATTCACCATCAAGTTTTATTTTCGAAAACATCCCACCCACTTTTGCCACATCATATTTTGTAAAAACAAAACATTTTGTTTTTCTAAAGCAAGGCTAAGCATCAAAAAATATTTTGTGGAACGGGTGATCAAGGAAGGTAATCAAATTCAAGGAAGGTAATGCAGGAATTGTTTTAGCAATCAACTCCTATCACCTAATGCATCAAGCAAGTGAAAAAGGTTTTTAAAATACAAGGAGGTGGCAAATGCACCGGGGCTTGCCTTCGTTCGTAGGTGAGTCTGGCTCAGGCCCGTAGATGTCAAAATAAAGACAAGATCCTGCCTGAGAGTCCGAAGGTGGTGGTGCCTTTTCTTCACTTACTTCAGTTTCTTCTTCGTTTTCTAAACATAACCACATATATGTATAAGAATGAATGCCATGTAATACTCAATTTATACTGTGGTGTGGGATAATGTGGTGGAGCTGGCCGCGGGCTCAATTTATAGAAGGAGCGAGCAGTGACGAGCAATTTGGGTAGATTGCGCTGGCGGCCGGAGATGAAGAAGAAGGCACTGGCCGCGTGAGTGCGTGTCCATAGTCGTGGCGAGCTCACCGGCGACGATGGGACTGCTATAGGGAGTCACGGCGACGCGGTGGAAATTCTCGGACACGCGGCGGGCACGGAGATGGCACGACGGCGGCGAGCAGCTTTATCTACGGCGGTGAGCAAGGGGGAATGAATTACGGCTAGCCGGAGTGGCTTCCAAGTCACCGGCGACGAAGATATTTTGACCCCGCGACGTTATCGACTTACCCCGAGCGTGAATCATGACGCCGGCAACGCGAATCACGGCGGGGGGGGTCACCGGCGGTGGGATTTTTCTGCGCTGGCAATCTGATCCGGTTTAGGCACTGTACCATGGCAATTCCCCCATCAGTCGTCCTGACAGAGCACTTTGGAGCACCATTTTCTCCCAAATTTCTATGGCAACATCCCCAAGTCTCTGCATCAAAGTTGTAGCGCTACATACCAGCTACAAATCGACTATAGGGATTAAACTTAGTTGAGCACTGGATCATGCTCAGAATTGAGCTTGAAGTTGCTGTCAGTCCACTGTTAGTCTGAAAATTCAGACTTTAACAACCTGACAGCCAAAGTTTGAGCATGATTATCTCCAAATTTCTCACAAGAACATGGCTTGCACTCTTAAGCAAACTTGTTATCCATTAATAGGTCTACAAGTTTGATGTGGTGCCCCAGGGCAAAAAACCCTATATTTTAAGAGTTGCAAGGCTCCAAAGTTGAGCTCATCAATCTGAAATTCAGACTTAGCATGAAATCACAACTAGGGGCCTTTTTGCAATTGAATCCAAATCTTAGGACTTGGCTTCCAAATTCACACCTTAGTGAATCAAGTGACTTAAGATACTTTATTAACTTGGTTTTTGCACTTTAATCCAAATGTGCATCAATTTTGCACATAAGCCCCTAGGTTTTAGTTTTAGGGTTTTCCAGGGTTCAAATGGGGATTTTTGGTATCCCAGGGGTATAAAAGTGATTCAAGTTCATTCTTGGGAACATTTTGTGACCATTTCCCTAAAGCTTTTAGGTTTTCTTAATTTGGGTTAAGTCTTACCCCCTTTAATCTCTATTTAGGGTTAAGCTTCCTACCCAGGGTTCTATTTGCAAAGTGTTATAACAACACAACTTGTTTGAAATTTTTACCTAGTGAATGCACTCTAGGTGTGTCAAACATATGCAATGCCAATGCTTATGATGCCATGCTCAAGTTTTAGTTACAGTAACACCAGGGGTGTTACATTCTTCCCCCCATAAAAGAATCTCGTCCCGAGATTAAAAGTCCTAGGGTAAGTAATGGAAAAGGAAATGTGTCACATTTTTATTTCCTTATTTCTGGTACAAGGTAGGGGTGGTGTGGGGGTCATTTTTTTATTACAATACTAAATATACTTTACAAATTACATGAGGCTAAAAAGCCTGGGAAAATCTTATCTAAAAAGTCTTGAGTTTCCCATGTAGCCTCATCTTCGGAATGCCGGTTCCATTGTATCTTGTAGAACTTGAGAGTTTTTCTCCGGGTAATCCTATCCTTTTGATCCAAGACTCGAATAGGGTGCTCAGAATATGTCAAGTCTGGTTCAAGGACAACATCCGTCACTTCAACGGTTCGATCAGGAATCCGAAGACACTTCTTCAATTGGGACACGTGGAACACATTATGCATGGCAGACAATGTTTCGGGTAGTTGGAGTCGGTATGCCACTGGTCCACATTGCTCAAGTATAGGGAATGGGCCAATATACCGGGGTGCAAGCTTTCCTTTAACCCCAAAACGTGATACCCCCTTCATTGGTGAAACTTTCAGGTAGACATAGTCTCCCACAAGGAAGTATAAGGGCATTCGCCGTTTGTCTGCATAACTCTTCTGATGGGCTTGAGCTTTCTTCAAATTATGAATTATTTTCTGAACCTTTTCTTCAGTTTCTTTCACCATATCAGGCCTGAAAAAGTACCTTTCACCAGGTTCAGACCAATTTAGCGGGGTACGACATCGTCGTCCATATAAAGCTTCAAAGGGTGCCATCACGATACTTTCTTGATAGCTATTATTATATGAAAATTCCGCTAACGGCAAACATTCATCCCATTTTTGTGGAAATTCCAGAACACATGCCTGTAGCATATCTTCCAGTACCTGATTTACCCTCTTAGTCTGCCCACTGGTTTGAGGATGGTAGGCCAAACTATGGAGCAACTTAGTACCCAAGGATTTGTGAAGTGCTTCCCAAAACTTGGCTACAAATTGAGGTCCACGATCCGACACTATGGTCTTCCGAACACCATGCAGACTAAGAATACGAGCAATGTACAATTGGGCATAGACAGTAACCGGGTGATCTGTCTTGACCGGCAGAAAGTGAGCAATCTTCGTAAGCCAATCAATTATAACCCAGATAGAATCATACCCTTTTGTAGTCCTGGGCAATCCCACAATGAAGTCCATACTAATATCTTCCCATTTCCATGTTGGGATCAGCAAAGATTGTAATGGACCAGGTGTCTTCATGTGTATGGCCTTGACACGTCTGCAAGTGTCACACTTAGCCACATAGCGTGCAATTTCAATTTTCATCTTCGTCCACTAGTAGTGCTGCTTTAGATCATGATACATCTTAGTGCTTCCAGGATGAATAGAATAGCGACTAAGATGTGCTTCATCTAAGATTTGCTGGCGGAGTTCTTCATTCTTCGGCACCACTATGCGGTTATTGAACCATACCACACCTTGATCGTCTTCTTTGAAACATTTGGCTATTCCAGCCCTTATCTTCTCCCGTATGTGCTTCATACCCTCATCATTTCTTTGTGCGTCAATTATTCTTTGTAAGATAATTGACTCTAGCTTCAAATGATTTGAAGTCCCATGTTGAATCATTCCCAGGTTTAATTTCTCCATCTCCTGGCATAATGTAATGTCAGAAGTCCTCACTGTTAAACAATGGCAGGAAGCCTTGCGACTGAGCGCATCTGCCACTACATTTGCTTTTCCTGGGTGATAATGAATTTCTAATTCATAATCCTTGATTAGCTCGAGCCATCGCCTCTGCCTCATATTCAATTCTGACTGGGTGAAGATATACTTCAAACTTTTATGATCTGTATAAATGTGACAGATATTTCCCAACAGATAGTGACGCCAAATTTTCGGGGCATGAACCACAGCAGCTAGCTCCAGATCATGAGTTGGGTAATGCTCCTCATGTCGGCGCAACTGCCTTGAAGCATATGCAATTACTCGGCCTTCTTGCATTAATACACAGCAGAGTCCACTGCCTGATGCATCACAATATACATCAAAAGGCTTGGTGATGTCCGGTTGAGCCAATACCGGAGCAGTGGTTAATAATGTCTTCAATTGTTCAAAAGCTTCATTACACTTAGAAGACCAATTGAATTTAATATCATTCTTCAATAAACTTGTGATCGGCTTCACAAGCTTAGAAAAATCTGGTATGAATCTGTGGTAATATCCCGCCAGTTCAAGGAAACTTCGGACTTGATGAACAGTGGTTGGGGGTTTCCACTCCAAAATGTCCTTGACTTTGTTGGGGTCTACCACAATCCCTCTGGCAGATAGAACATGTCCCAGAAATTGAATTTCCTCCAGCCAAAACGCGCATTTGCTGAACTTGGCATATAACTGATGTTCCCTCAGACGCGTTAACATAATCCGTAAATGTTGAGCATGCTCCTCTTCATTCTTGGAATATATTAGAATATCGTCAATGAAGACCACCACAAACTTGTCTAGCTCGGGTATGAATACCGAGTTCATCAAATATGTGAAGTGGGCCGGAGCATTTGTTAACCCGAAAGACATTACCAGATATTCAAACAACCCATACCGCGTAGTGAATGCGGTCTTTGGTATATCCTCGGGCCGAATACGGATCTGATGATAGCCCGACCTGAGATCAATTTTGGAGAATACCCTCGCCCCGGTCAGTTGATCAAATAAGATGTCAATCCTCGGAAGAGGGTACTTGTTCTTGATAGTGACCTCATTCAGGGGCCGATAATCCACGCACATCCGTAAGGTTTGATCCTTCTTCTTGACGAATATGGCTGGACAACACCAAGGTGACGAGCTTGGCCGGATGAATCCTTTCTCCAGGAGATCCTGTAATTGAATCTTCAATTCTGCAACTCATTTGGAGGCATACGGTACGATCTTCGAGAAATGGGAGCCGTACCGGGCTTTAACTCAATTACAAACTCTACATCCCTTTCAGGTGGCAATCCCGGCAAATCCTCGGGAAAGACATCGGGAAACTCGCATACTACCGGAATATCCTTAATTTCCGGTACTATGACTTCATAAACTCTGCCAGTAATTTTGTTTGGAATAGGGATGGGCAAAAGAATTTCTTCTTGATGATGACTCAACCTGATGGTTCTTTGTTCAGTATTGAGTGTTGCTTTATGCTTGGCCAACCAATTCATACCCAGAATAACATCTATGTCTTGGCCTTTCAGGACGATCATATTGGTAGGAAAGTCCCGTCCGGCCAATGATACGGGCACTTGATAGGCCACTTCTCTAGTAAAGATTTGTCCCCCAGGTGAGTGTATTTTAAATCCCTCTTTTGATTCATGGCATGCAATGTGATGTTGCTCCACAAATTTCTTGCTAATGAACGTATGCGAAGCACCAGAATCAAAAAGAATGACTGCAGGATGATTGGCCACGAGGAACATACCCATCATTACCGGCTCTCCGTCCGGTGTAGTGGCCACTTGTGTATAGTATACGCGTCCCGTCTTCTTGAAATTTTTGCCCTTAGTATTTCCCTTGCCTTGAGCTGAATTCCTCGATCCTTGCTGATTATTTGCTTGATTCTGCTTGGGATAGGGGCAATCTTTGATGAAATGCCCAGACTTGCCACAATTGAAACATCCGGTTGAAGAGCTGGGCAAAGCAGGGAATCGAGTGCCTGGGGCACCCGACTGACTTGGGGCAGTGGGGGCATTATTGGGACGAATAATTATTGGTTGCTTGAAAGGGAAGGATGGTGCATGTGAACGATTCTGGTTAGAAGGCCGGAGAATAAACCGTTGCCTCTTTACCGGGCCCTGACTAGGCCTATCACCTCCAAATCCCTTAGACTTTCCGACATCTGCATACTTTGCTTCCACAGCCAAGGCTGTACTGACAGCTCTCCCATACGTGAGATCTATGCAGGTTGCCATTTTCTCTGCAGTCGATCATTTAGACCTCTCATAAAGCAATTCTTCTTTTTCAAATCAGTGTTCACCTGATCGATTGCATATTGTGACAGATGATTAAACTTATTGAGATACTGATTAACAGTATCCCCTCCTTGCTTTAGCTTCATGAATTCTTCTTGCTTCATATGTAGGACACCTTCGGGTATATAATGCTCGCGGAATGCCACTTTGAATTCTTCCCAGGTTATTTGGTGATTGGCCGGTTGAACGGCCACGAAATTTCCCCACCAAGTACTGGCAGGGCCGCGTAATTGCTGGGCTGCAAATAAAGGCTTCTGGGTCTCCGAACAGCGTAGAAGTCCGAATTTTTGTTCAATCACTCGAAGCCATTCATCGGCTTCCAACGGATCTTCAGCTTTAACAAACAAGGGTGGACGTGTCTCCGAGAAGTCCAGATAAGAAGTTTCGCGGGGGCCCTGTTGATAACCCCGCCCACCATGCTACTGGAACTGTTGGACCACCATTTCTCTCAGAAAGCGGGTATTATCAGCAGTCGCGTTTACTAAGGCGGCAATCGCCTCAGCCAGCGTGGGAGGAACAGGAGGTGGATTTGGTGTAGATTCCCTTCCACAAGAGGGTCCCGCTGCATCCTGGGATCGGGTCTTGGACGGCATCTGTGGCAACAACATTTGAACACAAATATAATATGCCAAAGACAAAACCCATCCAATTTACATTACCAAAAAGAGTAATGTACATACTCGATTTTACAACCGGATACATTACTCAGTAATAGCATTACCTATAATACAATAGTACATCCTACAATATACTATTTCTATTTCTACAACTATACTACTATTCCTGCTTCTGGTTGTTCCTGGCAGCCTCGTCGTCGGGTGTGGGAGACCATTCATCGACCAGCCTCATAGAAGGAGGGGGCTTAAAAAGGTCTAGCTCACCACCAAGCGCTTCTCCCGCAACATGCGAGGGTCCGGCTTCCGACCCGACAGGATCCATAGGGGCACTAGGATGTAGTTGCGAATACAGTACATGAACTTCCTCATGTAAGGTATTGCAATATGCCTGCAGGTTGTCAATAGTAGAACTAAGTTCCTCGACTCGGGCTCGAGCCTTTGCTGCTTTAGCCCAAGCCACTGAACGAGACTATACCGCCCAGTCGAGCGCTAAATCCCAATCAGCAAGCTGATCCTGCAGACGGCGGATATAACTCCTTAATTCGTTTATCCTATCGCCATCCGCGACTCACATACTGGTCCTGTGTTGCAGTTCTGTTTGAAGTTGACTCACGCGGGCTTCGAGATCCCCAATTGGATCGTTGCTTCCACTACTACTATCCTCATCCCATGGGGCAAGTTGATGACGAGGTACTCCAATTGGGCCTGTTGACTTACGTGCAGTCTTCCTCGTGCGTGGCGGCATTTCTCTAGGGGGGAAAATTTTATTAGTATAGTTCTTAACATGATGCATGTGTAATTACAGAATCAACCTTAGTTGATTCATACCTTCTATACATTGAACTCCTCCTATCTGGTCTTTCATATACATTCTTCAGATATGGGGGATAAGAATAGAAGAAATCTTTCTAGGTGAGTTTTTAGAAAATCTTTTTGAAAATGCCTCATAATATCTGCGAAGAAAGGCTACGCTCCGATACCAGCTGTGACGGAACCTTCCAAGTCATTAGGCCTACCTACAGTTGTCCTTGTCTAACAGACATCAGACAACCCTGTAGATGTTCCTGAATCACTTGACAAGTTCGGTATCTTTTCTTACCTTTCCAGGAACATTTCACCCGTCTTGCAGACATTACAAAACATCGGAGATATCGGAAAGCGGAAGTGATTACAGAAACTTACATTTATTTAAAAGTA
This sequence comes from Zea luxurians, assembly GCA_029449295.1. Lineage (NCBI taxonomy): Eukaryota > Viridiplantae > Streptophyta > Magnoliopsida > Poales > Poaceae > Zea > Zea luxurians. The sequence goes on along the minus strand of JAOPSE010000005.1, from coordinate 168,314,086 downwards.
AGATTAAGTTGCTTATACAAACCAGAAAATATAAACGAGTGCAGAGTAATATTATTACATAACCAAGGGAGGCAAAAACCCCTCCCGATAAGTTTTTATATAAAAGTTCTCTTATGGAGGACCAAGTCCTCCCGCATCCTCACTCTTGCTTTTCCTCCTGAGGAACCACCTTGGTACAGAAGCAACAGAAATCTGCTACTTCCTCACCTAAAAACAACGAAGGGATAAACCCTGAGTATGGAATTACTCAGCAAGTCTTACCTGACTAAAGAAAAGACTCTCAAGGGTATGCTGGCTTAAGGGAGTCAAGGTAAGGCTTTTCAATAATCAAAGACTCTGTTTTGCAGAAATGCTTACTAAAGTGGATCCTTAAAAAAATCCAATTTTATTAGTCAAGTTAAGTAAAATTACCTGTAACTAGAGTTCTTTCTACCCTAGTTCAATCACTTGTCCTGCACTAGCCAATTTCTTAACAAAACCCATCATCTTTAGTGGATTGCTACGTATAAGTCAGTGACCAAGTCTCCATAACCGCGGAGGTACGGCGATCCGAATCGATTATACTCAGCTGAGAATCTCCAATCACACGACATATGTAGCACTTAACCCTTGCATATGTCAACCCCCCACTGGGTTCTTAAGACCAGATCAGGTTCACGCAAACCGAGAGCACAGATACACCATCATCTAGCCTCTTGCCACGGAGGGTCCACGCTACTCTCGCCACCGCTCCACGCCTATTTCGTGTTATCTTATTCTGGCCTTAGTCTGCCCGAGGCAAGGCTTACCCATGACGAGGCATGTGACCAGTTAAAGGGTCCTCGGTCAGCAGGCCTACATCGACACGGTCCTTAATCGACTCAGACGGAGACACTACACCGAGACTCTCTTCTTGAGCAAGTCACCCACCTGGTCTCAGCTTAATCATTAAACCCAAAAAACTTAGTACCTGGCAGAGGTACATCTTTTCCGATGTTGAATCCATCAAGGCCTTTGATAGATTCACCATAAAGTTTTATTTTCGAAAACATCCCACCCACTTTTGCCACATCATATTTTGTAAAAACAAAACATTTTGTTTTTCTAAAGCAAGGCTAAGCATCAAAAAATATTTTGTGGAACGGGTGATCAAGGAAGGTAATCAAATTCAAGGAAGGTAATGCAGGAATTGTTTTAGCAATCAACTCCTATCACCTAATGCATCAAGCAAGTGAAAAAGGTTTTTAAAATACAAGGAGGTGGCAAATGCACCGGGGCTTGCCTTCGTTCGTAGGTGAGTCTGGCTCAGGCCCGCAGATGTCAAAATAAAGACAAGATCCTGCCTGAGAGTCCGAAGGTGGTGGTGCCTTTTCTTCACTTACTTCAGTTTCTTCTTCGTTTTCTAAACATAACCACATATATGTATAAGAATGAATGCCATGTAATACTCATGAGAGTGCAAAGATAATATAAACTTATTATCTAAGTCTTGAATACAACTTTCCTTCACGGAACTCCGAGAACTTAGGGTTTCCAGATTCAGTAAAGGAGTTCATAGAGCAGGGGTGGGGGTTTTGGGGTTCTAAGTATCAAACAAGGTCCAAATAAACCCAAACTCTACCCAAGGATTCTAAATGATGTATAAAGCTCACATAAAAAGTTTGGGAAATTTTGGGATTATTATTTATTTTTTAAAAATACAGAACTATTACTTTAAACTACTTAAAATGCCTTAAAATTCCTTATTTCCTCTAAAAATCATAAAACTATTTTTATTAAATTCTAGGGAAAATAAGAAGGCCAGGAAAATTGGTCTCATATTTTTAGGATTTTTCTATAATTTTCTACAGATTTCTAAAGCTTCCTAGAAATAGAAAAAAGGAAAACAATGAACAGACTCGGGCCGAAATCAGCCCAAGTCGGCCCAACTACAGCAGAAACACGTCCCCACACGCGCGCCCGCGGCAACTATGCAAAGAGGCCCTCAGTTTATTAACTAAATCAAAGTAGGTTTGTTTACTGTTCCTCTGTGCCACTGACGTTTTTCAAATAAACCCTCGAACACCTATGTCTTCACAGAGTCCAGTCCACGACGGTGGACGGCGACACACCGATCACCGGCGTACCCGTACTGGCCGATTTACGCAATGACCGGCGCCCTCCATCGACTGACACCTAATTCACACCTCAATCGACGTTTCCCCTAAATTAATTTCACCAATAGCGCACTAAAACGCCCTGGCCACGGTGACCGTATGGGCAATGGATAAACACGGGCGTTCATGGCAACCCAGGGCGGTCTAGTTCAATCAGAGGGGTCGTGAAGCTTGAGGAGGACCTAAGGACGCTAGAACAGTTGATCAAGACACTGGGACTGACCTGGAATAGGCTGTCCGCGGTGAAGTGTTCTTGCGGTGAGTTCAAACCGATTTGGGGAAAATTAGAAATTCGAGCTCACTGGTGATTGACTGGGAGCAATACTGGTCGGGGTGGTGTGGGATAATGTGGTGGAGCTGGCCGCGGGCTCAATTTATAGAAGGAGCGAGCGGTGACGAGCAATTTGGGCAGATTGCGCTGGCGGCCGGAGATGAAGAAGAAGGCACTGGTCGCGTGAGTGCGTGTCCACAGTCGTGGCGAGCTCACCGGCGACGATGGGACTGCTATAGGGAGTCACGGCGACGCGGTGGAAAGACTCGGACACGCGGCGGGCACGGAGATGGCACGACGGCGGCGAGCAGCTTTATCTACGGCGGTGAGCAAGGGGAATGAATTACGGCTAGCCGGAGTGGCTTCCAAGTCACCGGCGGCGAAGATATTTTGACCCCGCGACGTTATCGACTTACCCCGAGCGTGAATCATGACGCCGGCGACGGGAATCACGGCGGGGGGGGGGGGGGGTCACCGGCGGTGGGATTTTTCTGCGCTGGCAATCTGATCCGGTTCAGGCACTGTACCATGGCAATTCCCCCATCAGTCGACCTGACAGAGCACTTTGGAGCACCATTTTCTCCCAAATTTCTATGGCAACATCCCCAAGTCTCTGCATCAAAGTTGTAGTGCTACATACCAGCTACAAATCGACTATAGGGATTAAACTTAGTTGAGCACTGGATCATGCTCAGAATTGAGCTTGAAGTTGCTGTCAGTCCACTGTTAGTCTGAAAATTCAGACTTTAACAACCTGACAGCCAAAGTTTGAGCATGATTATCTCCAAATTTCTCACAAGAACATGGCTTGCACTCTTAAGCAAACTTGTTATCCATTAATAGGTCTACAAGTTTGATGTGGTGCCCCAGGGCAAAAAACCCTATATTTTAAAAGTTGCAAGGCTCCAAAGTTGAGCTCATCAATCTGAAATTCAGACTTAGCATGAAATCACAACTAGGGGCCTTTTTGCAATTGAATCCAAATCTTAGGACTTGGCTTCCAAATTCACACCTTAGTGAATCAAGTGACTTAAGATACTTTATTAACTTGGTTTTTGCACTTTAATCCAAATGTGCATCAATTTTGCACATAAGCCCCTAGGTTTTAGTTTTAGGGTTTTCCAGGGTTCAAATGGGGATTTTTGGTATCCCAGGGGTATAAAAGTGATTCAAGTTCATTCTTGGGAACATTTTGTGACCATTCCCCTAAAGCTTTTAGGTTTTCTTAATTTGGGTTAAGTCTTACCCCCTTTAATCTCTATTTAGGGTTAAGCTTCCTACCCAGGGTTCTATTTGCAAAGTGCTATAACAACACAACTTGTTTGAAATTTTTACCTAGTGAATGCACTCTAGGTGTGTCAAACATATGCAATGCCAATGCTTATGATGCCATGCTCAAGTTTTAGTTATAGTAACACCAGGGGTGTTACACCCTTGACTTGGAGCGACCCCTCTGGTTCTTTCCCTTTCCTTTGCCACCTGAGTTGGACTTTTTCTGCTCAGTGCGGCCACGGACATACAAAGCTTCTCCACTCGAGCCAGCAGCATCTTTCGAGTTAACCATCTGTCTCATCTTTTCTTTCGTAGTCAAAGCTTCATACACTTCAACCACGGTTAGAGTATCACGACTGTATAGGATGGTATCTCGAAAATTGCTAAACGATGCAGGGAGGGAACACAGGAGAAGAAGAGCTAGGTCTTCATCATCAAACTTTACCTCCATAGACGTCAGATCGGCCACGATCTCCTTAAACACTAATATGTGTGTCAGAACGGAGCCTCCTTCCTGTAACTTGTGGGAGAACAACTTCATTTTGACATGCATCTTGCTGGTCAGATCCTTTGACATACAGATCGACTCCAGCTTCAACCAGAGAGCAGTGGCGGTTTTCTCCGCCAGAACCTCCTGCAGGATATTGTTAGACAGATGAAGGTACATATGTGCGAGCGCCTTACGATCCTTGCGCCTCTCCTCATCAGTCCATGTCCTGGCGTCCTTGTTGCCAAATCCATCTAGGGCATCATCTAGGTCGCGATCAGACTGCGATAGAATCGTCCGCATCTTTACCTGCCACAACGAGAAACGCGTGTCGAGATTCAACAGCGGAACATCGTACTTCATTGTCGTCGACATCCGTGCGCCGGCAGGAAACCCTAGCACACCAATCACCAAACAACCAGCTCTGATACCACTTGTTAAGAATGAATACGACACAAAGGGGATCAATCATATAGAAGATACAGATTTAACGTGGAAAACCTCTCTAAGGCGAAAGGGAAAAAACCACGGGCGCCGACCAGCAACAATCTCACTATTATCGGGTGGTTACAGATCGCAGGAGATTTACAATGAGATAACTATCTATTGCAGCTTACAAAGATATTTATAGAGGTGAAACCCTAAAACGAGTAGGGATGTGGCCGCCTTCTTCAAAATTTGGATCACAAACTCAACAACAACACCTATAGTTCCAACAAAAATCCGAAGCAACTAGTATCAGATATCCCTTGACAAAACTAATATGGCCAGAGCCAAGCAGGAACCGCCACAGATTCACGATTCTGAGTCTTCTCCGTCTTCCTCAGAACGCTGCGGCAGGACGTGGTGGACAAAGTCTTCCTTGGAGAGGCAGGACTAGGGGTGGTAATGGATCACGATCCAAATGTTTCTTCATAATAAGATAAGGCCCTTAATTAATTTTAGTTCAAAATGAATAAGAATAGAGCCTGATCCTAATCTTATCCAATCCTTAAATTTTATAATGTATCTAGAGCCCATTACCTTCCCTAGGCAGGACTCGGGGACAACGGTGCCGATGCTCCTCCCGAACGCCTGGCGGCAGTAGGACGACGCCTCGCTCCCGTCCACCCGGGTCAGGTTCACGTTGACGAGCGACAGGCGCCTGCACGGCCGGGCGTCGCTGCACGAGAACGTGACCGCGCGCTCCGACGCCGACGTGCCCGTGATGTCGATGTAGTTGATCTTCTCCACCTGCACTGCCGCCGTCGCCGTCGCGGCCTGGGCGGCGCAGAATTTTCCGGCGCGTAAGTTCGGACGGAGACACTGGCGGACTGGCCAGTGATGGAAGTCTGATCAGTGTGTGGTATACCAGTGCTACTGCTTCAGGCGATGAAGGTGGAGGGTCGTCGGAGGAGATCCCCTGGTCGACGATGATGGGGTTGGTGACGTTCCTCATGACGATGCTCTCGAACTTCACCTTGCGAGCGAAGCCGCCGCCGCCGCCGCCGTCCTGGACAAGACACAGACCACAAAGGTTTTACTTTTACGGTGTTTTCACCTGACCTTCCTCGCGCACATGAGCAGGCTGCTCTGGTTCAGGTGGAGAAATTGTGAAAGTGTCGGCTGCTATTACCTCGGTGGTCCTCACCCGCACGCCGTTCTCGGCGTTTGAGATGAACAAGGTGTCGACTTTGATCTTCTCCACGTAATCGACGGAGCTGTTTACTCCTAAGGTTCCAATGCTAATCGCAGCCGAGCACTATTAGCTTAGCTGTGCTAGCAATCCACGAAATCGTGGGGAGATACAAATCTGAAGAGGCAACACCACGACAGTCCGCTAGCAAGGTACCTGATACCATGGCCAGGTCCGCATGAGATGGCTCTTAGACGGACATCCGTGCAGTTGCCCACTATGGAGACGCAGTCATCACCTGCACGAAACGAAGGGAAACTAGGGCAAATCACATGACATGCTCAACCATTTAACAGTACCCAAAGTTTGTGCAATGAACAAGTGTTTCCGGTGTTCGTTCTACTGAATCTCTAGCCAACTTCAGTGAACCATACATTTTTTTTCTGGCACATGCATACATTGTTGCGAGATTGTTTTCTGATAACCAACCTCGTTCTGCTGAACCTGTATGAATCAGGGGGGATGGAGGGTTGGAAGATTACAGATACCTGTGGAGATGAGGTTATCCATGACGTGAACATTGTACGAGTCAACGAGGTGAATGCCCTTGGTGTCGACGCTGTGCTCCGGCGAGGTCACCCTGAGGTAATTCGCCTCGACGTCGGAGCTCCGGGTGAACGTCAGGTGGTACGACTGGCTGTTCTGCAAGGTGATGCCCTTCACGCTGATCCCCTGGCAGTCCTCGAAGTGAACAGCCTGCGGATGAAAGAAAGACGCAGCAGCAGCAGAAGACAACACGCGGTGAGTTCCTGGCTTGCTGCTCCGAATTCCGTCCCTAACCTCGGTGGCCGGATCCAGTTCCATTGGACCCAACCTCCAATCGAACAGCGCACGCGTAAGCTCACCTTGGGAGCGGGCTGCGCGCGCGCAAGCGACTGCGCCCACCACTGCTGCCCTCTGCCGTCGATGATGCCCCCGCCGGTGACCGTGAGGTCCCGAACCTTGTGGAAGTGGAGCCACTGGTCGCTCTGGCCTTGCCCCCAGTCCTGGGGGCTTTCCGGCGCGACGATATCCCCGGAAATCTGAGCGACCGCGAGGCAAGAACGCGTGTGAGGCAAGAACGGAAGAGAGCCAGCGCGCGTGAACAGAGAGACGATAACGGGTACGGTTGATGCGCGTGCGTGCTTACGAGCAGCTTGATCTCGCTCCTGCAGGGCCCGGCGAGCGTGAGCGGCCAGATCCGGAATGTCCCGCCGGCGGGCACGTTGAGGATGACGTCGTCCGCGGCGGCGCACGCGGCCGTCCACGCGCCGGCCAAGGCCTTGGGGAGAGAGACGAGGAGGCGTTGGTGGTCAGTCTCAGTCGCATTGGGGCCGCGCTGAAGCGTGCGTACGGGCGCTGCGCTGCGGGGGTACCTTGGTGTCGTCCGCGACGCCGTCGCCGACGGCGCCGAAGTCGTGGAGCGTGAGGAGGATGCGGGACTCCGCGGCGTCCGGCATGAGCCCCGCGGCGTAGGCGGCCGCGAGCAGGAGCAGCACGGCGCCCCGCGCCATCATCGAACAGGTCCCGCGCTTGCAGTTGCAGCAGAGCAGAATGAGACCGCTCACTTGACTACTTTTTAAGGTGCGGCGCGCGCACCGGCACGGCAGGGTGCTACTTGAAGCGCGCAGACCGCAGGCTCGCCCGACGGACACGGTCACAAGGATGGGTGCACAGGCCGCACTCCGCAGGGTGGCGCGCGTACGTGTTACGTGTACGGAGGAGCGTGCCAGAAGCCCAGAACGGGCCAGAGCAGGCAGCCGTGCTGCAGGTGCCCCATCGAGCAATCTAACGTTCCGAAACAAGACCCGGTTTTGCAGGCACTCCCGTCGTGCGATCTGACAAAGATGAAAACGGCATCAACAAGGTCAGCGCTACTGCTGCACTGCAGATGATCCATCGTGTCAGAACAGATTGCGATTTTAGAGACATTTTTTAAGCGATCCATTATTTTGACGAGCGCATGTGTTTTGTTGGGGGGAAAACAAACTTACATGCTTTTTATTTTTGAATCGCAGGACATAGTTTTTTAGAAGATTCAGGAGGGGAGCCCCTACTGAGATTTTATTAAAAATGAGAAAAGAAAATGTTACACCTAAGCCTAGTTACAAATTGTAGTTCAACGGATCAAATTATATGGTTTACAGGCAAAGGAGCAAGAAGAACAACTCTTATGTCTGCCACGACCTCAGCCAATTTGGGATGGAAATGTCAAATTTCCCACGCGCTCTGAAAATGATCAACCTCAACTCCTTACAGAATTCTTGCATACAGTGGTGAACCGAAGGATCTTTATTTGCAAACAGTCATTCATTTCGGCTTTTCCAGATGCTCCAAGTCATGAGAATGATAATCTCCATAGAGAAAGAGACGTTAAGTTGGTGTTTAAGGTTTGCCGAGGCCTCCTCTGGGTCAGAAATTCTGGGAGGGTTTATTCCAATTGAGTTCCAGCAGGCTTTTGCAAAATTGCATCTTAGGAACTGAAAGGGAATTAGGCTTACACCTAATCCCTAATTAATTTTGGTGGTTGAATTGCCCAACACAAATAATTGGACTAACTAGTTTGCTCTAGTGTATAAGTTATACAGGTGCCAAAGGTTCACACTTAGCCAATAAAAAGACCAAGTATTGGGTTCAACAAAAGAGCAAAGGGACAACCGAAGGCACCTCTGGTCTGGCGCACCGGACTGTCCGGTGTGCCACCGGACATGTCCGGTGCACCAGAGGACTCCAGTGCAAACTCGTCGTCTTCGGGAAAATCCAGAGGCAACTCCACTATAATTCACCGGACTGTCCGGTGTACACCGGACAGTGTCCGGTGCTCCAAGGAAGAGCGGTCTCAGGAACTCGCCAGCTTCGGGAAACTGAAACGGCTGCTCCGCTATAATTCACCGGACAGTCCGGTGTACACCGGACTGTCCGGTGTAACTGCGGGGCAACGACTACGGCGGCGCCAACGGCTACCTGCAGCGCATTTATTGCGCGCCAGCGGGCGCAGAAGTCAGGAACGCCCATACTGGCGCACCGGACACTCTACAGTACATGTCTGGTGCGCCACCGGACATCCAGGCGGGCCCAGAAGACAGAGCTCCAACGGTCGGAACCCAACGGCTTTGGTGACGTGGCTGGCGCACCGGACATATCCGGTGCACCATACGACAGACAGCCTCCACCAAACGGCTAGTTTGGTGGTTGGGGCTATAAATACCCCCAACCACCCCACATTCAAGTCATCCAAGTTTTCCACTTCTCAACCACTTACAAGAGCTAAGCATTCAATTCTAGACACACTCAAGTGATCAAATCCTCTCCAATTCCACACAAGGCTTTAATGATTAGCGAGAGAGATTTGTCGTGTTCTTTTGAGCTCTTGCGCTTGGATTGCTTCTTTCTTTCTCATTTGTTCTTGTGATCATAAACTCATTTGTAACCAAGGCAAGAGACACCAATTGTGTGGTGGTCCTTGTGGGGAAGTTTTATTCCCGGGTTGATTTGAGAAGAGAAGCTCACTCGGTCCGAGGGACCGTTTGAGAGAGGGAAAGGGTTGAAAAAGACCCGGCCTTCGTGGTCTCCTCAACGGGGAGTAGGTTTGCGAGAACCGAACCTCGGTAAAACAAATCCGCGTGTCACACTCTTCATTCGCTTGTGATTTGTTTTGCGCCCTCTCTCTCGGACTCATTATTATTTCTAACGCTAACCCGTCTCGTAGTTGTGTTTATATTTGTAAATTTCAGTTTCGCCCTATTCACCCCCCCTCTAGGCGACTTTCAATTGGTATCAAAGCACGGTGCTTCATTAGAGCCTAACCGCTCGAAGTGATGTCGGGAGATCACACCAAGAGGGAGATGGAGACCGGCGACAAGCCCACTATGAGTCATGGGAGCACCTCATCGGAAGAGTCCCGCACCAAGAGGAAGGAGAAGAAGAAGGACTCCTCCAAAGGGAAGAAGTCTTCTTCACACCACAAAGAGAAGAAGGAGAAATCTTCTTCCCACAAGTCGCATCGGAAAGGCGACAAGCACAAGAGGATGAGGAAGGTGGTCTACTACGAGACCGATACTTCATCAACGTCGACCTCCGGCTCCGATGCGGCATCCGTCACTTCTAAGGGCCAAGAGCGTAAGAAGTACAGTAAGATCCTCCAACGCTACCCTCGCATTCCTAAACATACACCTTTGCTTTCCGTCCCATTAGGCAAACCACCAACGTTTGATGGTGAAGACTATGCTAGGTGGAGTGATTTAATGCGATTTCATCTAACCTCACTCCACAAAAGTATATGGGATGTTGTTGAGTTTGGTGTACAGGTACCATCCGTAGGGGATGAAGACTATGATGTGGATGAAGTGGCCCAAATCGAGCACTTCAATTCCCAAGCCACAACCATTCTCCTCGCCTCTCTAAGTAAAGAGGAATATAACAAGGTGCAAGGATTGAAGAATGCGAAGGAGATTTGGGACTTACTCAAGACCGCGCATGAAGGTGATGAACTCACCAAGATCACCAAGCGGGAAACGATCGAGGGGGAGCTCGGTCGCTTCCGTCTTCGCCAAGGAGAGGAGCCACAAGATATGTACAACTGGCTCAAAACCTTGGTGAACCAAGTGCGCAACCTCGGGAGCAAGAAATGGGATGATCACGAGGTGGTTAAGGTTATTTTAAGATCACTTATTTTCTTTAACCCTACTCAAGTACAATTAATTCGTGGCAACCCAAGATATACACTAATGACTCCCGAGGAAGTAATCGGGAATTTTGTGAGCTTTGAATGTATGATTAAAGGCTCAAAGAAGATCAACGAGCTTGATGAATCCTCCACATCCGAAGCACAACCGGTGGCATTTAAGGCGACGGAGGAGAAGAAGGAGTCTACACCAAATAGACAACCAATTGACGCATCCAAGCTCGACAATGAGGAGATGGCTTTAATCATCAAAAGCTTTCGCCAAATCCTCAAGCAACGGAAGGGGAAGGATTACAAATCCCGTTCCAAGAAGGTTTTCTACAAGTGTGGTAAGCCCGGTCACTTTATTGCTAAATGTCCATTATCAAGTGATAGTGACAGGGATAACGACAAGAAGGGCAAGAGGAGAGAAAAGAAGAGGTACCACAAGAAGAAGGGCGGCGATGCCCACGTGTGCCGCGAGTGGAACTCCGACGAGAGCTCCACCGACTCCTCCTCCGACGACGAGGACGCCGCCAACATCGCCGTCACCAAGGGACTCCTCTTCCCCAACGTCGGCCACAAGTGCCTCATGGCAAAGGACGGCAAAAAGAAGAAGGTTAAATCTAAATCCTCCACTAAATATGAGTCTTCTGGTGATGAAAATGCTAGTGATGAGGAGGATAACTTGCGTACCCTTTTTGCCAACCTTAACATGGAACAAAAGGAAAAATTAAATGAATTAATTAGTGCTATTCATGAAAAGGATGACCTTTTGGATTCCCAAGAGGACTTCCTAATTAAGGAAAACAAGAAACATGTTAAGGTTAAAAATGCTTATGCTCTAGAAATAGAAAAATGTCAAAAACTATCTAGTGAGCTAAGCATTTGCCATGACACTATTGCCAACCTTAGAAATGAAAATGCTAAATTAATTGCTAAGGTGGATTCCCATGTTTGTAATGTTTCAACTTCCAATCCTAGAGATGATAATGTCGATTTACTTGCTAGGATTGATGAGTTGAATATTTCTCTTGCTAGCCTTAGAGATGAGAATGAGAAATTGTTTGCTAAGGCTAAAGAATTAGATGTTTGCAATATTACAATTTCCAATCTTAGAGATAACAATGATATTTTGCGTGCTAAGATTGTTGAACTTAATTCTTGCAAACTCTCTACATCTACTATTGAGCATGTGTCTATTTGTGCTAGATGTAGAGATATTGATATTGATGCTATTCATGATCACATGGCTTTAATTAAACAACAAAATGATCATATAACATTATTGGATGCTAAAATTGCCGAGCATAACTTAGAGAATGAAAAGTTTAAATTTGCTAGAAGTATGCTCTATAATGGGAGACGCCCTGGCATTAAGGATGGCATTGGCTTCCAAAGGGGAGACAATGTCAAACTTAGTGCCCCTCCTAAAAGATTGTTAAATTTTGTTAAGGGCAAGGCTCCCATGCCTCAGGATAACGAGGGTTACATTTTATACCCTGCCGGTTATCCTGAGAGCAAAATTAGGAGAATTCATTCTAGGAAGTCTCACTCTGGCCCTAATCATGCTTTTATGTATAAGGGTGAGACATCTAGCTCTAGGCAACCAACCTGTGCTAAGTTGCCTAGAAAGAAAACTCCTAGTGCATCAAATGATCATGGCATTTCATTCAAAACTTTTGATGCATCATATGTGCTTACTAACAAATCCTGCAAGGTAGTTGCCAAGTTTGTTGGGGGCAAACACAAGGGCTCAAAAACTTGTGTTTGGGTACCCAAAGTTCTTGTTTCTAATGCCAAAGGACCCAAAACCGTTTGGGTACCTAAAGTCAAGAACTCAACTTGTTTTGTAGGTTTATGCATCCGGGGGCTCAAGTTGGATCATCGACAGCGGGTGCACAAACCACATGACTGGGGAGAAGAAAATGTTCTCCTCCTACGAGAAAAACCAAGATCCCCAACGAGCTATCACATTCGGGGATGGAAACCAAGGTTTGGTCAAAGGTTTGGGTAAAATAGCTATATCTCCTGACCATTCCATTTCCAATGTTTTTCTTGTAGATTCTTTAGATTACAATTTGCTTTCCGTATCTCAATTATGTCAAATGGGCTACAACTGTCTATTTACTGATGTAGGTGTCACTGTCTTTAGAAGAAGTGATGATTCAATAGCATTTAAGGGAGTGTTAGAGGGTCAGCTATACTTGGTAGATTTTGATAGAGCTGAACTCGACACTTGCTTGATTGCTAAGACTAACATGGGTTGGCTCTGGCACCGCCGACTAGCCCATGTTGGAATGAAGAATCTTCATAAGCTTCTAAAGGGAGAACACATTTTGGGACTAACAGATGTTCATTTTGAGAAAGACAGGATTTGTAGTGCATGCCAAGCCGGGAAGCAAGTTGGTATTCATCATCCACATAAGAACATCATGACGACTGACAGACCACTGGAGCTCCTACACATGGATCTATTCGGCCTGATCGCTTACATAAGCATCGGCGGGAGTAAGTACTGTCTAGTTATTGTGGATGATTATTCTCGCTTCACTTGGGTGTTCTTTTGCAGGAAAAATCTCATACCCAAGAAACCTTAAAGGGATTCTTGAGACGGGCTCAAAATGAGTTCGGCTTAAGGATCAAGAAAATTAGAAGCGACAACGGGACGGAGTTCAAGAACTCACAAATAGAAGGCTTCCTTGAGGAGGAGGGCATCAAGCATGAGTTCTCTTCTCCCTACACCCCACAACAAAATGGTGTAGTGGAAAGGAAGAATCGAACTCTATTGGACATGGCAAGAACCATGCTTGATGAGTACAAGACACCAGATCGGTTTTGGGCCGAGGCGGTCAACACCGCCTGCTACGCCATCAATCAGTTATATCTACACCGAATCCTCAAGAAGACATCCTATGAACTCCTAACCGGTAAAAAGCCCAATATTTCATATTTTAGAGTTTTTGGTAGCAAATGCTTTATTCTTGTTAAAAGAGGTAGAAAATCTAAATTTGCTCCTAAAACTGTAGAAGGCTTTTTACTAGGATATGACTCAAACACAAGGGCATATAGAGTCTTTAACAAGTCCTCAGGACTAGTTGAAGTTTCTTGTGACATTGTGTTTGATGAGACTAACGGCTCTCAAGTAGAGCAAGTTGATCTTGATGAGTTAGGTGAAGAACAGGCTCCGTGCATCGCGCTAAGGAACATGTCCATTGGGGACGTGTGTCCTAAGGAATCCGAAGAGCCTCCACATGCACAAGATCAACCATCCTCCTCCACTCAAGCATCTCCACCAACCCAAAATGAGGACGAGGCTCAGGTTGATAAAGGAGAAGATCAAAGTAATGAGCCACCTCAAGATGACGGCAATGATCAAGGGGGAGATGCAAACGATCAAGACAAGGAGGATGAAGAACCAAGGCCGCCACACCCAAGAGTCCACCAAGCAATACAACGAGATCACCCTGTCGACACCATCCTCGGCGACATTCATAAGGGGGTAACCACTCGATCTCGTGTTGCACATTTTTGTGAGCATTACTCTTTTGTTTCCTCTATTGAGCCACACAGGGTAGAGGAAGCACTTCAAGATTCGGATTGGGTGATGGCAATGCAAGAGGAGCTCAACAACTTCACCAGGAATGAGGTATGGCATTTAGTTCCACGTCCTAATCAAAATGTTGTAGGAACCAAGTGGGTCTTCTGCAACAAGCAAGATGAGCATGGTGTGGTGACAAGGAACAAAGCTCGACTTGTGGCCAAAGGATACTCTCAAGTCGAAGGTTTGGATTTTGGTGAAACCTATGCACCCGTAGCTAGGCTTGAGTCCATTCGCATACTATTGGCCTATGCTACTTACCATGGCTTCAAGCTTTACCAAATGGACGTGAAGAGTGCCTTCCTCAATGGACCAATCAAGGAAGAGGTCTATGTTGAGCAACCTCCCGGCTTTGAAGACAGTGAGTACCCTAACCATGTTTATAGGCTCTCTAAGGCGCTTTATGGGCTCAAGCAAGCCCCAAGAGCATGGTATGAATGCCTAAGAGATTTCCTTATAGCTAATGGCTTCAAAGTCGGCAAGGCTGATCCTACTTTATTCACTAAAACTCTTGACAATGATTTGTTTGTATGCCAAATTTATGTTGATGATATTATATTTGGGTCTATTAACGAATCTACATGTGAAGAATTTAGTAGGATCATGACACAGAAATTCGAGATGTCTATGATGGGGGAGTTGAAGTATTTTCTAGGATTTCAAGTCAAGCAACTCCAAGAGGGCACCTTCATTTGCCAAACGAAGTACACTCAAGACATTCTAACCAAGTTTGGAATGAAGGATGCCAAGCCCATCAAGACACCCATGGGAACAAATGGGCATCTCGACCTCGACACGGGAGGTAAGTCCGTAGATCAAAAGGTATACCGGTCGATGATAGGTTCATTACTCTATTTATGTGCATCTCGACCGGACATTATGCTTTCCGTTTGCATGTGTGCAAGATTCCAATCCGGCCCTAAGGAATCCCACCTTACGGCCATAAAACGAATCTTGAGATATTTGGCTTATACTCCTAAGTTTGGGCTTTGGTACCCTCGGGGATCCACATTTGATTTGATTGGTTATTCGGATGCCGATTGGGCAGGGTGTAAGATTAATAGGAAGAGCACATCGGGGACTTGCCAGTTCTTAGGAAGATCCTTGGTGTCTTGGGCTTCAAAGAAGCAAAATTCGGTCGCTCTTTCTACTGCCGAAGCTGAGTATATTGCCGCAGGTCATTGTTGCGCGCAATTGCTTTGGATGAGGCAAACCCTGCGGAACTATGGTTACAAATTAACCAAAGTTCCTCTTCTATGTGATAATGAGAGTGCAATCCGCATGGCGGATAATCCCGTTGAGCATAGCCGCACTAAACACATAGCCATTCGGTATCATTTTCTTAGGGATCACCAACAAAAGGGGGATATCGAGATTGCATACATTAATACTAAAGATCAATTAGCCGATATCTTTACCAAGCCACTTGATGAACAAACTTTTACCAAACTTAGGCATGAGCTCAATATTCTTGATTCTAGGAATTTCTTTTGCTAACTTGCACACATAGCTCATAAGTATACCTTTGATCATGTCTCTTTTATATATGCTATGACTAATATGTTTTCAAGTGTATTTCAAACCAAGTCATAGGTATATTGAAAGGGAATAGGAGTCTTCGGCGAAGACAAAGGCTTCCACTCCACTCTACTACTCATCCTTCGCCGTCGCTCCGCATCACTCTCCATCTTTGGTATAATCTTCACTTATATGTTTTATTTGCCAAAGGGGAGAATGTAGCTAGGAAAGGGCTTATATCTCACTCAAAGTATCCGTTTTTGGCGATTCATGCCAAAGGGGGAGAAAGTATGAGCCCAAAGCAAAAGGACCGCACCACCACCCTAATTTTAAAATGATTTTCAAATTGATAAATTTCAAATTAGTATCTCTTTGTGTTCTAAAGGGGGAGAAAGTAGTACTCTCAAACTTGATATCTTAAAACCCTCTTGAACACTAAGAGGAGAATTGATTGAGGGGGAGTTTTGTTTTTAGTCAAAGGAAAAAGCATTTGAAACAAGGGGAGAAAATTTTCAAATCTTATAAATGCTTCTCAAAATCTTATTCATTTACCTTTGACCATTTTGCAAAAGGACTTTAAAAAGAATTTGCAAAAACAAAACATGTGGTGCAAGCGTGGTCCAAAATGTTAATAATAAAGAAACAATCCATGCATATCTAGTAAGTAACATTTATTGGCTCAATTCCAAGCAACCTTTGCACTTACATTATGCAAACTAGTTCAATTATGCACTTTTATATTTGCTTTGGTTTGTGTTGGCATCAATCACCAAAAAGGGGGAGATTGAAAGGGAATTAGGCTTACACCTAGTCCCTAATTAATTTTGGTGGTTGAATTGCCCAACACAAATAATTGGACTAACTAGTTTGCTCTAGTGTATAAGTTATACAGGTGCCAAAGGTTCACACTTAGCCAATAAAAAGACCAAGTATTGGGTTCAACAAAAGAGCAAAGGGACAACCGAAAGCACCTCTGGTCTGGCGCACCGGACTGTCCGGTGTGCCACCGGACATGTCCGGTGCACTAGAGGACTCCAGTGCAAACTCGTCGTCTTCGGGAAAATCCAGAGGCAACTCCACTATAATTCACCGGACTGTCCGGTGTACACCGGACAATGTCTGGTGCTCCAAGGAAGAGCGGTCTCAGGAACTCGCCAGCTTCGGGAAACTGCAACGGCTGCTCCGCTATAATTCATCGGACATGTCTGGTGTACACCGAACTGTCCGGTGTAACTGCGGGGCAACGACTACCTGCAGCGCATTTATTGCGTGCCAGCGGGCGCAGAAGTCAGGAACGCCCATACTGGCGCACCGGACACTCTACAGTACATGTCCGGTGCGCCACCGGACATCTAGGCGGGCCCAGAAGACAGAGATCCAACGGTTGGAACCCAACGGCTTTGGTGACGTGGCTGGCGCACCGGACATGTCCGGTGTGTACCGGACTGTCCGTTGCACCATACGACAGACAACCTCCACGAAACGGCTAGTTTGGTGGTTGGGGCTATAAATACCCCCAACCACCCCACATTCAAGTCATCCAAGTTTTCCACTTCTCAACCACTTACAATAGCTAGGCATTCAATTCTAGACACACTCAAGTGATCAAATCCTCTCCAATTCCACACAAGGCTTTAGTGATTAGCGAGAGAGATTTGTCGTGTTCTTTTGAGCTCTTGCGCTTGGATTGCTTCTTTCTTTCTCATTTGTTCTTGTGATCATAAACTCATTTGTAACCAAGGCAAGAGACACCAATTGTGTGGTGGTCCTTGTGGGGAAGTTTTATTCCCGGGTTGATTTGAGAAGAGAAGCTCACTCGGTCCGAGGGACCGTTTGAGAGAGGGAA
The DNA here is from genome assembly GCA_029449295.1 of Zea luxurians. NCBI lineage: Eukaryota > Viridiplantae > Streptophyta > Magnoliopsida > Poales > Poaceae > Zea > Zea luxurians. The sequence continues at coordinate 168,296,639 of JAOPSE010000005.1, read as the reverse complement.
AGGGTTGAAAAAGACCCGACCTTCGTGGCCTCCTCAACGGGGAGTAGGTTTGCGAGAACCAAACCTCGGTAAAACAAATCCGCGTGTCACACTCTTCATTCGCTTGTGATTTGTTTTGCGCCCTCTCTCTCGGACTCATTATTATTTCTAACGCTAACCCGTCTCGTAGTTGTGTTTATATTTGTAAATTTCAGTTTCGCCCTATTCACCCCCCCTCTAGGCGACTTTCAGGAACAGATGATAGAGTGTTTCCTCCCTCTGCCATAAACAATTCTCGCATGAGTAAGATTCCAGGGTCATGTTTTTCCTTCGAAGCATATCTCTGGTATTTAGTCTATTCTTAAGCCACAACCAATAGAAAACTCTATGCTTAGGCTGGCATTTGCTCTTCCATAAGTGTCTGTAGATAGGGTGAATCTGCGTCTGGCCCATAAAGTGTCTGTAGGCTTTTTGCGAGGAATAGTCGTCGGAGCCCCAGATGTACCGCCAGCGATCGTGGGCATTATTGAGGGCAATTTGTTCCCAAGCCACCTGCAACTCCAAATACTGCTCAAAGGCTTGCTCAGAAATAGGCAAATGGAAAAAACCAGCGAACTGATCCTGCTCTTTAGCCTCCTTGATAGACAGCTTTGTGTTTTTGACGAAAGAAAATAATTCTGGAAATTTTTGCCTTGGGATGTTCTGACTCCACTGATCTTCCCAGAATGAGATTGATCTACCATTGCCAATGACAGGGTGCGCCAGGCCCTTAAAGTTGGGGAGGAGCTTAATCATGCTCTTCCACCAGAAAGAACCAATGTTTCTATGACCTGGCAGTCCACGGGACAAATAGTAAGTATTCCAGATGAGATTCACCCATGGTAAGTCATTGTTATTGAAGAATTTGTGTAGAAATTTGATCAGAAGAGCCTCGTTTTGAGTTTCAAGGCGAAGCACCCCCAGCCCACCATTCACTTTTCTCTGAGTAACCGAAACCCAAGAGATCAGAGGCGGTTTCTTGGAACTAATGTCATTCCCTCTCCACAAACAGTTTCTCCTGAAAATGTCTATTTGCTTAATGATGGTTTTGGGAATCTTGAGCGTGCACATAAAGAAGGTTGGCAGAGCTGAAAATACTGAATTTACCAACACCAAACGCCCAGCTTGAGATAAAAAATTTGAGGAGCAGGATAATCTCTTTTCAATCCTTTGGATAAGAGGCAGAAAGTGCTGCTTTCTCGGTTTCGCAAGGCCCAAAGGCAAACCAAGATAGGTGAAAGGCATTTCTCCAATCTGACAGTTGAGGGTTCGAGAAAGGATCTACATCTTCTCCGAAGGCACATTTATTGGGTACATGTTGATTTGTTATAGTTTACCTTCAGGCCAGTAGAGTTTGCAAATGAGTTGAGAATTGCCTTAAGGAAGAAAAGTTGCTTTGGGCAAGCCTCCAGAATCAAGAGAGTATCATCTGCATACTGAACAATCGGGAAATCCTGGTCACCAATAGTAGGTAGAGGAAGCTTCAGAAGATTTAAAAGCTTGGCCTTGTTAATAATACTCTGAAGAAGGTCAGCCGCCAAGACGAACAGCAGTGGCGAAAGAGGGTCTCCTTGCCTAACACCTCGCTTGCAATGAAAGGATTTATCAGGGACGCCATTGAGCAACACCGAAGAAGTGCCAGAAAGAAGGATGCTCCGAACCCAGTTAATCTATTTAGGACCAAAGCCTTTGTGGGTCAAAACTTGAAGAATCAGCTCATGCTCAACAGTGTCAAAAGCTTTTTCGAAGTCTAGCTTCAGCACAATGATTTCTTTCCTCGAGGAGTGGCATAAGTGAATGTATTCATAAGCCCAAGCCAAACAATCCTGAATAGATCTGCCCTTGATGAACCCATATTGGTTCCTATGAATTAAACGAGACATGAACGGCTGCAGACGATTCGCCAAAAGCTTTGTTAGGATTTTCATACTATTGTTTAATAAAGATATTGGCCTATAATCCCCCACCGTTTGCGGATTCTCCTTCTTCGGGATCAAAACAATGAAGAACCCATTAATACTTCTTAGGCAAACTTCATCATGATAGATTTTTTCACAGAGATCATAGAAGTCCTAAGCAATGATATGCCAACATTTCTTGATGAAATTGGTATTGAAACCATCAGGACCAGGAGATTTATCCAAAGGTAAAGATTTTAAAATGCTGTCAATCTCCAACTTAGTGAACGGGGCGTCTAACTCGTGAAGCTCCTCATTACGGATTAAAAGCTCTGGAAGATCAAAATCAATTCCAGAAAAATCAGACGATCTCAACCTGCATTTGAAAGCATCCCAAAGGAGGCCAGATTTATGCTCGTGTTCATAATGAATAGTCCCATTCTTGAAGAATTGGAGATGAGAACACCACACTCAAAATGTTTAATCGTCGGTAAATAGGGTCACCTCTTGAAGAGCTGCCACCAGCTTAGCACCAAAATTGGGGGCTTGAGGTTCTGCCTCCGAGAGATCCAAAGCTTTTGGAATAGCCACCTGAAAAAGGAAGCATGAGAGAGGGTCCTAGTAGGTTGAGGAAGAACTGAAACACCAATGCATGTTTTGCTATTTCAATTGGAGCGTTGAATAGCCATCGAGGCATCATATGAAATTTAGACCTAGGCATAGTTTTCTAATTAGATGGTTATGCATGAGAATATTGAGTTGGTGAATTTGAATAAGAGTTTGCCTGGTCTGCTAAAGAGTACACCCTGTCAATTACTTTAGCTTCATACAAGACCCTTTGCATCGACATATCTTTTGCGTCAACGATCTTTGTCATTGAATTTGAGATGATGAGAACATTGATTGGGTCGAGATGATGAATTAGAGGAGATGAATAATTCTTTCTAATGAGAACATTGATAGGGTCGAGATGACGGATTATGGGAGATGGATAATTCTTTCTAAACCTTAAACATGACAATGGTTAAAGATTGTTCAGTTGTATTTATATGAGATATGTCACGTGATCGAAAACTAAAAGTAAAGGCACATGAGACACAATGAATTATATAGGTTCAAGTTCTCGACGCGAGATAATATTCTACGTCGTGTTTGTGGCTATTGTTGTATTATGATCTAATTATCTGATTGGATCTACCCTCATAGGGTTCTCTCCTCCTTCCTTTTGTATTCTAAGGAGTGATGGTTTTCAGAATAAGCATTGAGTCGGTTATCTAGTTGGAGTCATGACCGAGTCAGTCCCGAGTCGTGTCTAAGTTGAATTCTATTTTCACATGTGTACTCTTTCTTATCTGTTATAATCTTTGCTATATCTTCTGTTTTGATAAGATCATCCCTATATTTGTGCTTCTGAAGTGCGCCTGGCGGTAGGGCTCTTTCTGGTCTTGATTGCTGATCCCATGTGTTTTATAGTACATATTATATTAAAAGTAGACTGTGAGTCTTATTTGGTCGAGTCATTGATTCAGACAAATAAGACTCTCTTCTTGAATATTCTAAAATGTCTTGAATTTATTGTGTCTGTGTTGATCCATCTTCGACCGAGTCCCTGGCATGGCTCTCGAGTCTATGTTGATCCGTCTTTGACCGTGTCCCTGGCATGGCCCTCGAGTCTATAGACTCGACTCACTATTTAGGACTCGTTCACTTTGTTGGACTAGCGCTTTAAAATCTGTTGGTTGTAATGAAACTCTTTGTGGTACTTAAGCTTCCGTAACCCATTATAAAAAAAATTGCACAACAACGCTTCAACTTCCACGAGCAGTATGTTCATATTCTCTGCCACCAAACGCACATCACAGTTGCCCATACGTCTTCGACAGAGCCCTTTGAACTGAAACATGATTTCGCCGCCACCAAATCCCCAAATCTGCTCCAACATTCACCGCAAACATGCAAGAGTTTGAAGGTCTGTTTGGTTTATTGCCTAACTTACCACATTTTGTCTAACTTTTCTGCCAATTTAAACGACTAACCTTAGGCAAAGTGTGACATAGTTATCCAGAAACCAAACAGACCCATCTTTCTCAATCAAGACCAAGGACCTATAGATTCTTCATGCGGCGGGATTGTCGTAGGACAAGAAGATAATTCAGCTGTGCATCCCTAGTAAGAAACCTTCTCGCCATATGCCGATAAAATTGTTGTCTTCGCCCCTTCCTTATGCGTGGATTTAGGTTTCCTACCTCAAAATTATTTTGACATCTTCTTGACTATACTAACAAATTAAACTCATTCACTTGAATCCCAACTCAGTTCTACATATTGCAATCTTAGCCTATCCCTATGCGGCATATCTTGAAATTCCCCCATCCTTCTCTATATTATAGCATCTCTTCTTTCTCTATCCTTACCCCCACGGACCAACCTACCGTGGTCGAGGGTGTTGGTGTTTAGCTTTGTGCTAACTGCTAATATCTTGACTGTCCATTGAAATTTTCCTATAATACTGCGTTGTTTCTATCGTGGAAATCATGAGTTCAAGTTTCTCTGAGTTCTTGGATTGGCGATCAGTGCCTCAGTATGAGTGGATGAGGGACCCCTTGCCAAAAGCACATCGATGCAGTCTCCTCCATCATGGAGTAAAATCTAGGAGTGAAGCCTATCAACCTCATGACTAGACCTGAAAGTTTGGGTCGTGCTGTTTTGGGCCGCCCAGACACGGCCCAAGAAAACGGGCTCAAAGCATGGCCCGACACGAAATATATTGGACCGTGTCAACAAGGCACGAATATAGGGCTGGGCCAGGCTTTGATTTTTAGCCCATTATGCCGTCCGGCTCGGTACGAGTGACTGGGCCGGCCCGACAGCGAAAAGGCCGGTAAAAATGTGACATCAAAATTATATTAGGCTTCGTTATATATATCTTCAAAATGGCTTTGGTTGTTGGCCATGCCTGGGCCGGCCTGGCCCAAGACAAGCACGACGTGCTTTAGTGCCGTGCCGAGCTTAGATTTTAAGTGTTTGGCCTAACACGGCTAGGTCCAAAAATATTAAGTGCCATGTCGGCCTGAAGACTTACAGCCCAAGATACGATGGGCTCGTGCCGTGCCGGCCCGGCCTGGCCCAAGTTTCAAGTCTACTCATGACACTATATGTAGGAAGATGAATTATGCATGGGACTATGGGAGTGTGAGGAGAAGGTTGACCCTGTCTCATCCAAAACTTAGTCCAAAACTAAGCCAGAAGCCAAGGCCCCAAACTCTCAAATCTTTCCCTTCTTGTCTTTTAATTTTTCCTTTGTAGAGGTTCCGGTGAGTGTCAAAAATCAAACGAATATGGCTATGATGTACTCTTATTTTTTTTTCTAGAAGTTTTTTTAAATTAAGCTGACTTTTTTTTCTCGGTATCTTTTTAAAGTGCGAACGACATTTTGCAGGTAAGCTCCGGTATTTCTTCTCTGTGTTTCCTTGTCGTCAACAACGGCGTGTACAATCGACAGGTTGGTTTGTTTGGGTAAGCCAACAGCTCCAATCGGCCACTGCTTCGCTAGGTGACTCTCAGTCAGGATCAGGACCTGGCGAGGCAGGACGGCGGGACCACGGTGCCGGCGCTCTTCCCCGACGCCCGGTAGCATAGGGCGGTGGGTCGGCCGCCACCACCGCCCTCCAGCGTCAGGTTGACGTTCGCCAGCTCCAGGTCCCGGCACGGCACGGCGTCGCTGCACGCGATGCTGATCGCCTGCGGCGTCGCCGACGTGCCCCGGATGCTCGCGAACTCCACCTTGCGCACCTCCACCGCCTGCGTCTGCACCACCACATGCAGAGCTGTTCAGACCTCAGATACCACCGGAGAGACATCAATGCAAGCAGTGTGCTGTGCTCTGGATATTCAGATGAACTGAGGAATGGTGTGCCTGGTTGGCGCAGGGCGTGGGCTGGTCGCAGTAGTACTGGTCGATGATGATGGGGTTGGAGACGTTCTTCATCACGATGTTCTCGAACCGCAGGTCCCGCGCGAAGCCCGTGCCTCCCTGAAAGAAATCGCACGTGTTGGAGCCGGAGGGTGTGGTGGCTCTCTGCTCCTGTCACAGCGTCAGGTGTTTTACCTGCCAGCTCTTGATACGGACGCCGTTGGTCGTGTTGGTGAGCAAGCAGGTGTCGACCTTCACGTCCTCCACCATGTCGGTGGTCCGGTTCTTTCCAAGGCTTCCGATGCTGACGCGCACGTGCCATGTGCGTGTGTGTGTGTGTGTGACATTGTTAGTCCCCGTGTCAGAGATCAGATCCTGGAATGGAAGAGTAGAAGAGCAGAGAGTCACCTGATGCCATGGCCAGGCCCACATGAGATGTCTTTCACACGGACGTCAGAGCAATTGCCGACCATGGAGACGCAGTCGTCCCCTGCACGGAAGCGTGAAGAAACTGCTTTAGTCAAATACTAGCAGCAGCCACGAATATTTCTTCAACAATAACGATACTAATTACAGATTTGGAAATTTGTATGATGCAAGGAACCAATGTGCATGCAACACGCATCAGCATAAGCATGCCAGCAGCGATTTTGGACTTCAATCTGTCCGGTCAACTAGTCGCCGGCGGGCGGCGGCGGCGGCGGCTTTGACGGTCTTACTGATGAGTGCCTGCGAATATATATAATTTAATCGGGCAAGCGTGGACCTGTGGAGATGAGGTTGTCCGTGATGCGGACGTGGGAGGTGTCGTTGAGGTGGATGCCGTCGGTGTTGGGGCTGTCCGCCGGCGCCACCACGCGGAGGAAGCTGGCCTTGACGCAGGAGCAGCGCGTGAACGTCAGCTGGAACTGCTGCGCGTTCTGCAGCGTCACGCCCTGCACGCTCACCTCCCGGCACTCCTCGAAGTGCACCGCCTGCCATGCCATGCCATGCAATGCAATGCAAAAGACGGAATAAGGATGGATCGCATCCACCGTCGGCGATCAACCAGAGACAAAGAGGAGCAGAGCGTTCGTTCACCTTTGGTCGAGGCCCCGAGTAGCACGGCTGCAAGAGTAAGAGAGTTCAGGGAGTCGGCTTTCATTGCGAAAAGGTGCAGGCTCAGACGGGTTAGGTGGTTGGTTGTGGTTATCGTTACTTACCTGGGTCTTCTTGCGCTTGCAGGTGCTGGCCCACCACTGCTGCCCCATGCCGTCGATGGTGCCGCCGCCGCTGACGGACAGGCCGTCGACGCCGTAGACGTAGAGCCACTTCATGGGGTCCCGCCCGGCCCACTCGTCGGGGCTCGACGGCGCCACGATCGCGCCGGAAATCTAGCGCGCACAGCGGCCGAGACGCCACGCCACCACCACATCCACACCAGCCGACCAGCGTTGATGAGCCACCGATCGAGCAACGAGTACGTATAACGTACGCCAGGATGGACAGGGGCAGGGCACGTGACGTACCAGCAGCTTGAGCCTCTTCTTGCAGGGCCCGGAGAGCTGCACCGGCCAGATCTGGTAGACCTTCCCGGCCGGCACGGCGAGGACGGCCTCCTGGCTGGAGCTGCACGCGGCGGCCCACGCGTCCAGGAGAGCCTGCGGATTCCGGAACAGAGCGGCCGGCCGTCGGTCCACCGTTGCCAAGCAAGCAGGTCACGTACCGACGTACGTACCTGGGTGTCGTTGGCAATGCCGTCGCCGACGGCGCCGAAGTCGTCGAGCGTGAGGAGGACGCGGGCCTCGGCGCCGCGGCACAGGAGGAGCAGCGCCAACACGGCCACGGCCGCGAGCGGCGAGGGCACGGCCTTGGCCATTGTTGCGCGCGCCGACCAGCTCCAGCAGCCGGCGCTGCTGCGCAGTGCAGGCACCGAACGAACGGCCTCGGGGGTCGGGGAGGTCAGAGGTTGATGAGAGGAGAGGGGAGGACGGGAGAAGTACTAGGCGCCAGCGTGTGCTGCTGGAAGAAGTAGGTGGTGGTGGTGTAGTAGCAGTACGACACCTAGCGGGTAGCATGCATGTGCGCGCGGCCTCTGTGCCGGCGGCTCTGCCTTTCCCCGGAGTATGTAAGCTGGTGACTGGTGTGGTGAGTGACGCGCGACGGACACGAGATTTGCCGTCTACGGACTACGCCCGCGATTGGCGCGGCGGTGGAAACGCCTCTCGGTCGGTTCATGCTCTGGCCAGGTGAAGTTGGACCACGGCAGGGCAGTCCCTCTCTCTACTCCCCTTTTGCCGTTGCCGGTTACTGGATGGTAACAGACATGCCATGAAGTCTGCAAGAGTTTCTCCGAATCAATGGCAAGGAAAGGAATTCATGTGGCGTTTGGGTGTTCAGGTGCGTGATTTTTCAAGTGCAAATTGAATAGGGTATTACCAATGTATCATAGATTTGCACACAGGCACAACTGTTACTAGCCTTCCTTCCCCCGATTCGGCCCGGCGCTTTGAACCTGACGAACGAACGGAAATGCCCATCAATTCGGGTTTTCAGGAACGGAGGTAGTGTCAGGGTACGTTTAGGTTGGGTCCAGTAAGTACCGGGGCGATCATAAAACATGCTAACCTTCACTTCTGTTTGTTATTCCTTTTTGTCCACCATCCAAAGTTTTCAAACTACAGCATTGATTTTTCTGGACACGTTTGGTGAGGTTTAAGTAAAAGACGCTAGAATTATTATTTTTTTTTTTTTTGACAAACACTTACGCTAGAATTTTGTCCATGCCATCCACCTGAGACAGTCCGGCCGGCAGTCCACGATACGTAGCACTCGGTATCTTTTGTTCTGCCCTTTTCAACCTTGTCTCAAATGATTCGACACCTTCTTTTCTGACCTTTGGCAAGCACTCTGCTACCATGAGACGTGCTGCTGCCCGCCTTTTTGCCTGTCAAAATCAAGCACCTCGCTCGCACGTTTCCGTCTCTAGATGAAAAAGGCATCAATTGGGTCAAATCATCGGTTGGATTAAAGATAAAACGGCATTTGTTTTAAGTTTTATGACTTCTTCCTTTGGTTATTATAAGTCAGTTTCATGTATGAATCGTTTAGAAAAAAAAACAATGAATGAATATGATATGATGTCAATCTTAATCTACGGAGTACAAATCGAAATGAGAAACACGAACTTCCAGGGGTATTCCATCGATTTTATTTGTGGGGTAATGTATGTACGGCCTTTCATTATTGGCGCACCCACGATTTTTGTCCAGTACTGATGCAGGTTTTTTTATTTCTTTTTGTGTGTGTGTGGTGGGGGGGTGGGGGGGGGGAGCACGAAACACAGGAGGTGCAATGGAGGCCTTCTTTTCGAGGACGAAATACAGTTCATGTTAGGATTTATGGGCTTGGCCTAATAAAGAAATTCAAATAAATTCCAGAAAAATCTCAAAAGCCCATACAAGAGGATGGCTAGAGGATAGGTGGAACCATTAGTACCATATTGCTAGCTCTAGTGGAGTAGAGCTAGCTTAAATATGGAAGCCACACTCACTCACCAAGTCATGGATGAGAGGAGAGAGTGTGGAGAGCCACACGCGCGCGCTCGCTCGCCTGGCCGGGGCGGGGCGAAGGGCGCGGGCGCATGACATGCGCGTGAATGGTCCGTGGAAATCCGGCCCCTCGCCTTGCGGGGGCGCGACTACCTTTTGCCGTTTGATTTTTTGGTTTCTTGGCTGTTACGCTTATCCTAACCGATCGCTATAAAATCTCAACTGATTGCGAGATTTTCGTGGGCGGATAAGCACGGGGGTCGCGGACTCGGCCCTATAAAAGGAGCCCAGCAGCCAGCCTCCATATCATCCCAGTTCGCTTTCGCCTCTCTTCATATCTGAGCCGCCTTTTAGTTCCCTTCGTCCCGACCGCAGAGGTGCATCTGCGATCAGGAGAGCAGGTCTCCGGAACCCTTCGTCTTCTAGATCCTGCACCAGGAGAGGGCGAATAAGGTTTTTGGGAAGCGTCTTCACGCGACTGCTCGTGATCTGCTGACCTCGTCGACCCTGCTGATTTCGCTACTTCGACATCGTCGACCCTGCTGATTCCGGCGCGTGCCATCTATCAGTAAGTCTAATCAGTACGCATCATCTGATTTGGCTTGTTATTTCAGTTCTTCTGATTTGGTCATGATTTATATTCGGAATTTAAACTAGAATTTGTCTAATTATTCAACAATCCAAAAACCTTATTGTAGACAATTTCCTAGTTTTTCTATGGCTGCTTTTGCCGACGCGCTGAAGCCAGAAAAGTTTAATGGTATGCACTTTAAGAGATGGCAAGTCAAGGCCACGCTCTGGCTTACTGCTATGAATGTCTTCCATGTTAGTAAAGGCAGACCTGAGGGTCCACTGACTTTTGAACAGGAGAAAGAGTACGACCATGCCAATACTATGTTCACGGGAGCCGTTCTTAGCGCCCTTGTTGACCGTCTGGTTGATGCGAATATGCAGTACACAGACGGGAAAGAGTTGTGGGATGCACTTACTACTAAGTATGGTGCATCAGATGCTGGCAGTGACCTGTATATCATGGAGAGCTTTCATGATTATAAGATGGTTGATAATCGCTCTATTGTAGAGCAAGCTCATGAAATACAGTGTATAGCCAAGGAGCTCGACCACCTTAAGATAGTCCTTCCTGACCGATTTGTGGCTGGGTGCATTATTGCAAAGTTGCCTTCTACATGGAGGAACTTCGCCACAGCTCTGAAACATAAGAGACAGGAGATATCAGTTGAAAATCTGATAGCGTCTCTGGATGTTGAGGAGAAAGCTCGGGCTAAGGACACGGGATCTAAAGCAGGCGAGGGCAACTCCAGCGCCAACATGGTTCAAAGGAACCACAACAAGGGCAAAGGAAAGCCAAAATCTAACAAACCCAACAAAACTACCAACTTCAAGAAGAAGAAGAACAAGGCTGAATTGACATGTTTCGCATGTGGCGAGGCGGGTCATTTTGCCAAGGATTGTCCTGATCGAGCGGATCGCCGTGGCAAAAAGGGCAATGTCAACACAGTGGTCGCTAGCAATGAGGAAGACAAAGGGTATGGAAATTTACCTTTTATCTTCTCAGTATTTCAATCACCTAGCTGGTGGCTTGATACTGGTGCTAATGTTCATGTGTGTTCTGACATTAACTTGTTCTCTTCTTATCAGGGCGCCCGGGATTCTTTCGTGCTAATGGGGAATGGGTCACATGCTTCTGTTCATGGCACTGGCACGGTGGATCTGAAGTTTACTTCGGGAAAGATTGTGCAGCTGAAGAACGTGCATCATGTCCCTTCTATACACAAGAATCTCGTTAGCGGAACCCTTCTATGTAGAGATGGGTTCAAGGTAGTTTTGGAGTCCAATAAATTAGTTGTGTCCAAGTCTGGACAATTTATTGGTAAAGGCTATGATTGCGGAGGCTTGTTCCGCTTTTCTTTGTTAGATTTCAATAATAAGTCTGTGAACCATATTTGTGCTAATGTTGATGATCTTGCGAGTATTTTGCATTCTCGTTTGTGTCATATTAATTTTGGCTCTATGTCTCGGCTTGCAACCATGAGTTTAATTCCGAATATCACCATAGTCAAAGGTTCTAAGTGCCATAGTTGTGTGCAGTCGAAGCAACCTCGAAAGCCTCATAAGGCTGCTGAGGAGAGACACCTGGCACCGCTAGAACTCATACATTCTGATCTTTGTGAGATGAATGGTGTGTTGACAAAAGGTGGTAAGAGATACTTCATGACATTGATTGATGATGCGTCTAGATTTTGCTATGTATACTTGCTAAAAACAAAAGATGAGGCTTTAGACTACTTTAAAATCTATAAGGCTGAAGTTAAAAACCAACTAGAGAGAAAGATCAAACGTCTTAGATCAGATCGTGGTGGCGAGTTCTTTCCCAAAGTCTTTGATGATTTCTGTGCAGAACATGGCATTATTCATGAGAGGACTCCTCCCTATTCACCCGAGTCAAATGGGATTGCTGAAAGGAAAAACCGTACGTTGACTGACCTGGTGAATGCCATGTTAGACACTTGTGGTTTATCTAAGGCATGGTGGGGGGAGGCAATCCTGACTTCATGTCATGTTCTGAATAGAATTCCTATGGGCAAAGAAGAGAAAACCCCTTATGAGAAGTGGGTTGGGAGAAAACCATCACTTTCATACTTGCGCACTTGGGGGTGCATGGCGAAAGTCAATGTACCAATTAATAAAAAGCGCAAGCTTGGTCCAAGGACAGTGGATTGTGTCTTTCTTGGCTATGCTTCGTGTAGCATAGCATATAGATTTTTAGTAGTTAAATCTGAAGTTCCTGATGTGTATGTTGATACTATTATGGAATCACGTGATGCTACTTTCTTTGAACATATATTTCCAATGAAAGACATTCATAGCAATTCTAGATACTCTTCTGAGATAACTCCTGAACATAGTACACCTATTGAGAGTTTTGAACAGCCACATGAAATTGTCCTAGAGGAGGATGACAATGATGCTCCTAAAAGGAGCAAGAGACAAAGGGTTGAAAAATCCTTTGGTAATGATTTCATTGTGTACCTTATGGACGATACTCCTACTACCATTGCAGAAGCATTTGCATCTCCAGATGCAGATGATTGGAAAGAAGCAGTTCATAATGAGATGGACTCCATTCTTTCAAATGGTACATGGGAAGTCACTGATCGACCCTATGGATGCAAACCTGTGGGTTGTAAGTGGGTGTTTAAAAAGAAGCTCAAGCCTGATGATACAATTGAAAAGTACAAGGCTAGGCTTGTGGCTAAAGGCTATACTCAGAAAGAAGGAGAAGACTTCTTTGATACTTACTCACCTGTTGCTAGAATGACCACTATTCGAGTACTACTTTCTTTGGCTGCCTCGTATGGTCTCCTTGTTCATCAGATGGATGTAAAGACAGCTTTTCTAAATGGAGAGCTGGACGAGGAAATCTATATGGAACAGCCTGATGGATTTGTAGTAAAGGGTCAAGAAAGCAAGGTGTGCAAGTTATTGAAATCTTTGTATGGTCTGAAGCAAGCACCAAAGCAGTGGCATAAGAAGTTTGACACGACTCTAACGTCTGCAGGCTTTGCCATTAATGAGGCAGACAGGTGTGTATATTATCGCTGTGGTGGGGGCGAAGGAGTTATATTGTGCTTATATGTTGATGATATATTGATATTTGGCACAAACATTGATGTGATCAATGAAGTCAAGTCTTTTCTATCAAAGAGTTTTGATATGAAAGATCTGGGAGAAGCTGATGTGATTCTAAACATCAAGCTGATTAAGGCAGATGGTGGGATTACTCTCTCGCAATCTCACTATGTTGAAAAGGTTTTGAAGCGATTTGGCTTCTCTGAGTGCAAACCTTCTCCAACACCTTATGATCCCAGTGTGACACTGCGAAAGAACAAGAGAATTGGTTTAGACCAATTGAGATACTCTCAGATTGTCGGTTCACTCATGTATCTTGCTGGTGCAACAAGGCCCGATATCTCGTTTGCTGTGAGCAAATTGAGTAGGTTCATGTCAAACCCCGGGACTGATCATTGGCATGCACTTGAGCGGGTTATGCGCTACCTGCAAGGTACAATGAGTTATGGAATTCACTATTCTGGTCAGCATGCAGTACTTGAAGGATATAGTGATTCGAACTGGATATCTGATGCAGACGAGCTTTATGCCACCAGTGGTTATGTCTTTACTATTGGTGGAGGTGCGGTGTCATGGAGGTCATGCAAGCAGACCATTTTGACGAGGTCAACCATGGAAGCCGAGCTAGCTGCACTTGACACAGCAACCGTTGAGGCAGAATGGTTGCGTGAACTCTTGATGGACTTGCCGGTGTGTCGGGGACCATAATTAGGGGTACCCTCAAGACGCCTAATTCTCAGCTGGTAACCCCCATCAGCATAAAGCTGTAGAGGCCTGATGGGTTTGATTAAGTCAGGGGTCAGTCCATACGAGCGACTCGATCACGCCACGCCCGAGCCTAGCCTCGGGCAAGGGCAGCCGACCCTGAGATGTTTCCGTCTCGCCCGAGGCCTCCTCTTTCACGGCAGACGCATCTCCGGCTCGCCCGAGGCCTTGCCTTCGATAAGAAGTAACCCTGACTAAATCACCGCGCCGACCGACCAAGTCACTGGGGCCTTTAACGCAAAGAGTAAGACTGACGGACGGCCAGGCTTGGCCAAAAGCGCCAGAGGAAGCTCCGCCCAACCAGGGCTCGGACTCGGGCTAAGGCCCCGGAAGACGGCGAACTCCGCTCCGCCCGACCCAGGGCTCGGACTCGGGCTAAGGCCCCGGAAGACGGCGAACTCCGCTCCGCCCGACCCAGGGCTCGGACTCGGGCTAAGGCCCCGGAAGACGGCGAACTCCGCTCCGCCCGACCCAGGGCTCGGACTCCACCCCGACCTCTGCCGAACGACCTCCGCCTCGCCCGACCCAGGAGCTCAGGTTCGGCCTCGGCCATGCAGGACAGACTCGACCTCGGCCTCGGAGGAGCCTCCACGTCGCCCGACCTAGGACACAAGTCCGCCACGTCAACAGGAAACGTCATCATCACCCTACCCCGAGCCGACTCGGGCCGCAGAGAACAGGACCGACGTCCCATCTGGCTAGCTCCGCCAGATAGGCAATGATGGCGCCCCGCTAGACCCATGACGACGGCGGCTCTCAGCTCTCTTACGGAAGCAGGGGGACGTCAGCAAGGGCCCAACCACTCCGACAGCTGTCCCTCCGCCAAGCTCCATTGCTTCTCCGACAGCCACGACGCCATACTAGCTGGGTGCCAAGATCTCTCCGGCTGCCACCTTGGCATGTACTTAGGGCACTAGCTCTCCCCCGCTAGACACGTAGCACCTTGCTACACCCCCATTTGTACACCTGGATCCTCTCCTTACGCCTATAAAAGGAAGGACCAGGGCCTTCTTAGAGAAGGTTGGCCTCGCGGGGACGAAGGGCAGGGGCAGGCGCTCTCTCGGGGCCGCTCGCTCCCCTCACCCGCGCGGACGCTTGTAACCCCCTACTGCAAGCGCACCCGACCTGGGCGCGGGACGAACACGAAGGCCGCGGGATTCTCCGACTCCCTCACGACCGGGCTCCTGCCACCTCGCTCTCGCTCTCTCTCTCCCCCCTTCGCGCTCGCCCACGCGCTCGACCCATCTGGGCTGGGGCACGCGGCACACTCACTCGTCGGCTCGGGGACCCCCCGGTCTCGGTATGCCGACAGTTGGCGCGCCAGGTAGGGGCCTGCTGCGTGTTGACGAGTAGTTTCCCGTCAAGCTCCAGATGGGCAGTCTCCAACGACCTCTTCAACCCGGGACGGTGCTCCGTTTCGGGAGTCTCGAGTTCATGTCTTTCGACGGCAACTACGACATGATACTCCTTCCACCGCCGCGCGACAGCGACAATGGTGGTGGACAGCCCGCCCGCCGGCGGCGGAATCGACGACGTCTTTCCCGCGTGGGGGAAGGACAACTTTCGAGCTCACCCCATCCTCTCCCTCGCCATCGGAGGAGGAGGCGGGGCAACCAAGGCCGAGCGGGAGGCTGCGCTCAGTCGACTGTCGAGCAAATCGACATCCCTAGCGCCCCAACGGAGGACGCGTCGGGCATCACCCACGCGTTTGAGGCGAAGACGAGCGCCGTCCCCCCGCGTCACGCCGATCCCGAGCAAGCGGACGATGCCAGCGCGCTCACGGAGGGCCTGCAGGACGTCGCCCTCGCACCCAGGACAACGGCGCGATCAGCCCCCGATGTGACTTTGTCGCTCCTCGTCGACCAAAAGGTACGGGCTGATTCCCATCCTTCGTCATTTCGACTCGGCCTCAACCCGCCTGGCGACCTCGCTTTGGCGGGCGCTCACGTTGAGGCGAGTGCAACCTCTCTGGGGTTTCGTGTGCGGTCGCCTTGGGACCGATTGACGGGTGTCTCGACCTACGGACCCTCTGGGTCCGAGGAAGATGACGACCCCAGCATCTGCTGGGATTTCTCTGGATCTGGCAACCCCAGTGCCATGCGGGACTTCATGACCGCATGCGACTACTGCCTCTCCGACTGTTCCGACGGCAGCCGCAGCCTTGACGACAAGGACTGCGGCCCGAGCCGCGAATGTTTCCACGTCGAGCTAGGGGATCCCTCCGGAGGCAGCTGTCTCGGCATGTCGGAGGATGGTGATCCCCCTAGGCCAGCGCCTCGCGCCGACATCCCGCGGGAGCTAGCTGTGGTCCCCGTTCCGGCGGGGGGTCACGACCCACAGCTCGAGCAAGTCCGCGGGGCGCAGGCCGGGCTCGATGAGGGAGCAGGAGCGCTCGAGGCAATCCGCCAGAACGTCGGGCAGGTATGGGCAAGCCAGCCCCCGGCCGGAGGAATACGTCACCTGCCCCAAGGTCTCCAGCACCGCATCGCCAACGATGCCAGGGACAGACCGCCACCCACATCCGGTGGAACCGGTCAGGACCTGGCCGCTGCAGCGATGCTCCTCCGTGCGATGCCGGAGTCATCAACCACCGAGGGTCGGCGAATCCAGGGAGAGCTCAAGCATCTCCTGGAAGGCGCTGCGGCCCGGCGGGCCGAGAGCTCTGCCTCCCGAAGGCAGGGGTACCCCTCGGAACCTCGTGCCGCGACTTCCCGACTCACACGGGAAGCCTCGGTCTACACCGGGCGCACGCGCAACACCGCGCCTGCGGCCTCGGGCCACCTCGGCGACGAGCACCCTCATCGCGACCGTCGGGCCCGCCTCGACGAAAGGGTGCGCCGAGGTTATCACCCCAGGCGTGGGGGGACGCTACGACAGCGGGGAGGATCGGAGTCCCTCGCCCGAACCACCCGGTCCGCAGGTTTTCAGCCGGGCCATTCGGCGGGCGCCGTTTCCGCCCCGATTCCGACCCCCGACTACTATCACGAAGTACTCGGGGGAAACGAGACCGGAATTGTGGCTTGCGGACTACCGCCTGGCCTGTCAACTGGGTGGGACGGACGACGACAACCTCATCATCCGCAACCTCCCCCTGTTCCTCTCCGACACCGCTCGCGCATGGTTGGAGCACCTGCCTCCGGGGCAGATTTCCAACTGGGAGGATCTGGTCCAGGCTTTCGCCGGCAACTTCCTGGGCACGTACGTGCGCCCCGGGAATTCCTGGGACCTCCGAAGCTGCCGGCAGCAGCCGGGAGAGTCCCTTCGGGACTACATCCGGCGATTCTCGAAGCAGCGCACCGAGCTGCCCAACATCACCGACTCCGATGTCATCGGCGCGTTCCTTGCCGGCACCACCTGCCGTGACCTGGTGAGCAAGTTGGGTCGCAAGACCCCCACCAGGGCGAGCGAGCTGATGGACATCGCCACCAAGTTCGCCTCTGGTCAGGAGGCGGTCGAGGCCATCTTCCGAAAGGACAAGCAGCCCCAGGGCCGCCCGTCGGAAGATGCTCCCGAGGCGTCTACTCCGCTCGGCGCCAAGAAGAAAGGCAGGAGGAAGTCGCAAGCGAAACGCGACGCCGCCAGCACGGACCTTGTCGCCGCCGCCGAGTACAAGAACCCTCGAAAGCCCCCCAGAGGCGCCAACCTCTTCGACAAGGCACTCAAGGAGACGTGCCCCTACCATCAGGGGCCCGTCAAGCACACCCTCGAGGAGTGCGTCATGCTTCGGCGCCACTTCCACCGGGCCGGGCCACCCGCAGAGGGTGACAGGGCCCGCGACGACGGCAAAAAGGAAGATCGCCAAGCAGGAGAGTTCCCCGAGGTCCGCGATTGCTTCATGATCTACGGAGGGCATGTGGCGAATGCCTCGGCTCGGCATCGTAAGCAGGAGCGTCGGGAGGTCTGCTCGGTGAAGGTGGCGGCGCCAGTCTACCTAGACTGGTTCGGCAAGCCCATCACCTTCGACCAGGATGACCACCCCGACCACGTGCCGAGCCCAGGGAAGTACCCGCTCGTCGTCGGTCCCGTCATCGGCGACGTCAGGCTCACCAAGGTCCTGATGGATGGGGGCAGCTGCCTCAACATCATCTACGCTGAGACCCTCAGGCTCCTGCGCGTCGATCTGTCATCTGTCCGAGCAGGTGCTGCGCCCTTCCACGGGATCATTCCCGGGAAGCGCGTCCAGCCCCTCGGACAGCTCGACCTTCCTGTCTGCTTCGGAACACCCTCCAACTTCCGAAGGGAGACTTTGACGTTCGAGGTGGTCGGGTTCCGAGGAACCTACCACGCAGTGTTGGGAAGGCCATGCTACGCGAAGTTCATGGCCATCCCCAACTATACCCACCTGAAGCTCAAGATGCCGGGCCCCAACGGGGTCATCACCGTCGGCCCCACGTACAAACACGCATTCGAATGCGATGTGGAGTGCGTGGAGTACGCCGAGGCCCTCGCCGAGTCCGAGGCCCTCATTGCCGACCTGGAAAGCCTCTCCCGAGAGGTGCCGGACGTAAAGCGACATGCCGGCACCTTCGAGCCAGCGGAGACGGTTAAGGCCGTCCCTCTCGACCCCAGCGACGATACCTCCAAGCAGATCCGGATCAGTTCCGGGCTCGACCCCAAATAGGAAGCAGTACTCGTCGACTTTCCCCGCGCAAACGCCGACATTTTTGCGTGGGGTCCCTCGGACATGCCTGGCATACCGAGGGATGTCACCGAGCACTCGCCGGATATTCGGGCAGGAGCCCGACTCGTCAAACGGCCTCTGCACGGACGACGCTCGGGGGCTACGCCCTTCCCCCACTCACACACGAGAATCAGACATCAAGGAAGGGTCGGCCTCGCCCCGGCGGAGCCCGACCCTCCCTCGGGGGCTAAAAAGGGGGGAACCCCTCTCGTCGAGTTCGGATGCGCCTCTCCGCGTCAAAAAAATTCTTTTTTCGATCAAGAAGGGGTTTTTTGCGTTCTCCCGGATACGTCAGAAGCAGGGTCCCGAGGAGCGAACTTGGGTACAAATAAGTGGCGAGACCGACTGAGCCGAGGAACACCTATGCCTCCGGGCTAGGGACACCTCACTCATCGTCTGCCACGAAAAAGGACCCAGCTCGGGAAATCACCCTGTTGTTGACAAGTCGGGCCAGGCGCGCAAATTGAAACAGAAAAGAGTATGACTTCACGCAAAAGAAGTAAAGCGTCCAGGCCTCGGCGGCCGCGGCAAATCGCACATCCAACAGAAATTGTCCCAACAAAAGTCAGGCGTCGCCTTGGGAAGGCGCCGCGCCCTCAGCTCCACTCCCGCCGTCGGTAAGGTCCACCTCCGCTTCCGGCGGCGGCACAGGAGGAAGAATCTCCGCCTCGAAGATGGTCGCCAGCGCCGCGCTCGGACCCGCAGCGACCGCGTCGAGCCGCTGAACTTCCGCCAGGGCGGTCTCGTCTTCGTCAGGAAGGCAATACCCCTCACTGACCCGCTCCAGGTCCACGACGTAATGGGAAGCGAGCACGGCGAAGGCCCGCCTGACGCCGTGGTGTAGCGCCCCGCAGACTTTACCGCGCGCATAACCACCCAGGGCATGAAGACGGCTTTGGGGGGAGCTTCCTGAAGGGACGTCGCCGGGACCAAGGGTCCGATAGGCATCCGAGACGGCCTCGGACATGGCCGCGAGATCGGTCTCCCTCTGCTCAGCAGCCCCAGCGAGCGCCTCGGCGAGCGCTTTGGCAGACTCATCGAGGGCAGACTCGAGCTCTGCGAACAACCAGAAGAAAGACCTCAAACACGAGCGGAAGAAACAGACAAGAACGAGAACCGAGGGCGGTCGAACCATACCTCCGGCTCGGACACGCTACTCCGAGGCCGCGACTTGGGCTGCGGCCAGGTCGGCCGCGAGGGTCTTGGCCCGGCTTTCGGCCTCGGCAGCCTGGCCCCGAGATTGGTCCCGCTCCTCGGCAACCCGGACGAGCTCCGACCGCTGCCGTAGCGCCTCTGTGCGCGCCGCCGCCGCCTCGGCCCTCAGGTCAGCACAGAGCAACTGGAGGTCCGCTATCTTAGCGTCCTGCTGAGAGAGGCGCGAGGTAGCCCCGGCGAGCGAAGTCCTCAGGGACCGCAGCGAGCCCCAGACGTCGACCTCGCGGCGGATGAACGACGACTTGGCGGCGCTCCGGTCCGTCAGATCCTGGAAAGGAAGGCAAGGCATCACGGCGAACGCCTCGCTCGCAGAAGGGAGAAGGTATGCCTGAAACCATTACCTGGAGGATTTTGGGGACGTCCCCGCAGAGAACCTCCAGCGATGATCGGAGCGACCCCACCGCTGCTTCCGCACGATTGCGGAGCTCGTCCCAGGACCGGTCCTCCTGTTCGTCGTCAAGAACGAAGATGGGGTCCGGAGCCTCGCGGATCCGGAATCGGAGCAACTGGCCCCGGGCCTCGGGGCTCCGCCGCACAGCGACAAGGCTGCCGCCCGCCTGGATGAACTGCGCGTCCATGCCCACCTCTTCCGAAGCCCTGGGCACCGACGCTACGGCCGTCTCGACGCCGGCAGCAACCATCTGCTCTCCGACTGGGATGGTGCCAGCTGTGGTGGCGGCAGGCGCCGGCGTGGCCGACACGGCAGACGGGCTCGGGACCGCGTCGGCGCCGGCCGCCTCCCCGATCACGATGGCCGCCTCGGCAGAGGAGCCCGCCTCAAGGACCTGCTCCCCCGGGACACGCGACGCCTGAGCCCCATGCGGCGGGGCGCCCTGAGAAAGGGTCGGCTGAGCGGCGGGGCACGAGATGGCGCCAGCCGCCTGGACCGACGCCGTCTTAAGGGCCTTCCGGGGCGCCAGGTCGGTAGGGCCATGGCTCCGCTTGCTGGAAAAAAGAAGGAAGGGAAAATCACGGCCAAGACGTATGAATGAAGCGCCGGGACGGAGACATTCCAAGGTACTTACCCGCTCCGGGCCATGATCCACTGTGCCTGGGGGGAGGTCTCTTGGCTCCCGCTCCCTGGAACCACCGCCGAGGTCCGCCTCGCCGACAGCCCTGGCACCGCCCTCGCCTTGGGCGCTCCTGACGCCCGGGAGGCGGACTGCCCAGGCGCCGCCATGGCAACCTGAGGACCGCTCCCCCGCGCTGCCGGCGCGGGGGACGGCTCTTGAGGGACGAACCCCTCGGCCCGGCTCCCTGGAGTCGCGTCAGCTCCTCCAGCCGAGGGGTCAAGTACCCTCTCGGGTTGCCCCCGCCCCTCAGGTCGGAGATCCGGCGCCTCGGCCCCAGGAACCGACGACATCGGCCCGCTCGGGGGCTGACTTGACAGCTCTCGGCCACACCCCAAGCTGGGGCTGAGGCCGAGGCGGGCGGCCATGTCGTCCTCCTCCTCATCATCGTCGTCGTCGTCGTCGGATGTCTCCGGCGATAGCTCCCTAGGGAGTCCTTCCCTCTCCTGCTGGCGACGGCGTTTCTCCAGGGCGTCCCGAGCCCGCCTCCGCTTGCGGGCCCGGGCCTTCTCCGCGTCCTTTTTCTTTTTCTCCTCCTCCGCGGTGACCCGCCGCGCTGCCCGACCCACCGCGTCCTCTGGGACCCGCGGCAAGGAGGGCTTGTGCCGCCCCACCTCCTAAAAGGAGGAGGGGAAAAGAAACCCAATCATGAGAACCGGAAGCAACCCGGTATATGAGGAAGGAAGGAGCGAACACTTACCAGAACGATGCACCCCTGGTCGGGGCGCATTCGAGGTTGGGAGAAGGCGTGGGGGTCTGGCTTCCCCATCGCGGCCGACACCCGCCATTGGAGGGCGTCACGGGGAAGAGGATCAGGGGACATCCGTGACCCCTCCCAGTCGGCCTCCAGGGTCATCTCCCAAAGCAACAGCCGCCGTTCCGCCAGGGGGAGCACCCTCCGACGGTGGATGGCGGCAACCACTCTCGCGGCGGTGAGTCCTTCCTCCCGCAATGCCTTCAGGGCCTGAAGAAGAGGTTCGAGGTTCTTCTGCCTCTCGTGTGGAGTCCCGTGGCGCCAGGCGTCGGGAGCGGCGGTGACAACCCGCTGAGAGAACGGCGGGAGCAACTCTCCGTCGTTCCGGAGGTAGAACCACCGGCGCTGCCAACCCTTGTTTGAGGATGCGAGGACGGCAGGGATATACTGCAACGACCGCGACTGCCTCAACAAAAGGGTGCAGCCGCCGGCCCGCACCGCTGCGCGGACCTTCCTCTCCCCCGTCGGCGAGGCAAAAAGCTCGGCGAAGAAGAGATGGGTCCACAAATCCCAGTGGGGGGCGATCCCCAAATACCCCTCGCACACCGCCACGAAGATAGCGGCCTGCGCGATGGAGTTGGGGGTGAGGTTGTGCAACTCCACCCCGTAATGGAACAGGATGGCCCGCATAAAGCGGCTCGTCGGCACACCAAATCCCCGCTCATGGAAGGAGATGAAGCTCACGACGTACCCCGGCGGAGGGGATGGAGTGACTCCACCCGCGGGAGGAATCCATTCCGGCCGCTGTTCATCGGTGAGAGGTCGGAGCAAACCCTCGCCGACGAGGTCCTCCAAATCACCCGCCGTCACCGTGGAGAAGGGCCACGGGTCGCGCGGTGGGATGATGGTCACCCGGTCAGCCATCACCGAAGCAGAAAGGGTGGCGGCGCGGAGGACAGGGGAGGGCGGTTTTCTTTTCCCTGGCTGGATCTCTCAGACTGCAAGAAAGCCTAAGAGGGAGACAAGAAGCGGAGTCGAGAACCGTCACCGGGCCCTCTCCGGGGTATATAAAGACCTAGATGAAGATGGTTCCAACGCACCGCCCGAACCGGACGCGGGGTTCAAAAAACGCAAAGCGAAACAGCCGTTCCTCGAACGGCTCGCGCACGCAACGGCAGCCTCGCCGACCGCTCGCCCCGGCGCATTAACTCCGCGGCTCGACGGGCAGCGCTACGGGCGGGAGCAGCTGGCGACGTTTCGCCTTCGCCAAAACGGCCACACCAAAAAAGGTACGCCACGTCGTTCAATTTCGTATCCTTTTTTCCCTTTTCCTTCTTTCTCTATCTCTTGCAACAGGGACCGGGAAAGGGGATACCCCCAAAGGGATCCTTCCCCGTGAAGGAACTAGGCTCCGAGCCTCCTTACTGATCAGGGGTTCGAAGGCTGGCCCCCCGAAGGGTTCAACAGCCGCCTCAGATCGCGTGGGCCCGACACCCACTACTGGTCAGGGGTTCGAAGGTCGGCCCCCCGAAAGGTTCCACGACCGCCTCAGGCTACTCGGGCTCCGCGCCCATTACTGATCAGAGGTTCGAAGGCTGGCCCCCCGAAGGGTTCACAGTCGCCTCAGACACCGAGCGAGGGATGACCAGGGGTACGTTCGATACATAACCAAGGCTCGGGCTGCGCTCCCGAGGTACCCTAGGACATTTCCGAGACCAGCGGGAACGACTCTGTAACGGAATCCCATCGGAGGGAGGCAACGAGCCCTCGGACCCCGTCGCCAGGGGACCGGGTCCGGCAGATCACCCGCAGGTACTTTTGGGCGTGCCTCCGGGCCCCTAGCCGACCCCCAACGAACGGGGCACGGACGTCCACTCGGATTACCCGATCGCAGCTCACCGGAGACACCATGTTCGGTGCCCATCGAGGGTAACATGGCGCTCTCCCCCCCTCCTCCTTGCGGAAAGGCGACGTAGGGGCGTATATAAAAAAGCCGAGTCTGTCCCTGATCGTCCTCTCGCTCTGTGCGGAGGCTCGGGGGCTGCTCTCGCAAACCCGGCTCCGGCCGAACCGTTGACAGCGTCAACATACCAGCCCGAGAACTTGGGCCCCGACAGTGCACCCGGGCTACGACCTGTTCGCATGAGGGAACCGCCAGACCAGCCGAAGCATTACGCAAGGCATTAAGACCTCGAAGGAGTGAAACCACTCCTCCGAGGCCTCGGGGGCTACACCCGGCGGGTGCGCTCGCGCGCACCCACCGGAACAAAGCACAACCGAGAAAGGCTGGTCCCCTTGCAAAAAAGTGCGACAAAAGCCTCCAAGCGAGTGTTAACACTCCCTTCGAGGCTCGGGGGCTACTGTCGGGGACCATAATTAGGGGTACCCTCAAGACGCCTAATTCTCAGCTGGTAACCCCCATCAGCATAAAGCTGCAGAGGCCTGATGGGTTTGATTAAGTCAGGGGTCAGTCCATACGAGCGACTCGATCACGCCACGCCCGAGCCTAGCCTCGGGCAAGGGCAGCCGACCCTGAGATGTTTCCGTCTCGCCCGAGGCCTCCTCTTTCACGGCAGACGCATCTCCGGCTCGCCCGAGGCCTTGCCTTCGATAAGAAGTAACCCTGACTAAATCACCGCGCCGACCGACCAAGTCACTGGGGCCTTTAACGCAAAGAGTAAGACTGACGGACGGTCAGGCTTGGCCAAAAGCGCCAGAGGAAGCTCCGCCCAACCAGGGCTCGGACTCGGGCTAAGGCCCCGGAAGACGGCGAACTCCGCTCCGCCCGACCCAGGGCTCGGACTCGGGCTAAGGCCCCGGAAGACGGCGAACTCCGCTCCGCCCGACCCAGGGCTCGGACTCGGGCTAAGGCCCCGGAAGACGGCGAACTCCGCTCCGCCCGACCCAGGGCTCGGGCTCGGGCTAAGGCCCCGGAAGACGGCGAACTCCGCTCCGCCCGACCCAGGGCTCGGACTCCACCCCGACCTCTGCCGAACGACCTCCGCCTCGCCCGACCCAGGAGCTCAGGTTCGGCCTCGGCCATGCAGGACAGACTCGACCTCGGCCTCGGAGGAGCCTCCACGTCGCCCGACCTAGGACACAAGTCCGCCACGTCAACAGGAAACGTCATCATCACCCTACCCCGAGCCGACTCGGGCCGCAGAGAACAGGAACGACGTCCCATCTGGCTAGCTCCGCCAGATAGGCAATGATGGCGCCCCGCTAGACCCATGACGACGGCGGCTCTCAGCTCTCTTACGGAAGCAGGGGGACGTCAGCAAGGGCCCAACCACTCCGATAGCTGTCCCTCCGCCAAGCTCCATTGCTTCTCCGACAGCCACGACGCCATACTAGCTGGGTGCCAAGATCTCTCCGGCTGCCACCTTGGCATGTACTTAGGGCACTAGCTCTCCCCCGCTAGACACGTAGCACCTTGCTACACCCCCATTTGTACACCTGGATCCTCTCCTTACGCCTATAAAAGGAAGGACCAGGGCCTTCTTAGAGAAGGTTGGCCTCGCGGGGACGAAGGGCAGGGGCAGGCGCTCTCTCGGGGCCGCTCGCTCCCCTCACCCGCGCGGACGCTTGTAACCCCCCACTGCAAGCGCACCCGACCTGGGCGCGGGACGAACACGAAGGCCGCGGGATTCTCCGACTCCCTCACGACCGGGCTCCGGCCACCTCGCTCTCGCTCTCTCTCTCCCCCCTTCGCGCTCGCCCACGCGCTCGACCCATCTGGGCTGGGGCACGCGGCACACTCACTCGTCGGCTCGGGGACCCCCCGGTCTCGGAACGCCGACACGGTGGTTGAGAAACCAATACCAGCTATCCTTATGAACTGTGACAATCAGACAGTGATTGCTAAAGTGACGAGTTCTAAGGATAATGGAAAGTCATCAAGACATGTCAAAAGACGATTGAAGTCTGTCAGAAAGTTGAGAAACTCCGGAGTTATAAGTGTGACTTATATTTCAACAGATAAAAATCTGGCAGATCCTTTTACCAAGGGATTACCACGTAATGTGATAGAAATCGCATCGAGAGAGATGGGTATGAGACCCGAATAAAGTTGCCATGGTGGAAACCCAGTCTATGTGATCGGAGATCCCGTGAATTAGGTCCTGGGAAGAACAAGCCATTGGTGAACTGAGGAGAGTAACCTTTAACCCTCTCTAAGTAAAGATGCAATACTCTCAAATGCTGTAAGGTAGGTTGGCTTTGTGCCTTAATGTGTTCTGTTGGCTTGTATTAGCGAAGATGTTGTCCTGCAGAACATTCTTTGAAAGAACACACCTATATGAGTTAGACTGTCTAACGTCGCAGTCTATGAGATTTGGGTGATCTCTAGTAAACTCATGAAGAGACCTTGGAGTACGACGTATATGCTCCACCCGAGAAGGGGACTACTGGTAGCCAAGTACTGGTCATGACTTCAAGTGAAACCCATTTCACGCAAAACTTGCAATTCAAGGCATAGTCCATTGTCCAAGTTGTGGGTTGGTGTAGCTTGGAGTTCTAGGCGGAAGTTCAACTTAACAGTCTCTGCTGAAAAAACTAGTATATTAAACAGTAGTGAACGGTGGCGAAAACTGCAGATGGGCATTTGAGATCTGGTGGGGGATTGTTAGGATTTATGGGCTTGGCCCAATAAAGAAATTCAAATAAATCCCAGAAAAATCTCAAAAGCCCGTACAAGAGGATGGCTAGAGGATAGGTGGAACCATTAGCACCATATTGCTAGCTCTAGTGGAGTAGAGCTAGCTTAAATATGGAAGCCACACTCACTCACCAAGTCATGGATGAGAGGAGAGAGTGTGGAGAGCCACACGCGCGCGCGCACTCGCTCGCCTCGCCTGGCCTGGCCGGGGCGGGGCGAAGGGCGCGGGCGCACGACATGCGCGTGAATGGTCCGCCGAAATCCGGCCCCTCGCCTTGCGGGGGCGCGACTACCTTTTGTCGTTTGATTTTTTGGTTTCTTGGCTGTTACGCTTATCCTAACCAATCGCTATAAAATCTCAACTGATTGCGAGATTTTCGTGGGCGGATAAGCACGGGGGGTCGCGGACTCGGCCCTATAAAAGGAGCCCGGCAGCCAGCCTCCATATCATCCCAGTTCGCTTTCGCCTCTCTTCATATCTGAGCTGCCTTTTAGTTCCCTTCGTCCCGACCGCAGAGGTGCATCTGCGATCAGGAGAGCAGGTCTCCGGAACCTTTCGTCTTCTAGATCCTGCACCGGAAGAGGGCGAATAAGGTTTTTGGGAAGCGTCTTCACGCGACTGCTCGTGATCTGCTGACCTCGTCGACCCTGCTGATTTCGCTACTTCGACATCGTCGACCCTGCTGATTCCGGCGCGTGCCATCTATCAGTAAGTCTAATCAGTACGCATCATCTGATTTGACTTGTTATTTCAGTTCTTCTGATTTGGTCATGATTTATATTCGGAATTTAAACTGGAATTTATCTAATTATTCAACAGTTCAGACTTCAGACACGGCTAATGTCTGCTTTGTTTAAAGAAAAAAATTCACAAAAGGCAGCTTCTAAAAACGATTCCTCACTGCAAAGTCTGGAACTTCCAGCTGTTGAATCGTGGTTGTTTGAACTTTGAACTGCTCCTAAAAACGATTCCCTTCTCTGCCTTTTTCCCCTTCTACTACTACTACGTCGGAAACGGAAAGTTCCAACACGCTGCCGCCAGAAATCGATCTCGCGGCAGATGTGGAACGCTGAAGGAATCCGGATCCGGAGTCCAGCTTTTCAACTCGTCAAAGAAAGCAGGCCAGCGCGCGCGATCGTCGTCGTCGTCGTCGTCAGTAGAGTGGCGTGAGGCAGAAGAGTGGTGTGGACGATTCCATGCGTAAAACGAGAAGCGGAGGGATGCGTGAAGGAAGGAACATATCTGTTGGTGATTCCGAACTGGAGAAACAGCCAAACGAGCTTGTTCGCTGCGGCTGGATTAAAGCCGTTTGGACTGCTGCAGCTGCAATCCATAGAGAGAAAAATACTGTAGAAGCCGCAGCCGCAGCCGGATTAAAGCCGCAGCGAACAAGCTAAAGTTATCTGAAAGCTGCGTGCCATCTGCCCTGTTCCCTCGAATGTGCACAAGGTAACTGAACTTTTCCCGTCTCCGGAAGGAATCGAGCTGTAACCTTCGTGTTTGTTTGTCCGTTGAAGGTAGAACACAAAGCACGATCAAATCCATGGGAGCTGGCACCGAAATTTTTGCATTTGGGTCCTTCATCGGAAAAAAATTCACGTTTAGAACTTAGAAAATTTTAATGTCATTTTTGGACCCTTTACTCGGCGCCGTAGCCCGTGGCGCCGAGGTAACACAGCTCGGCGCCATAGGCTATGGCGCCGAGGTACGTGCTGTGTTGGCACAAACAGACGTCGTGGCGCCGACGTGTTACCGAGCTCGGCGCCATAGATCTTGGCGTCGAGCTCTGTTCTGTACAGAAAACTTGTCTAGCTCAGTTGGTAAAATACAAGGCTCTTAACCTTGTGGTTGTGGGTTCAAGCCCCATGGTTGGCATTTTTTAATATTTTTTGTCTTTGTCACTTATTTATTTTTTTTGTTGTCCATATTTTTCGTTTATGTCGCTGATTTGTCCGTCCTGATTTATTTCTCATCCAGTTTTATTTTTATGACTAATTTGTTTATTCATCCATATTTTTTTTATTCGTCGAGCACAGCAGCTGTATATCCAGTAAATTCTAAAATATATCATCCATGAGACAAGTATATAATGGAGTATACTTTTATTTAGTGCAGAAGAAAAAAAGATGAATATGTGTGCTTCTTTTTACTGGGAATATGTTATTATGTATTTAAAATTTATGTTCAAAAGAACTCAATGAAAATATAATATTTTTATTTGATCACGATTGAAGTAAGAGTGTTCTCATTTGATTTTTATTGTGATTAGCTGAGCAAACAAGGGGATAAGTTGACGGCTTGTGAGCACCGTAGCACACAGCTGCTGTGCTCGCCGGATAAAAAAATCTGGACGAATAAACAAATCAGTCACAAAAATAAAATAAATCAGGACAGACAAATCAGCGACATAAACGAAAAATATGGACAACAAAAAAAACAAATAAGTGAAAAAGACAAAAAGTATTAAAAACGGCCACCGTGGGGCTCGAACTCACGACCACAAGGTTAAGAGCCTTGTATTTTAACAACTGAGCTAGACAAGTTTTCTGTACAAAATAGAGCTCGGCGCCAAGATCTATGGCGCCGAGCTCGGTACCACGTCGGTGCCACGACGTCCGTTTGTGTCAACGCAGCACGTACCTCGGCGCCATATGCTATGGCGCCGAGCTGTGTTACCTCGGCGCCACGGGCTACGGCGCCGAGTAAAGGGTCCAAAAATGACATTAAAATTTTCTAAGGTCTAAACGTGAATTTTTTTCCGATGAAGGACCAAAATGCAAAAAATTCGGGAGCTGGCACTACTTCGCAGCCTGGCAACTGGATTCACTTGTGCGGTTGCACTCTACACAGTCATCTCAGATACAAGATCACAGAGACGAGGGGGCAAAAAACTAAGCACTCCGTCATAAATTATTCTAATTTTCTTGTAGGGTCAAAATGTCTCTGTGTCAGAAATTTCTGTGATTTGTTTTTCTTGTAATTTTAATGAAGCGACCGTCAAAGGAGGAGGGCGTTACAGTGGCTTTAATTTGGAATAACATACGAAAGCTACCGAATTCTGTTCCCATCGATCGGCGCCGGTACCCGGAGCCGGAGGTGGTCCGTACGCACAAGATCAGTCAGTGGCGCCGCCTTCCCTTGGCTTTGGCGTTGCCGCCGTCCTTGTTCTTGCCCTTGTCGCCGCCGCCGAAGAGCCTGCAGAAGCCGCAGACGGCGACACGCGGCGACGGCGGGTCGAGCGCGGGCGGCACGCGCCCCGTGGCCCTGTACCCGGCGTGCGCGTGCCCGACGGAGCGGCTGCGCTCCACCGCCCGCGCCGCGCCCGCGCCGCCGTCCTCCTCCGCCGGCTTGATCTCCCCCGAGAAGCTCTTGTTGTCGTCCCACACCAGCCCCGACGAGCCCGACCGCCGGAACGTCTCGCTGGACCGCTGCAGCCCCGCCATGCACGCAGCAAAGAGCCAAAGAGAGAGAGAGAGAGAGAGAGAGAGAGAGAGAGAGAGAGAGAGAGAGAGAGAGAGAGACGATGGCGAGGCGAGAGAGCCGGCGTTGGACTTGTGTGCAGCGGTGCAGGTAGATTGATTGACAGATAGATATACGGCGGCAGGACTGTACAACGCTAGACGCCGTCGTCGCCGGGGGCGGTTGCGAATGCGATTAAAAAAATCCGTTATGGAGGAGGGAACCGAAAGGGACGTGTGCGTTTGACCCAGACGAATGAGCGACAAAAGAAAAAGAAAAGAAAAAGGCCGCGGCTTCCGTGCGATAATGCTACTCGGTGGTCAGCTGACCGGATGATCCCACCTGCTCCGTTTCCTCGTGCAGTTGGCCCAGCTGCCTGAGCAGGCGGCGTCGCGTTCATGGAAGGAGAAGACGCCCCGCGCGGGGCCTGATGGCTTCTTGATGAGCCTAGCCTACTCAGCGTTTGCGGCAGCGAGCCGTGGCCGTGCAAGCAAGGTAGTGGCGCCCGCAGCCGGGAAAGAATGGCGGTTCCGGCACGACGGCTGCTGGTCCAAGATGGTGGACCAGCTCCATGGAAGGGAGAATCAAGGTGTGCATATCAATGCCACCGTTACCTACACCATCACATTTGCGTACTGCTTCAAAAAAAAAAGGGGGGGGGGGGGGGCAGGTCAATCGTGGGAATCGCCGGGTTCGACCGTCAAATCACGCATGTTGCCGTTGTATATATACGATGGTGACGAAATGGCATGAAGCCTTACGTCGTATATGCTCAACTTGTCTATACCGCCCACCACATCATCTATCGATAATATAACCATCGACTGCGCTAACCAGTGTTAGCCTTTATTAATCACGGTGCTCGTTTAGAACTAGTTTGGGGGCAAAAAAATGGAGGGCCTAAACAGCTCTTGGCTGGCTGTTGCTTGGCTGCGGCTGCAGGTGTAGCCCAAGTGCCCACCCAACAGCCGAAGCAGATGATAGCCCCTATGCTGCTGCTTGTACGGCTGCAGCCCAAAGTTGGGCAGCCGAATAGTCCGATTTTTTTTGTTTTTTAGCCCCTTTAGTGACACAAATTTATGTTTGGACCCCCAGAAATTTTATTTGCACGTTTAGACCCGATGCTCGGCACCATAGGCTGTGGCGCCGAGGTAACACAGCTCGACGCCATAGCCTATGGCGCCGAGCTATGTGACGTGTCAGTCTGCGTGGCACCTAGCTCGGCGCCACAGATCTTGGCGCCGAGCTAGGAAATATCCGCAAGCCACCTTTCTCTCTGCGCGTTTCTTCTCTGTTGTTTTCACTTCTACCGCAAGCCACCCGTCGCCGCCGTTCGGAAATCACCGCCGCCCGCCGTTCGCTCCGGCCACCCCGCCCGCCCAGCTCCGGCGACGGCGCTTGCCTTCCGGCGGGCCGCCGAGCTCGCCCACCCGGCCCACCTACCTCGCCAGGACCGGCCGCCGCGCGCACGGCACCGACGCTCGCCACCGCGCCTGCTCGGCAACGGTCGGCCACCGCGCGGCCTGCTCGCCACCGGCCGGCCACCGCGCCCGCTCCGGCCCCGGCATCTCCCGCCCCGGCAGCTCCCTCCCCGGCCGCCGCGCGCCCCCGGCCCGCCCACTGCCGCCCAGTAATTTTATTTTTTAATTTCTTAGTTAGTAAACTGTTAGCTATTGTTAGTGTTTAGTAATTAGTTAGCTATCCAGTTATTTATTGTTTAGTAAATAGTTAGATATTTTATTGTTAGTGTTTATTAAAATAGTTAGCTAGTTTCTTGCTTAGCATATTGTTAGTGTTTAGTAAATTCTTAGTGATTATATAGTTAGCATTTTGTTTAGCGCATTGATATTACATGTTTTCTGTGTTGGCAACCATCGTGTTGTCGTTTATTCGCAGGTTCTATAAACATCACTTTACAGGGGAGGTGCTGCCAAATTTTTTATTGACAATAGGTTTTTTTGTACGTAGGTGTTCGTCCGACTTGACCTTCTCCACCGTTAGCTGGACTCGTACGCGATCTCAGGTATACATTGTTTTCGTACATTATTTATAGATTATGTAATTTCGTTTGATGTGTTCATTTAATATTTACTATATAGTTATTAGTTAATATATATTTATTACTTAGTAAGTTAGTAGGCTTAAGTATATAGCCATTATTGAGTTAGTAATCCATTTTTGCAATAGATGGACAACCTAGTAACACTAGACCATGGAGGAAGGGTGGAGATAGATGCTTATGGGAATGTTACTTTTGATGGTATGAAGATCGTGACCATGTTGTTCGATGAAAGACCATCTTTTGACAAGCTTTTGGCTCGAGCTTGTGAGGAGATTAGTTGCGACATAAACGACCCTAGAATATCTATTCAGGGTTTGTTGTCCCATATTACATATGGAACAATTGTCCGACGGTTGATCTCCATTACCTCAGAAGATGATTGGGTGATATATTTAAGAATTGTGAAGATGATGGTTCCACCATGTTTGGATGTGGTTGTTCAAAAGTTACCTATTAGTCATTGCGATGGTCCAGTCGGGTTGTCTCCACAAATGCCAAATGCATCTCGTATTGAAGCTCCTTTGGTAGAGCTTCATGAAGAAGTGGTTGTTGTGCCCGATGCTCAATCGGGCCCGCACGAGTATGGGATTTCTCGTCCTCTTCCTGGCGTTTGTGGGGCTTCTAATCCGGTGGTACCCCCCCAAGAGATCCCATTGACCCAGGATCCAGTTCACGATCATCCTAGTAAGTGTCTTTGACACGTTGTTCGTATCCATCGTTATTTCGTTTGATTAGACTTTTTAATGTGGTTTTTCTTGCTTCGACCCGATGCAGGATCTCCACATATCGATAATGCTGCTTATCTTGATGTGCCTGTGTCATATAATATGGACAACATATGCAGGGCATCCAATAGTGTTGATGTTCAGATTGAGGATGAGGAGGAGCCATATGAGGCTGCACGGGCTTTAGATTCTGATGATGACCGTCTGGTTCAAGAAATGACCGAGCAAGAAATTGAACTCATAAGACGTTTGTGTCCGGAGCGTGACCCTGCAGTACATGAATTTAGCAGTTTAAGTCATTCCACCCGTGCATATGCTGAAGGACGTGACGATGAACTGCTAGAGGCTCCGGATAACGCCGACAGCATTGAGATTAAGGTAGGCTTACTTTTCAAGGACCTGCCTACACTGAGACGATGGCTACAGGAATATTCTGTGAACCGCAAGAGGCCATTCAAGGTGAGACATTCGTATGCACAGCGTCGTTACACTGTTGTGTGCGAGGTGTCGGAATGTAATTGGAGGGTATGTGCCCGAAGGCAGAAGGACACCGGAAAGTTTAAGATCACCAAAATTGTAGGTCCATACACTTATGCCCAGACAGAGCTGAGCTCTAAGCATCGTCAGTTGACATCTACCCTGATTGCGAAAAGGATATTGGGGATATTGAAGGGTCAGCCAAACTTGAAGGTGAAGTCAATTATGACCATGACTTCGGAGCTGTTTGGTTACAGGATCAAATATGGGAAAGCATGGAGGGCAAAGCAGCGAGCATGGAAGATGATATACGGGGATTGGGAGGAGGGTTATGAGAAGTTACCAGCATTGTTCAATGCAATGAAAGCAAAAAACCCAGGCATGCATTACGAGTACATCCCCAAACCTAATGAATGGAGGAACGACAGAGAGATATTTTTTCGTGCTTTCTGGTGTTTCTCGCAGTGCGTAGAGGCCTTCAAGCATTGTCGTCCCGTGCTCTCTATTGATGGTACTTTTCTGCTTGGGAAGTATAAGGGCACATTGTTGGTTGCCATATCATGCGACGCAGACAATGCACTGGTTCCTTTGGCATTTGCTTTGGTGGAGAGGGAGAACAGAGATAGTTGGTCTTGGTTCTTACGGCTTGTACGCATCCATGTCGTAGGCCCTGGACGCGAGGTTGGTGTCATATCTGACAGACACCAAGGTATTCTTAATGCAGTGCAAGAGCAGATTCCTGGCTACGCACCCATGCACCACAGATGGTGCACTCGACATCTAGCAGAAAATCTTCTTCGAAAGGATCATAGCAAGGCTAACTTCCCCCTTTTTGAGGAGGTATGTCGACAGTTGGAGGTTTCGTTTTTCGAGGATAAGTTGAAGGAACTAAAAGATGCAACAAATGCTGAAGGTAAGAACTGGATTGCTGGATTGCTGAGGGAACCGCAGAAATGGACAAGGGCCTACGACGAAGGTGGTTGGCGGTTCGAGTTTCAGACTAGCAACATGGCCGAGTCATTTAACAGTGTGCTCAAGGGTATACGGGGCATGCCAGTCAATGCTATAGTAACATTCACTTTTTATAGGCTTGTGGCTTGGTTTAATGATATACACGCGCAGGCCAAGGCAATGCAGACGCGAGGACAGAGATGGGCACCTAAACCAACATCACACCTTAATAATGCAAAGGAACGTGCCCATAGACATGAGGTACAATGGTTTGATGAGGAGTTGGGTAAATACGAGGTAACAACACTAGGCGGCATAACTTCTGACGGTGAGGTGCGACCTTCGAGGACACATGTCGTGTTACTTGATGCATTCTCGTGCGGTTGTGGTAAACCTAGACAATACCATTTTCCATGTTCTCATTATGTTGCGGTCGCACGTCATCGTAACTTTGCATTTGAGAGCAGAATACCTTCTGAGTTCAGTGTAGAGAGCTTAGTACGTACCTGGAGCCCTCGTTTTGAGCCATTTCTTGATGAGTCACAATGGCCAACGTACACTGGTCCGGTATACGTTGCTGATCCAGCGCATCGATGGGACAAACGTGGTAGTAGGAAAAGGAGCCGGTGCAACATGGTTATGGATCAGGTTTCTGGTCGCAGTAGGAGAGGTCGAGCGTCCCCCTTTCTCGTGGACCCAGAGCAGAATGAATGCAGAAAATGCGGTAGACTTGGCCACAACTCACGTACATGCATTTGGACACTTAGTCAGGTGTGATATATTTTATTGTACACAAATTTTATTCTATTATGTCGATGTTTTTGTTACACTTTGTACACAACTTATATTCTAATATGTTGATATCTTAATTTGCAGGATGGCGCAGTTCCACTTGCTGGACCCTCACTACGACGAGCACCACAGGGGCCGTCTCACCGCAGAGGGAGAGGTAATATTTTGCACATATATTAAATTTTCGAATTAATATATGAAAGTCGCCTAGAGGGGGGGTGAATAGGGCGAAACTGAAATTCTCAAAAATAATCACAACTACAAGCCGGGTTAGCGTTAGAAATATAATCGAGTCCATGAGAGAGGGCGCAAAACAAATCGCAAGCGAATAATGAAGTGATACATGCGGATTTGTTTTACCGAGGTTCGGTTCTCTCAAACCTACTCCCCGTTGAGGAGGCCACAAAGGCCGGGTCTCTTTCAACCCTTCCCTCTCTCAAACGGTCCCTCGGACCGAGTGAGCTTCTCTTTCTCAAATCACTTGGGAATCAAACTTCCCACAAGGACCACCACATGATTGATGTCTCTTGCCTCAATTACAAGTGAGTATTTGATCACAAGAAAGAATGCCAAAGAAAAAGAAGCGATCCAAGCGCAAGAGCTCAAATGAACACTACAAATCACTCTCTCTAGTCACTAAGGCTTTGTGTGGAGTTGGGAGAGGATTTGATCTCTTTTTGGTGTGCTTTGTAATGAATGCTAGCTCTTGTATAGTGGTTGGAAGCTGGAAAACTTGGATGCAATGAATGGTGGGTGGTTGGGGGTATTTATAGCCCCAACCACCAAACTAGCCGTTTGGTGAGGCTGTCTGTTCGATGGCGCACCTGACAGTCCGGTGCACACCGGACATGTCTGGTGCGACAGCCACGTCACCAAAGCCGTTGGGTTCCGACCGTTGGAGCTCTGACTTCTGGGCCCGCCTGGATGTCCGGTGGCGCACCGGACATGCACTGTAGATTGTCCGGTGCGCCAGTATGGGCGTGCCTGACCTCTGCGCGCGCAGCGCACGCATTTAATGCGTCGCAGGTAGTCGTTGGCGCCGAAATAGCCGTTGCCCCGCTGTTGCACCGGACAGTCCGGTGTACACCGGACAGTCCGGTGAATTATAGCGGAGTGGCCGAAGTGAATTCCCGAGGCTGGCGAGTTCCGGAGGCCGCTCTTCCTTGGAGCACCGGACATGTCCGGTGTACACCGGACAGTCCGGTGAATTATAGCGGAGTCGCCTCTGGAAATTCCCGAAGGTGACGAGTTTGGAGTCGGAGTCCTCTGGTGCACCGGACATGTCCGGTGGCACATCGGACAGTCCGGTGCGCCAGACCAGAGGTGCCTTCGGTTGACCCTTGCTCCTTTATTTGAACCCAATACTTGGTCTTTTTATTGGCTAAGTGTGAACCTTTTGCACCTGTATAACTTATACACTAGAGCAAACTAGTTAGTCCAATATTTGTGTTGGGCAATTCAACCACCAAAATTATTTAGGAACTAGGTGTAAGCCTAATTCCCTTTCAATCTCCCCCTTTTTGGTGATTGATGCCAACACAAACCAAAGCAAATGTAAAAGTGCATAATTTGAACTAGTTTGCATAATGTAAGTGCAAAGGTTGCTTGGAATTGAGCCAATATAAATACTTACATGATGTGCATGGATTGTTTCTTTGTTTTTAACATATTGGACCACATTTGCACCACATGTTTTGTTTTTGCAAATTCCTTTTGTAAATCCTTTTCAAAGTCCTTTTGCAACATAGTCAAAGGTAGGTTAATAAGATTTATGCAAAGCATTTTCAAGTTTAAAAATTTTCTCCCCTTGTTTCAAATGCTTTTCCTTTGACTAAACAAAACTCCCCCTAAATGAGATCCTCCTCTTAGTGTTCAAGAGGGTTTTGATATATCATTTTTGAAATACTACTTCCTCCCCCTTTAGAACATAATAAGATACTAATTTGAAATTGACCAATTGAAAATCTCCAAAAATTTTTAAAATTAGGTGGTGGTGCGGTCCTTTTGCTTTGGGCTCATATTTTCTCCCCCTTTGGCATGAATCACCAAAAACGGAATCATTAGAGCCCAACGAAGTACTTTCTCCTCCTTTGGTCATAAAATAAATGAGTGAAGATTATACCAAAGTTGGAGAGTGATGCGGAGCGACGGCGAAGGATGAGTAGTAGAGTGGAGTGGAAGACTTTGTCTTCGCCGAAGATTCCAATTCCCTTTCAATATACCTATGACTTGGTTTGAAATACACTTGAAAACACATTAGTCATAGCATATAAAAGAGACATGATCAAAGGTATACTTATGAGCTATGTGAGCAAATTAGCAAAAGAAGTTCCTACAATCAAGAATATTGAGCTCATGCCTAAGTCTGGTAAAAGATTGTTCATCAAGTGGCTTGGTAAAAATATCGGCTAATTGATCTTTAGTGTTGATGTATGAAATCTCGATATCCCCCTTTTGTTGGTGATCCCTAAG
This sequence comes from Zea luxurians, assembly GCA_029449295.1. Taxonomy (NCBI): domain Eukaryota; kingdom Viridiplantae; phylum Streptophyta; class Magnoliopsida; order Poales; family Poaceae; genus Zea; species Zea luxurians. Next base: position 168,259,608 of record JAOPSE010000005.1, on the reverse strand, counting down.
AAAATGATATCGAATGGCTATGTGTTTAGTGCGGCTATGCTCAACGGGATTATCCGCCATGCGGATTGCACTCTCATTATCACATAGAAGAGGAACTTTGGTTAGTTTGTAACCGTAGTCCCGCAGGGTTTGCCTCATCCAAAGCAATTGCGCGCAACAATGGCCTGCGGCAATATACTCGGCTTCGGCGGTAGAAAGAGCGACCGAATTTTGCTTCTTTGAAGCCCAAGACACCAAGGATCTTCCCAAGAACTGGCAAGTCCCCGATGTGCTCTTCCTATTAATCTTACACCCCGCCCAATCGGCATCCGAATAACCAATCAAATCAAATGTGGATCCCCGAGGGTACCAAAGCCCAAACATAGGTGTGTAAGCCAAATATCTCAAGATTCGTTTTACGGCCGTAAGGTGGGATTCCTTAGGGTCGGATTGGAATCTTGCACACATGCAAACTGAAAGCATAATGTCCGGTCGAGATGCACATAAATAAAGCAATGAACCAATCATCGACCGGTATACCTTTTGATCGACGGACTTACCTCCCGTGTCGAGGTCGAGATGCCCATTTGTTCCCATGGGTGTCTTGATGGGCTTGGCATCCTTCATTCCAAACTTGCTTAGAATGTCTTGAGTATACTTGGTTTGGCTAATGAAAGTGCCCTCTTGGAGTTGCTTGACTTGGAATCCTAGAAAATATTTCAACTCCCCCATCATAGACATCTCGAATTTTTGTGTCATGATCCTACTAAATTCTTCACAAGTAGATTCGTTAGTAGACCCAAATATGATATCATCAACATAAATTTGGCATACAAACAAATCATTGTCAAGAGTTTTAGTGAACAAAGTAGGATCGGCCTTGCCGACTTTGAAGCCATTTGCAATAAGGAAATCTCTAAGGCATTCATACCATGCTCTTGGGGCTTGCTTGAGCCCATAAAGCGCCTTAGAGAGCCTATAGACATGGTTAGGGTACTCACTATCTTCAAAGCCGGGAGGTTGCTCAACGTAGACCTCCTCCTTGATTGGTCCATTGAGGAAGGCACTCTTCACGTCCATTTGATAAAGCTTGAAGCCATGGTAAGTAGCATAGGCTAATAATATGCGAATTGACTCAAGCCTAGCTACGGGTGTATAGGTTTCACCGAAATCCAAACCTTCGACTTGTGAATACCCCTTGGCCACGAGTCGAGCTTTGTTCCTTGTCACCACACCATGCTCGTCTTGCTTGTTGCGGAAGACCCACTTGGTTCCTACAATATTTTGGTTAGGACGTGGAACTAAATGCCATACCTCGTTCCTCGTGAAGTTGTTGAGCTCCTCTTGCATCGCCATCACTCAATCCGAATCTTCGAGTGCTTCCTCTACCCTATGTGGCTCAATAGAGGAAACAAAAGAGTAATGCTCACAAAAATGTGCAACCCGAGATCGAGTGGTTACCCCCTTATGAATGTCGCCGAGGATGGTGTCGACGGGGTGATCTCGTTGTATTGCTTGGTGCACTCTTGGGTGTGGCGGCCTTGGTTGTTCATCCTCCTTGTCTTCATCATTTGCGTCTCCCCCTTGATCATTGCCGTCGTCTTGAGGTGGCTCATCATTGTGTTCTTCATCTTTATCAACTTGAGCCTCGTCCTCATTTTGGGTTGGTGGAGATGCTTGCATAGAGGAGGATGGTTGATCTTGTGCATTTAGAGGCTCTTCGGATTCCTTAGGGCACACATCCCCAATGGACATGTTCCTTAGCCCTATGCACGGAGCTTGTTCTTCACCTATCTCATCAAGATCAACTTGCTCTACTTGAGAGCCGTTAGTCTCATCAAACACAACGTCACAAGAAACTTCAACAAGTCCTGAGGACTTGTTAAAGACTCTATATGCCCTTGTGTTTGAGTCATATCCTAGTAAAAAGCCTTCTACAGTTTTAGGAGCAAATTTTGATTTTCTACCTCTTCTAACAAGAATAAAGCATTTGCTACCAAAAACTCTAAAATATGAAATATTGGGCTTTTTACCGGTTAGGAGTTCATAGGATGTCTTCTTGAGGATTCGGTGTAGATATAACCGGTTGATGGCGTAGCAGGCGGTGTTGACCGCCTCGGCCCAAAACCGATCCGGTGTCTTGTACTCATCAAGCATGGTTCTTGCCATGTCCAATAGAGTTCGATTCTTCCTCTCCACTACACCATTTTGTTGTGGAGTGTAGGGAGAAGAAAACTCATGCTTGATGCCCTCTTCCTCAAGAAAGTCTTCTATTTGTGAGTTCTTGAACTCCGTCCCATTGTCGCTTCGAATTTTCTTGATCCTTAAGTCGAACTCATTTTGAGCTCGTCTCAAGAATCCCTTTAAGGTTTCTTGGGTATGAGATTTTTCCTGTAAAAAGAACACCCAAGTGAAGCGAGAATAATCATCCACAATAACTAGACAGTACTTACTCCCGCCGATGCTTATGTAAGCGATCGGGCCGAATAAATCCATGTGTAGGAGCTCCAGTGGCCTGTCACTTGTCATAATGTTCTTGTGTGGATGATGAGTGCCAACTTGCTTCCCGGCTTGGCATGCGCTACAAATCCTGTCTTTCTCAAAATGAACATTGGTTAGTCCTAAAATGGGTTCTCCCTTTAGAAGCTTATGAAGATTCTTCATTCCAACATGGGCTAGTCGGCGGTGCCAGAGCCAACCCAAGTTAGTCTTAGCAACCAAGCAATTGTCGAGTTCAGCTCTATCAAAATCTACCAAGTATAGCTGACCCTCTAACACTCCCTTAAATGCTATTGAATCATCACTTCTTCTAAAGACAGTAACACCTACATCAGTAAATAGACAGTTGTAGCCCATTTGACATAATTGGGATACGGAAAGCAAATTGTAATCTAAAGAATCTATAAGAAAAACATTGGAAATAGTATGGTCAGGTGATATAGCAATTTTACCCAATCCTTTGACCAAACCTTGATTTCCATCCCCGAATGTGATAGCTCGTTGGGGATCTTGGTTTTTCTCATATGAGGAGAACATCTTCTTCTCCCCTGTCATGTGGTTTGTGCACCCGCTGTCGAGTATCCAACTTGAGCCCCCGGATGCATAAACCTACAAAACAATTTTAGTTCTTGATTTTAGGTACCCAAACGGTTTTGGGTCCTTTGGCATTAGAAACAAGAACTTTAGGTACCCAAACACAAGTCTTGGAGCCCTTGTGTTTGCCCCCAACAAACTTGGCAACTACCTTGCCGGATTTGTTAGTCAAAACATAAGATGCATCAAAAGTCTTAAATGAAATGCTATGACCATTTGATGCAATAGGAGTTTTCTTTCTAGGCAACTTGGCACGGGTTGGTTGCCTAGAGCTAGATGTCTCACCCTTATACATAAAAGCATAATTAGGGCCAGAGTGAGACTTCCTAGAATGAGTTCTCCTAATTTTGCTCTCAGGATAGCCGGCAGGGTACAAAATGTAACCCTCGTTATCCTGAGGCATGGGAGCCTTGCCCTTAACAAAGTTAGACAAGTTCTTAGGAGGGGCATTAAGTTTGACATTGTCTCCCCTTTGGAAGCCAATGCCATCCTTGATGCCAGGGCGTCTCCCATTATAGAGCATACTTCTAGCAAATTTAAACTTTTCATTTTCTAAGTTATGCTCGGCAATTTTAGCATCTAATTTTGCTATATGATCATTTTATTGTTTAATTAATACCATGTGATCATGAATAGCATTGATATCAACATCTCTACATCTAGTACAAATAGAAACATGCTCAACATTAGATGTAGAGGGTTTGCAAGATTTTAGTTCTACAACCTTAGCATGCAACATATCATTCTTAGTTCTAAGGTCGGAAATAGTAGTATTGCAAACATCAAAATCCTTAGCCTTAGCAATCAAATTTTCATTTTCTATTCTAAGGCTAGCAAGAGAATCATTCAATTCCTTAATCTTAGCAAGCAAATCATCATTATCATTTCTAAGATTGGGAATTGAAGCATCACAAACATGAGAATCAACCTTAGCAATTAATCTAGCATTTTCATTTCTAAGGTTGTCAATAGTGTCATGGCATGTGCTTCGCTCACTAGATAATTTGTTACATTTTTCTACCTCTAGAGCATAAACATTTTTAACCTTAACATGTTTCTTGTTTTCCTTGATTAGGAAGTCCTCTTGGGAGTCCAAGAGATCATCCTTTTCATGGATAGCACTAATTAGCTCATTTAATTTTTCTTTTTGTTCCATGTTAAGGTTGGCAAAAAGGATACGCAAATTGTCTTCCTCACCACTAGCATTATCATCACTAGAAGATTCATATTTAGTGGAGGATTTAGATTTAACCTTCTTCCTTTTGCCGTCCTTTGCCATGAGGCACTTGTGGCCGACGTTTGGGAAGAGGAGTCCCTTGGTGACGGCGATGTTGGCGGCGTCCTCGTCGGAAGAGGACTCTGTGGAGCTCTCGTCGGAGTCCCACTCCCGGCAAACATGGGCATCGCCGCCCTTCTTCTCCTCCGTCGCCTTAAATGCCACCGGTTGTGCTTCGGACGTGGAGGGTTCATCAAGCTCGTTGATCTTCTTTGAGCCCTTGATCATACATTCAAAGCTCACAAAATTCCCGATTACTTCCTCGGGAGTCATTAGTGTGTATCTAGGATTACCACGAATTAATTGAACTTGAGTGGGGTTAAGGAAAATAAGTGATCTCAAAATAACCTTAACCACCTCGTGGTCATCCCATTTCTTGCTCCCGAGGTTGCGCACTTGGTTCACCAAGGTTTTGAGCCGGTTGTACATATCTTGTGGCTCCTCCCCTTGGCGAAGACGGAAGCGACCGAGCTCCCCCTCGATCGTTTCCCGCTTGGTGATTTTGGTGAGTTCATCACCCTCGTGCGCGGTCTTGAGAAGGTCCCAAATTTCCTTTGCATTCTTCAACCCTTGCACCTTGTTGTATTCATCCTTGCTTAGAGAGGCGAGGAGAATGGTTGTAGCTTGGGAGTTGAAGTGCTCGATTTGGGCCACTTCGTCCGTATCATAATCCTCATCCCCTATGGATGGTACCTGTGCTCCAAACTCAACAACATTCCATATACTTTTGTGGAGTGAGGTTAGATGAAATTTCATTAAATCACTCCACCTAGCATAATCTTCGCCATCAAAAGTTGGCGGTTTGCCTAATGGAACGGAAAGTAATGGAGTATGTCTAGATGTACGAGGATAGTGTAAGGGGATCTTACTAAACTTCTTGCGCTCTTGGCGCTTAGAAGTTACGGACGGCGCATCGGAGTCGGAGGTTGATGTTGATGAAGTGTCGGTCTCGTAGTAGACCACCTTCCTCATCCTCTTGTGCTTGTCGCCTTTCCGATGCGACTTGTGGGAAGACGATTTTTCCTTCTTCTCTTTGTGGTGTGAGGAAGAAGATCTTTTCTCCTTCCGTTTGGAAGAGTCCTTCTTCTTCTCCTTCCTCTTGGTGCGGGACTCTTCCGATGAAGTGCTCCCTTGGCTTGTAGTGGGCTTGTCGCCGGTCTCCATCTCCCTCTTGGTGTGATCTCCCGACATCACTTCGAGCGGTTAGGCTCTAATGAAGCACCGGGCTCTGATACCAATTGAAAGTCGCCTAGAGGGGGGGTGAATAGGGCGAAACTGAAATTCTCAAAAATAATCACAACTACAAGCCGGGTTAGCGTTAGAAATATAATCGAGTCCGCGAGAGAGGGCGCAAAACAAATCGCAAGCGAATAATGAAGTGAGACACGCGGATTTGTTTTACCGAGGTTCGGTTCTCTCAAACCTACTCCCCGTTGAGGAGGCCACAAAGGCCGGGTCTCTTTCAACCCTTCCCTCTCTCAAACGGTCCCTCGGACCGAGTGAGCTTCTCTTTCTCAAATCACTTGGGAATCAAACTTCCCGCAAGGACCACCACACGATTGATGTCTCTTGCCTCAATTACAAGTGAGTATTTGATCACAAGAAAGAATGCCAAAGAAAAAGAAGCGATCCAAGCGCAAGAGCTCAAATGAACACTACAAATCACTCTCTCTAGTCACTAAGGCTTTGTGTGGAGTTGGGAGAGGATTTGATCTCTTTTTGGTGTGCTTTGTAATGAATGCTAGCTCTTGTATAGTGGTTGGAAGCTGGAAAACTTGGATGCAATGAATGGTGGGTGGTTGGGGGTATTTATAGCCCCAACCACCAAACTAGCCGTTTGGTGAGGCTGTCTGTTCGATGGCGCACCGGACAGTCCGGTGCACACCGGACATGTCCGGTGCGACAGCCACGTCACCAAAGCCGTTGGGTTCCGACCGTTGGAGCTCTGACTTCTGGGCCCGCCTGGATGTCCGGTGGCGCACCGGACATGCACTGTAGATTGTCCGGTGCGCCAGTATGGGCGTGCCTGACCTCTGCACGCGCAGCGCGCGCATTTAATGCGTCGCAGGTAGCCGTTGGCGCCGAAATAGCCGTTGCCCCGCTGTTGCACCGGACAGTCCGGTGTACACCGAACAGTCCGGTGAATTATAGCGGAGTGGCCGAAGTGAATTCCCGAGGCTGGCGAGTTCCGGAGGCCGCTCTTCCTTGGAGCACCGGACATGTCCGGTGTACACCGGACAGTCCGGTGAATTATAGCGGAGTCGCCTCTGGAAATTCTCGAAGGTGACGAGTTTGGAGTCGGAGTCCTCTGGTGCACCGGACATGTCCGGTGGTACACCGGACAGTCCGGTGCGCCAGACCAGAGGTGCCTTCGGTTGACCCTTGCTCCTTTATTTGAACCTAATACTTGGTCTTTTTATTGGCTAAGTGTGAACCTTTTGCACCTGTATAACTTATACACTAGAGCAAACTAGTTAGTCCAATATTTGTGTTGGGCAATTCAACCACCAAAATTATTTAGGAACTAGGTGTAAGCCTAATTCCCTTTCAATATATGCGACCTATATTTGACTAATGAAATTCTTTTGATTGCTAGGTGTTGCCCGTTCTGTGGGTCCGGACCCACGACCGGTTTCTGGAGGAGATGAGGTACGATGAGAGGTACACTCCTCTCCTACAGAGGGCTGGCTTGGACGTCTTATCGTACCAGGTTCGCCGGGGGCTGCCCACTTTCAACCCAGCGACGTTGACGGCTCTGGTCGACAGGTAAAGACTTCTCTAGTTGTTTAATATTTACAATTATCAAATCTACTTTGCATACTAATGATTTTGTATTCGTTTGTCTTCCAATAGGTGGCGGCCAAAGACTCACACTTTCCACCTTCCCTGCGGTGAGATGACCGTGACGCTTGAAGATTGCCAGAAGATTCTTGGTCTCAGCATTATTGGTCATCCAGTGACCGGTCAGGCATCACCAGGCGGTTGGAGGCAGAGGGTGGAGGCCTTTCTTGGGAGACTGCTTCCGGATGAGCTACGAGGTAGCCACAACACCGGAGTCCCACTGACCTGGCTTAGGCAGACCTTTGGGCAGTGTCCACCTGGTGCAGACGAGCAAACGGTTGGATACCATTATCGAGCTTGGATTCTTCATCTCTTTGGTTCAGTTCTTTTTCCAGACGCGACAGGCGACAACGCGTCATGGATGTTTCTGCCCTGCCTGACTGACTGGGATACGACCGGAGGTTACAGCTGGGCTTCAGCAGTGTTGGCCTTCCTATACAGGCAACTTTGCGAGGCTTGTCGTCGTTCGTCGAGGACCGCCAGCTTAGGTGGATGTGTCTACCTACTACAGCTGTGGATGTGGGCACACATACCCGTCGGGCGACCCAGAGAGTTTCCTCCTCGTGAGTGGTTCGTGGTAGCCGGACATCGGCTTAAGCCCACGGTTGCTTACCGCTGGGACCAGGTCGAGGAGCCATTCGCACGACACCAGCGTGCTTACGTGGAGTACTCAAACGAGCTCGACACACTTACTCCTTCGATGGTGAGTTGTCTACTTTTATCTTTGTACATGTGCTTTCTACTTTTATCGCACGACACCAGCGTGCTTACATGTGCTTTCTAAAACTCTTGCAGGTGACCTGGCAACCGTATCTTGATCTATATTTCGCCAGCATACAGTTGAGCAGCATGTGCTCAATAGACGAGAACCTCTACCTCATGAGGTGTCCCCTCATCTGTTTTTATGCTGTTGAGTACCACTTGCCCCACAGAGTTGCTCGACAGTTCGGATTGCGCCAGGAGTTTCCGGTGGAGCCATTCTCGACTTCAATAGAACTTCATAAGTGAGTTACTAAATGCACTTGTTATTCTAACTAATAATTGAAATATCAGTTAGTCGCTAATATATGTTTCTAACTTTTGCAGGTTCGACAGACAGAGACAGAAGAAGGTCACGGACTTTGAGACCCACCACCGTGATTACATTGATGAATGGGAACAGCAGGGGGATCTTAACTATGAGAACGACCAGGCGCACACAAACTACAACTTCCGGAGGTATTTGATTTGGTATGCTGGTGTGACTAGGTGCAAGCTGAAGGGACAATGGACAGCTGCAGACTACACCGAGCAAGAATCGTCAGACGACGAAGACACAGCTTCGACATAGCTGCTCGGCACGGGTCCCAAATTGAGGCTGCTCCAATCCTTGATAGAGTGGTAACTATTTCTTTAATACAATTAGAGATTTCAATTCAATGCTTTATGTCTAGTTTTGAGCATCCTAATGTTTTAACTTGTGATAGGGAAACTCTATGCTCGTATCTGTTGTTGAACTTGAGCGTATCTCACAGAGAACTTCATATAGTACTACGCTATCGTTACTATCAGTGAGTATCAATGTCTAAAAGAAAACTTGTTTATTTGTATGTTGTAACATATGTCTGTAACTAATATTTCGATTACAGAGGGTATCACGTCGTCTTCGTCGTGCAGCGGCTCGGTGTGGATGCCGGTCTCTAGCGGGCGTTGACGTGCAGCTGCCTGTGCCTCGTATGCAGCAGGACGTTCAACCTCCCATTTGTGCAGTTGGACCATCTACAGCAGGACTGAGCTCCTCGCGATCGACGCGGGACATGTTTGAGGACGTGGCCCACGACGATGACGACGACGACGACGACGACGACGACGCTGGCGCTGGCGCTGGCGCCGCAGGCCAGGAGGAGATTGGACCATCTCAGTTGCAGGATGCTCCTACAACTCAGCCATCACAGCTGACACCACGTAGAAGGCGTCCACGAGACCCTTACACTCCAGGCACCGACGCTCTTGGGGCCAAGGGCAAGGGTAAGACTAGGAGGAAATGAATACTTTTGTGATGTTGGTCTTATGCTGAAAACTGTGTGATTTGGACTCATGCTGGAGACGTTGTAATATGAACTATGTTATGTCTTTTGGACTATGTGTTGTGGACATTGTATTTTGGACTTTGTTTGTGGACATTGTATGAAGAACTATGTTCTGTGGATGTTTTTATATTCGATGTTATTTTGTGATGTATTATATGTTGAAATGCTTACATGTCTTATAATATGTGATTATTTGAACTGTGGTTGTTAATAAAACAAGAGGAACTCTTGCAAATTTTTTTTTGTGAATTGTAAAAAACATAACAAGCAATAAGTAACGCATCTTTAGAGTTCTAAATTATTTTTGATACGAAAATACTACATAACAGGCTACAATTCTTCAGTCTAAATCACAATCTATCAGTAACTCATCTTCAGAGTCATCCGTCGCGCAATCCTCAACGACAACCTCATTCCACTTGCTGCATTGTCCTACATCACACTTGTCACCAGTTCTCTTGTAATAATTGGCTTCTGCTTCATCTGCAGCTTGGGAGAATAGCTCATCCTCAGCCTCATTAGACTTCTTCTTGTAATAAGCCGCCTCTACCTCTTCGGTGGCCTGAGACATAAACTCATCCTCGTCCTCTTGAGCACGTAATCCTGCCTCAGCTAGTGCGATGAGCTCACTCAACCTTGATGTGTCGTCCTCCTCTTCTTCATGTAATCCTGCCTCTGCGAGAGCGATAAGCTCACTCAATCTAGATGTGTCGTCCTCCTCCTCCTCCATAATCTCAACCGTTGCCATTTTATCCTGAACATATCTCGCATGCGCCTCATCGGCCAAATAATTTACGCCGCTTCCAATCTCTGCAAATATAATGAGAAAAAATAAGTTAGCAAAGTCAAGATAAATAAATTGTACTAACATAATTATAATATCATTTATCTCACTTACTTCCCTTGAGGCGATCAGCAAGATTATCCAACATCTGTTTCTCGGCTTGAGCCGCTTTCCATTCCCTTGCATCCTGTGCTCTCTTCTCATCTGCCGCCTTCAACCTCCTATACTCTGGACGCTTCGGGCTATCATAAAAGGCAGATTTTGCTTCCCTACGCATGTCGCGTATGCGATCGTTAATGTACGAATCGACGAGCTGAGATCCACAACGCATCTTCTGTCCCATTATTCTCTTGGACTCTATTGTGCGCATCACCTCTCCTTTGTCGTCGTAACTCTCCCAACTGCATTTCCTTGTCTCCTACAAAAAATAGTAAGTACTGCTATAACATTACAGCTGGTGCAAAAAAAAATACCAACCTCATCGTAATCGACCATATGTCCACAAAAATATCCAACACCAAGCTCGGAAGGAACTAATCCATACTTAGCTTCAATACCACATTTGCAGAGTACTGGATCAAATTTGATCTCTTCTTCCGCCCACCCGTTGTATCTCTTTTCCTTTACCTCTGGCTCTGGCCAATGGGACAAAGGACCATACAACCACTCTCTGAAACGACACTTACGCCACCCGTATGGCTGCAGGAGAAAAATTAGTAATTTATTGTAAATAATAACTAGTTCATACATTTAGCGTATCGATGGGCTCACATAATCAATGTTCGGACACACGAACTGCTTCTCAGTGTCTTCGTCGATGACAGCACGGTTTCCACAATCGCATCGAGGCGGTGAGTCCATCCGTCTTTCTGTTTCTACCTCCTTCTCCGCATCCGTCATTGGTGGAGGATTCGGGGGAGGAGGTACCCAACGCTTAAAACGCTCATGACTAGTCCTTCCACTCAACCAATTAACGAAAAGAAGATATCGAGGATCAAATTTATCAGGACCGTCGATCCACTGGAAAAAGAAACACCTCTGATGTCCCTAAAATAATGGAAAGAAGCACTATTACAAAATAATGAATGCGAACAAAATTAAGTGACAAGTCATAAGCTACGTACGTCCAAACCACCACAAAGGTAGTAGCAGCGAGCAGCCGTGTCTGGATGTTGTGATTGATGTACCCAAGCCAGTCTGCCACAGTCACAGTTAGGCACGGGGAGTTCAGGAGGAACAGGAGCATCCTTACTAGATACGTCCGGATATAACTCCCGAGGACGACCTCTCTTCTGCCACAACGCCTCTCGGTACATGTCTTTCATCTAATAAACGATTATAATTATCACTTGTACCTAATATGCTTTATAATAAGTTTACACAAACTAATAATCGAAATGATAATATAATAGTTTTATACAAACTATTAAAATATGAAACTATGAGCAACTATGAAACTAACAACCCAATATACAAAACGAATCAAGTTGGGCACCATACCTTGGTCTACGAAGTGAACCAACTCAAATCTTTGAATCCAGCAAATTTTGACGAAGTTTGGACATGAGATGAAATGCGCTGCTCTCGGTCAGCCGCGCGGGCGTTTTTATAGGCACCCGTAGCTCGGCGCCAAGATCTGTGGCGCCGAGCTACGAGGCCGCGTCGCCTACGTCGGTGCCAGGTCAGCCCAAGTCAGCCCTAGCAGTTGCTGCCACGTCACAGCTCGGCGGCATAGACTGTGGCGCCGAGCTGTGTTACCTCGGCGCCACAGCCCATGGCGCCGAGCATAGGGTCCAAACATGCAAATAAAATTTCTAGGGGTCCAAAAGTAAATTTGGGTCACAAAAGGGGCTAAAAAACAAAAAATCCGCCCGAATAGTAGCCCATACGCTTAGGGGGCTCTAAAGTTTACACTATAAAATTTAAAAATTAAATTTAATTAGAATTAAGTTTTATTTTCATTTATTTTTAAACTAAAATTTATTTATAATTCTAAGAAATTATGAAGCAACATTTAGATCTCTCGATCCATTACTATCCCTAAATGCCATGTTTAGGCAAGGGCCATCGAACTACCGAAGGAACGCTTAGTTGTGTTTGTAGGGAGTTCTAAACTCTGTAATTTCGTTACTATGGCAGTGAATTCGGTTTCGACCAACGTAAAAACAAGGATTCGTTACTACGGTAGTGAAATTCAATTTCGACGGATCTCGACGGTTCGACCGGTGAAGAAAAAACATTCCACTGCATGCATCACGCTTGAAACAGCTATGGCACTATCCAGGCAAGGTGTGGCACCGTGGCTGTAGCTTAGGTAGTGTTTGGTTGAAGAGCCAAGTAGAACGGAGCCGTTCTGTTCTAGTTTTGTTGCTGTTTGGTTACAAAGTAAGTAGAACGGAATGACTCCAATTAGGGAATATTCTCCTCAGATCCGGAACCATTCCGCTCCAAAAAATCAACCGAACGGAGCCGCTCCGTTCCCATCCCGCTCTCACAGTCACGTTCCGTTCCGTTCACTCTGCAACCAAACAAAAAACAGAGCCGCTCTGTTCCAGATTACCAAACACAGAACAGAGCAGCTCCGTTCCTAGAATCAGGGATGGAACGACTCCGTTCTACTTGGCTCCTCAACCAAACACTACCTTAGAGATATAGCATTTCAAGAAAATGTATTGCTACCGAAGTCGGGTTTTTTTTTCAATTACAAAAGCAAAGAAAGCCTTCATCTTTGCATATGCCCGGAACAACACATCCCAGCAGCGGCAGTTCAGCCTTTCTGGAAAACCTCTAGTACAGAGTCTACAGTGTACAGGCTATAAAAGCTCATGCCAACCATGAACCATGGAAAGGATAATGGCACAGCTCCGGCAACAGGATAAGGAACCCCCCAATACTACAAAAAAAAAAGCACAATGAGACCGTTGGAGTTCCACAATAGCACAGCGCTGAACGGCAATGGGTATGTACAGGTACAGTGTCTGTTGTCTGGGCACTTCGTCCGTCAAATATCTGGGTTTTCAGGAAGCATCTGGTTAAGCCACAACGGACAGTTCATCAACGCATCAGGCGGAGCAAGATCATCATCAAGCCCTCCTCCGGCTGCCGCCGCTCGGGCTTCTAGGGCTCCCTTGGCTGGAGAAAGGATGCCTGCTCTGAGCCATAGGTGAACCGCTGCCACCAGCTCCATGATTCATGAGGCGACGAGGAGAACCATTTCTCATGCCTTGGGTATCAGCCTCAAGTTGCTTAGACTCCTCTTGTAACATAGATAGCTGACGCATGTAGGTTCAACGTTAGTATCTTACAAGGTCAAGAGCTGTCAAAAGATGCAAGCTAGTCTACTCACCCGAAGTTCATTTTCCTTCAGGCGGTCCTGAAGCGTAATAACAGCTGGACTCAAACTATTGAACAAATGTGAACCACATAAATTAACTGACATTATGCAGTATATTTAGCTAAAATGAGACTAGGAGACTGCTCTCACCAATACTCCATTAGTTTGCATAGAGAGGAGTTGTATGTAGACGTACAGTGAATGGATGTAAGAGGGTGAATTTTCCCATCACTGCAGCAGACCCATAAACATATTACCACATAAGAAAGAATGTGATTTTGTTTATAGTGTTGTCAAGAAGGAACTTGAGTTACCAAATATTTTGTTGCATAGCTTGATTATATGCTGATTGCTCCTCTTCAAAGAGGACTCGTTGCATATCACAGTAAGAGGTCATCGTGGTGTCCAGCTTGAGGAGATACCTTGTCGGGAGCACAAAAAGTGGCACCTCCTTCCCTCTATACTCTGCACCACTGTTGGCAAAAAAAAAGGGTTAGAAATTAGATGGTTGTATCAAACCGCACTGCCTTTGGTAAACCATCCATGAATATTTATCAAATATGAGGACATTTTTAAGACATTCATCTTGGACTTAACGTACACAATGAACTTAAATACCCTTGATTTCTTGTGATACATCATAAGGCGGCAAGGAAAATGACATGACACTACAACAACGTATAAGGAACATATAGAACACCAATACAACACTAGGGCACATCCCGTTTTCTCATATTTAGTGTATTCAATGGTATAGACATGCAATGTCAAAAAAGCATCATGGAGTCAATAAGATGAATGCTGGGGAAAACACCACACCACTAGTTTCATTAGAGAAGGCACTTGTGACTACAGCCATACGAGAGGATTCTTTACTTTCTTTTTTGAAAAGCCATGCAAGTTTTTTTTTTAAAAAGCAAGAACATATAGAAAAAAAGACAAGGTATCTTTGCATTGAGAAGAAGGCCCCTGAATTGGAGCCAAAGTGGGGTAAAACCTGGTTAACATGAAAGTACATTTTTAATAAATATTAAAGCATAGAAGCCCACCCATGATTGAGCCAAAGAGGACTAGAACCTTGAGTGATGAGGGCATACATACCAAAAACTTCCATGTCATGTTCAGTCGAGAGAAAAAAAGAAATGAGCTCAGGGAGTCCTTAGGGAAAGTAAAGTTCCATAAAATAGAGTTAAATGATACTACAAGGTAGTATACAACTATACTCCCTCTGGCATCAAAATACAAGTCATTTAGGACAGCGACAGTCTCCAAAATATAGTTTTGACCTGTTTTTTCTTAAAATAAAAAACAAACTCTTAATATATTTATACGTTTGCAAAAGTACTTTTTAAGAAAAAACTATATAAATGACTGTTAGATTTCAAAACTAAATAACAAAACTGTTATTAGTAGTCAAAGTTTTATATGTTTGACTCAAACCTTGTCCAAAACGACTTGTTTTTTAGGACTGGAGGGAGTACATTGCTTACGAGTTAAGATTCTAAATATATGCATCATTTTTTACTGTAACCTTTTCAAGGAACAAATGATTTAGATAACTCATTATTTGGATACCTTATGTCCATAGTTGACCGGTGCAAAGCCTCCTGGAGGCTTTGAGTCATATCTGAATCGTATGGATCAACAGGCGCTTCTTGTGTGTTATCAGGATTGTACAGAGCGAGAGTGTTTTCATTGGGTTGATAATTTGTAGAATGATTTGTGTCAGGATGAGAGTAGAAATCCAAAGATCTTTTCCAGGCCTATCACAATCAGAAATATGTTCAGTTAGTTTGCCAGTATAATGTATACTAGTAAGTAGGTAAATACGTAGAATTGCATGAACTAACTGCAGCCTAAGGAGTCAGGCATGAAAACAAGCATCATGAATGATTAAAATATGTCAATTAGCGGTGTTGAACGAAATTGAGTCATTTGATGACTCAACAGAGATTTACTAAATAAGCTAGTAAAAAATACAGTGCTAATAACATACCGTGTATACAAAATCTCTTTTCTTATCAGAAACAAGCTTCAGAATTATCACAGCATAAGGTATTACATATTCTCACTAAATGATACTTGGATACACAAATTCAACTAAGCAACATGGCCCAAGCAAATACCAGAACAGGCAATAAAATGCGCCAGTTGATAGGTTCTTGATCACAGACAAATTATTCACTTGTGTCTATACTCTAGACTGGAACGTGAAAGCAGTAATGAATTTAGACTACACAAGATGGTTGTAAGTAATAAGAAAACTCGACCTGTTAGGGGTAAGACAACGTCTAGGAATTGTATGAAAGAATACCTTCTCAAGAAGGTCCCTGCGAGATCAACTCTTTGGTTGGAAAGCTAATTTGATGATTCGGGCTGGTAGAGCTGTGCAGGTGCAGTTTGTTCTTACTGCTATGTTGGTGTATCTCATCATGGCTATTGATCTCCCGCCGTGGGCAATTAAGGCAATTGATAAAATCATAAGAGCATTCCTATGGAGGGGAAGGAAAGATGCTAAAGGGAGACATTGTCTGATTGCTTGGGCCAAGGTGCAGCGGCCTAAGGAGCTTGGCGGGCTGGGTATTTCTAATCTGCAAACTCTTGGCTGGGCACTAAGAATGAGATAGTTGTGGTTACAAAAACAGATCCAGATCGACCATGGCCCCAATTCCCTATCAAGTTACATGAATCAGTGCATAAATTTTTCTCTATGGGTGTGGAATTTGCTATCGGGGATGGTAAACAGACCTTGTTTTGGAAAGAGAGGTGGCTGCACAGTCGGCGTTTAGAGGATCTGGCTCCGAAAATCTTTGCTTTAGTGCCTAAGAGAAGAGTCAAATGGCGCACAGTGTACGAAGCCTTAATAAATCACGAGTGGATTAATGGTATTCATGGAGCCCTGTCTGTTGAGGTGCTCATTGAGTTGTTGTGCCTGATTTGGCGAGGGCCCTGCTCCTTGCTGATGAGGCTTTTTTGTGGTTCGTTGGCCGGGGCTCGAGGAATTTCCCTCTTGTTAGCCCTAGAACCTGATAGATAGGTTGGCTTTCATCAGCCGTTATCCTTTCTGTGCTCAGGCGCGAATATAACTCTAGTCTAGCTAGTGTGGGTGTTAAGTGGGTTGTACTCGGGCATTCCAACCCCCTCTTGTTTATCTTCTTTTAATATAAAGATATGCAACCCTCCTGTGTGTTCGAGGAAAAAAAAGAAAACCCCTACCACACTCATACACAACGGTACAGTAGCCCGTGTAATAACAACCACGACTAGGGTCGGGCCTCACACCTGTGCTTTGACATGGGAGTGTGGGACAAATGAGATGATTTTTTAAACCTAGTCGAATTCCTGAGGAGTACTATTCAAACCACCTAACCAACTCAGTTAGAGGCCCTTTCGCTAGTTGGAAGTAATGAAGCCCACTTTTCGACTGCAATCTGACACTCCACTTCTAAAGGTGCCTGTAAAATGCAGTTAAGTTTTTTTCAAATAAGCACCACTTCTTAAAATGTGGAAGGCTAATACTTGGTCTCACATGGTTGTCTTTTATCAAGATGAAAAATAGGAAATGTGAGTGTTTATCACTTCCTTTAGGCTTTAGCAGACCCTTCCATTGGGAAGACATGGAATTTTATCTAGTACTCCCTCTGTTCCAAATTACAAGTCATTCCAACTTTCTTAGAGAGTCAAAGCATCTCAAGTTTGACCAAAATTATAGAGAGAATACAAAGATTTATGACATCAAATAGGCATATATAAATATATAGTTAATGAAAAATCTAATAATATTTATATGTTATCATAAATGTTATTGTTTTATTATATAATTTTGGTCCAACTTGAGATGCTTTGACTCTCTAAGAAAGTTGAGATTGGAATGACTAGAGGGAATAGTAAATACGTTCAGCGGATTGGAAATTTGGAATCTAAACTGTACGGTTTTAGTCTTGTGTAGCCAAACCAAAGACACAATATGAAATGATGTTAAGTAGTTATTAGCAATATGATTTACGATTTTACCAAACCAATTGAAATGGAGCAATAAAAAACTAACCATGGAGGAAATTAATTATTCTAATGCGATGGTGGGCATCCAAACAAGCGGGTGAAATCAGAATATAAAATATGACAAGATAAAAAACATTTCACTAATCTATTTTTTAAGCTTACAGTTAAAATTTTCTTAATCAGCAGTGAATAGTTTTCGAGTGGTGGTGCCATCCAAGCACTCTGAAGATGCTTCTTAATTAATCAAACTGAACCAGATCATTTAAGTAGAAGAGAGTCTGTCTGGAGCTTCAGGACACAAACAGCACAGCTACTTAACTGATTAACGTGGGTCACTGTTTAAAGCTGGAACCAACTTCTATATCTATAAAATAGTTACAAACCAAAGAAAAACTAAACATAATGCTTACAACAGACTGGAACATATTTAATTTGACAACCAGCTATCAATTAACTAAGTGTTATGACTTATGACTTGGACGATATGTTGTACACTAAATCTCCCCAAACTTTCCAGCATAATTTATGGTTTTAGGCATTCTCCTTCTAGCGAGCAAAATATGCACAGTTTCTTGAATCATACATAGAATACAGATATGCCAGAAAAGACCATGAAATAAATGTTGTAAGTGCATGTGGTATTGAACTAAACCTTGTTATGCTTTGAGGCCCTGGAATCCCCTGTGTCCTGTTCCATGCCTTCAACCAATGCAGAATGTGAAGTGAGTGCATTATCTGATGAACTAAGGGATGAATCAAGGTCAATAACTGGAGCGATGGCAAGAGGAAGGGCATGCTGTTGTCCACCCTCTGACTGAAAGGCAGTCACTTGGATTTTTCCAACCTGTGTGGATAACAAAATCAAGTTAAGCGGTACTAATAAATGATACTTGTATTTTAAACAGGATATGAATATGTTATTCAAATGGAGTTTATAAGCATTCATACCTTTTGAGCATCTTCACTAAAACAAGAAAATATAACGCCCACAAAGCCTGTATCCAGCAACTGAAACATTGCTTGGGTACGAACATCTGGAAAATACGACTCATGGGGATTATACAAAATATAGTTTAAACTTATTGTAGATGGGAAGCATGTCACAGGAGAATGAAGAGAAACACATATAAAAGCATATACACTAGTGAATTCTCAAGCCCTCCATACTCCATAGGACCATAGCCACCGTCAAATGGTCAACAAATAGACCCTCTGCCCTTGTAATGAAGGAAATTATATGTCACTGTCATCTTGAAGCTCTGGAGCAAAGCTAATGTCTATATTTAGCATGTTCCAAAGCCTGAGCACTCAAAAGCAAAGCTACTTAGAGCAACTCCAATAGTTATGTAGATTTTAGCTCTCTAAATCACAGATTTAAGAAGTTACTAAATAACTTTGAGAGTAAAAAAATGAGAGTTCTCCAATAGTTCTCTAAATAGGTTGTAGTTTTGTTTTGTATTTATCCAAGTCCAAAAAATAAGTCACAAATGTCTTCAATTAGTTTCATTATCTATATATATAATGCGGCCAACATTTTTGTTTAAGGAGTTGCTAAATGGTTGTCAAATGTAGAGAGGAAATGAGGTTGGATGAGAAGTTGCTAAATTTAGTAAGTTCATTTAGAGAACTGTTGGAGATGAGTTTTATATTAACTACCTAAATTATTGATTTAGAAAGTCTTTTAGAGAACTACTAGAGTTGCTCTTAGTACTTAGTGCTACGACAGTTATCATACTTGATATCCATTATCAGAAATGGCAAGTGAACATAAGTTGGGACCTAGTAGGGGATAAATCACTTGAGCTAGTCTGTAAATATCGAACAGACACATATTTGACAGCATTACCGCTATTCTGTTAGACAAGCAAGCGCCATCATCAAACCGGGGCCACTTGAGCTAGTTGAAGCGCAAATGTGCAACCCTGGGCACAAAATGATTCACCGATGGAGGAAATGTGAATTTTATACCTACATGGGACGGCAGAACAGTGATATGTGGGTGCGAGTGGTACCATCCGATCACCCTCGTAGTCTTCTTGATGGTGGCCGTCATTTTGTGCGAACAGGAGTTAAGTCCAACCGCCAGAAAACTCAATGCCACTCCACACAGCACCAAGGAAGAGGAACACGCAAAATCTCATAAAAGAAAAACGGATCATAGAAAAGGATATCTCGGCTTGCGCGGATGCGGCGGCGAGAAGCTCCGGGTTGACCTCGACGCGGTCCTTCTTCCGCTCGCACCTCATCTGCGGAGACGCTCCCCATATAAGGGCGGTGGCGCCCTTGCTGGAAAGCTACAGGTAGGCAAGTAAAATCAGCCACAACCACGATCCCGTCAGAGGAGAAAACCAAAACATCCACCCAAGCATTCGTGAGAGGAAGGAACTGAAAGGGGGATGCGATCGACCTCGATGTCGCCGAGGAGGAGGCCCATGACCTCCTCGGTCTCGGTAGTGAGGGCGTGGGAGAGGCATGTGAGCCAAACCTCCTCGCCGATCTTCACCGAGGACAGCGACATCGCCGCCGCCGATCGACTGGGGTTTCTGGTGGGTGCGGCCTGCGGGGCTCTGCTGAGCTCTGGCCTTTTTTGGGGGAACGGCTGCTTGCTGCCCTCTTCGCGTCGCTGGCGTGGCTTGTGAGGCGTATTTCACTGCGAGGTGGCCCAGGAGGCCAGGACACGCTGTCCGGTGTGGGGTCCGGCCGTCCGGGTCCAGTGCGGCTTAACCGGACGACAGGCACTGCAGGTGGGGCCAGAAATTTGGACGAAGAAAAATCAAATTTGCCTTGCCGAAGTTTTCCCTTCTCGTCTAAAATGGACAGACTGCCTCTGGCCAAATTTGTCTTGCTAAGATCATCGCCAACTGAGCTGTGTGTATATGGATGTATAAAACATAAATTACGAGTGATGTTTAAAATAGTGAATGAAATAAAGAGTAAAAAATGAAGATTATTGGAGATAGTCTAAATCTAGAGGTAAAGAAGCTTAACGAAGTGCACCACCACCAATAGGACGGAGCTTCAAGCGTGGGCATAGCCAACCATGGATGAACCATAGCGTATGGAAAGTGGTCGACCATGGCTAGGGGTGGATCTAGGGAGAGCTAAATGATGGTCTATTCCCCACTCATTTTTTTTTGTAATCGCTCATGCTTCAATTTGTTTAAATTTGTAATCGCTCATGATTCATCGTGTTAATGGGTATTAGCTTTAACAATAAGTTCCTATTTGTAACCACTAAGACCTTGTTCGGTTAGCTCTTAATCCATGTGGATTGAGTGAGATTGGGTGAGTTTAAATCCCAAGCAAGTCAAAGTTCTTCTAAGTTTTTTCCAATCTCATCCAATCCTTGTATAATGGGAATAACCGAACAAAACCTAATGCTGAAATCTTACACCGCTATTACATCGTTTGATTTCAATATCTTATAGTTAGCTGCGCGTTGTACTTGCCAGTAAGACACATTTTACGTATTATGTCCCTGGCATGATTGGCAAGATGTCTAAAACAATAAGTGTCGGCGTTGATCTGTGTGCATCAATTACTACCAGGTGTGTGCCCGTGCGTTGCGACGGAACCGTATAATAACACGATAATTTATGTATATATGTGTGTTATATTGTTATAAGAAAATATTTCGAAATCCATTTGTAATCCTACTCATACATAAATTTTGTTATTTTAATCTAGCTATTTCACCATTACATTGCAACAATCAGTACCATATAGACTTCTATATATGATTTTAATAATGTCATTGAGTTATAATGACAACACAATTAGGGAAGTGTTACTTACAACTCAAATCTCAGAAAAAGGGTACTAACAAAGCACGTAAATAAGGTAATTAACTCTGTCACATGAACCAAGTGAACAATGAAATATCTCCATTCCAGCAAACAACATGACAGCCTAAAACTCGGAAAAAGATCAATACAATATTGACCATATATCATGGCCATCACCATTGTCATCATTTATCAAGCATGGATAATATCGATCACATCGCGCACCTCCAGCATACATTGAAAGCTCTGTTTCCACCCCTAATGATGAAGAGGTCGAAGCAGAGGTCCTTGACGGAACGACGGTGCGGGCGTCCCGAACGAGCTTGCCGCACCAGGCGAGACGAAACTGCTCGAGCACGTGCGCGACATCGGTGCAGGTCCGGAGCATGGTGACCGCGGAAGCGAGGCCGGCGTCCATGTAGAGGCAGGGCTTAAAATACCACACGAGCATGAGCTGATGTTTTTGTGTTTGGTTCACCCCCTGTCATAGTACAGAATACAATGGTGGTCAATGATCACAATGTAGTCGGAGGAAGGCAATTGAATGGCGTCGAAAGGAATTTTGGAGATACAGTCGACGACAACACTCTGCAAATGCATGGACAATCAAATTTTGTCAATGTGCCAAAGTCCAAACTACAGCAGAACAAGAGGACTGACTATGATCAACAAATTAATAGAATGAGAAGGCAAATTCAATGAGAAGGAGGACTCAAGTTGAAGTATTCAGTTTTAAAACACATGTATGTTATGCAGGGCAATAATCTACCTCCTCGGTAACCCCAAATAATGGAGACAGAACGGCTAGGCACATAGTGCTTATCCCCTCGGAAGATCACTGTTCCGTCTTCGCCCGTGTTATTGTTGGAAAGGAAAGAGAGGCATAGCTTTTCTTCAGTCAACTCAAAGATGTGTGCCTACAATATAGAAAAATAATCACAACACCAAAGAAGATTCATTTGAAGGTTGGAGAACACTGTCAAATAATAATATAAGTTTCCAGAAACCAAAATGATTGAAGAAGTTGTTCCCAACCTCATACCAATGACCCAATATCTCAGACGAATGTTGCCCCAGAGGAATGCTTTTTGATATGACCTTATTACGTTGTGCCAAGTCCCTGAGATGCCCAAATTTGGGCTCCTTGTACATACCTATGAAAATTCATGGACTACATTAGGTGCTTCTTATGTCAATAGGAACATACATGATTAAGATAAAAAAACAGAAATATCATGGTCAACTGAGTCGATCTGACCATATTCATCCATGGGAGCTTCATCATAGTATCCAGTCAGCACATAAGAAGCGCCAGTCCTTCCAAATTTGTTCCTCTGTGGTACTGTTGATAAGTTAAAGTGAAATTCCACAAATCTCCACATTTCCCATGTAAATGTTTGCTGACATATTCATTGCAGGAACAAAAAGTAAATCCATACCACCGCTGTTGCTTGTTTATCTATTTTTTTCACTCATTTCAAATAGATAACTGCCAAAGCCACCGCTAAAGGTGATGCCGTAGGCAGAGACAACGCAGGTCTGGATGACGGTGTTTTCCTGCCTGGTGAAGGGCTGGCGGAGGAAGCCCATCCTCTCGGCGGCGGCGGTCCACATGCGGACGAAGAAGAAGCCGAGCAGCCCAGCGGAGACATTGAGGGAGGGGATGATCCCCGTGGTAAGGTTGAGCTTCATGACTATGACGCTGAACATGACGGCCAGCAGCGCGCTGACGACGAATGCCCGCAGCGTGAGCTGCTGCCCGCCACGACGGCACCGCCTTGTCCGCGAACACCCGCGAACACCCGCTCCACAGACGCCACGACGGCAAATGAAAAGACCTTTTGTTGTCAAGCTTGTTGGCCAAGAACAGTATACGACCTGCCTCAATAAGGTTAACTCCACAGACTTACACTGCTTGAGAAGGAGTTCCAGCAAGAGTTCGGTATGAGACCCAGTATCTACCCACTCCTTCTCCATTCACAAAAATCATTCCCTTGCTCATTGAGCTCATGTCAAGTACAACGGGATCATCTCCATCTGGCTCATCAAAGTATCTCTGGCATGGCAGTGAACATAGTGACACCGAGGGTGAGGGTTGCAACCAAAACTGAACAAAATCTATAGTGCTCGTATTCGTGGTTCAACTTACCTTATACCAAGTGGCTGCCCGGTCGTTCTCAGCCGGTTTCCACTGAACTTTGCCCAAACCTTTTTCTGAGTAGATCTCCTTTAACTCACCTTCTAGTGCAGCCTATTTGTAAAGAAGCGTAGAGGTGATCAGGTCCCACACGATGGCATTCGTGCTTGCGAGGAAATGGCTTTACTTTTGGAGTTAAAGATAACAGCCTTACTTTATGGCCCCAACCATTGACTTGTAAATCCAACGTCCCAGTGTTGAGACCTTGGATTAGGCACTCCTGAATGCCACCCTTTACTTCAGCAAGTTCACCACCACTATCCTGCAGAAGATAGTGAAACATGCAAATTTAGAGCTGATGGGCAGGATTATTGCATTATCTGAGAACATGGGCCACCCTTCTATTTATGATATAAACTATATATGTCTGCCTTTCAAAAATGAAGTGTTTGTCTATTGCAATAATACAACCACAATTTTTTCACCTGGATATCGGACAGGATAGTATAATCAGCCATCTTACATTCCAAACACATTCCACAATTCCGACAAAATTTTACCTTCATTCCCATAGTTGATGACAGCAATACGACATGGTTCACACCTACTTTCAGATCAACCGGTTTTTCAAACATGAAACCCTTCACCTGCTTGTTTCCGTGCACGCATCCTACATGGAGAGGGATTTTGATTTGTACAATAGTTTTACTTGCATTCATGCAACAAGAATCTGCAAATCAGACTGCGTACCTGATACATCTAGTGAGCTGCACACGGAATCCAGAAAAATTGTGTACGCACAAAACTGATGAGGCCATCAAAACTTTCAATTTAGTCCAGTGACATCATACCGAGTGCATTTTATAGAAGTAGAAAAAGCAACAGCAAGAAATGTGAAATTTAATCTACTGCAGTATATGGATTCTAGCTGCTATTCCCAAATAAATTCTCAAACAACTTCGGAGCCATTGGAGGAAGAACCATGGGCTCCGGTGCCATGAAATTAGTGATCTTCTCATGGACATGGTACCTGAAAAAAATCACATAACAGAAATGAGCTTTAAAAAGAACTAATATTTGGAACTCAGCCTGGATATGTATATATGTATATAATATTTGGAAACGAATCAGGTACTACTGATCATACTAAAAAGGAGAAATGTTCTTAACTGGATATGCTATGTGAAAGGGAATTAGGCTTACACCTAGTCCTTAAATAATTTTGGTGGTTGAATTGCCCAACACAAATATTGGACTAACTAGTTTGCTCTAGTGTATAAGTTATACAGGTGCAAAAGATTCACACTCAGCCAATAAAAAGATCAAGTTTTGGATTCAACAAAGGAGCAAAGAGGCAACCGAAGGCACCTCTGGTCTGGAGGCACCGGACTGTCCGGTGTACACCGGACAGTGTCCGGTGCGCCACCGGACAGTGTCCGGTGCACCAGAGGACTCCAACTCGAACTCGCCACCTTCGGGAATTTCTCAGGCCGCTTCGCTATAATTCACCGGACTGTCCGGTGTACACCGGACAGTGTCCGGTGCTCCAAGGAAGCGCCGCCTCAGCAACTCGCCAGCCTCGGGATCGCGCAGCAGCTGCTCCGCTATAATTCACCGGACATGTCCGGTGTGCACCGGACTGTCCGGTGTAACCACGGAGCAACGGCTATTTCGGCGCCAACGGCTACCTGCGGCGCATTTAATGCGCGCTCTGCGCGCGCAGAAGTCAGGCGCGCCCATACTGGCGCACCGGACAATGAACAGGTGATGTCCGGTGTGCACCGGACATCCAGGCGGACCCAGAAGTCAGAAGCTCCAACGGTCAGAATCCAACGGCATTGATGACGTGGCGGGGGCACCGGACATGTCCGGTGTGCACCGGACTGTCCGGTGCGCCATCGACAGACAGCCTCCACCAACGGTCAAGTTTGGTGGTTAGGGCTATAAATACCCCAACCACCCCACCATTCATTGCATCCAAGTTTTCCAACTTCCAACCACTATACAAGAGCTAGCATTCATTGCAAAACACACCAAAAGAGATCAAATCCTCTCCCAACTCCACACAAAGCCCTAGTGACTAGAGAGAGTGATTTGTAGTGTTCATTTGAGCTCTTGCGCTTGGATCGCTTCTTTTTCTTTGGCATTCTTTCTTGTGATCAAACACTCACTTGTAATTGAGGCGAGAGACACCAATTGTGTGGTGGTCCTTGCGGGAAGTTTGTTTCCCAAGTGATTTGAGAAAGAGAAGCTCACTCGGTCCGAGGGACCGTTTGAGAGAGGGAAGGGTTGAAAGAGACCCGGCCTTTGTGGCCTCCTCAACGGGGAGTAGGTTTGAGAGAACCGAACCTCGGTAAAACAAATCCGCGTGTCTCACTTCATTATTCGCTTGCGATTTGTTTTGCGCCCTCTCTCGCGGACTCTATTATATTTCTAACGCTAACCCGGCTTGTAGTTGTGATTATTTTTGAGATTTTCAGTTTCGCCCTATTCACCCCCCCTCTAGGCGACTTTCAATTGGTATCGGAGCACGGTGCTTCATTAGAGCCTAACCGCTCGAAGTGATGTCGGGAGATCACACCAAGAGGGAGATGGAGACTGGCGACAAGCCCACTACAAGCCAAGGGAGCACTTCATCGGAAGAGTCCCGCACCAAGAGGAGGGAGAAGAAGAAGGACTCCTCCAAACGGAAGGAGAAAAGATCTTCCTCTTCTCACCACAAAGAGAAGAAGGAAAAATCTTCTTCTCACAAGTCGCATCGGAAAGGCGACAAGCACAAGAGGATGAGGAAGGTGGTCTACTACGAGACCGACACTTCATCAACATCCACCTCCGACTCCGATGCACCGTCCGTAACTTCTAAGCGCCAAGAGCGCAAGAAGTTTAGTAAGATCCCCTTACACTATCCCCGTACATCTAGACATACTCCATTACTTTCCGTTCCATTAGGCAAACCGCCAACTTTTGATGGCGAAGATCAAGGGTTGAAGAATGCAAAGGAGGAATACAACAAATCGAGCACTTCAACTCCCAAGCCACAACTATTCTCCTCGCCTCTCTAAGCAAGGAGGAATACAACAAAGTACAAGGGTTGAAGAATGCAAAGGAGATTTGGGACCTACTCAAGACGGCGCACGAGGGTGATGAACTCACCAAGATCACCAAGTGGGAAACGATCGAGGGGGAGCTCGGTCGCTTCCGTCTTCGCCAAGGGGAGGAGCCACAAGATATGTACAACCGGCTCAAGACCTTGGTGAACCAAGTGCGCAACCTCGGGAGCAAAAAGTGGATGACCACGAGGTGGTTAAGGTTATTTTAGGAGCTCTTATTTTCCTTAACCCCACTCAAGTTCAATTAATTCGTGGTAATCCTAGATATCCACTAATGACCCCCGAGGAAGTTATCGGGAATTTTGTGAGCTTTGAATGCATGATTAAGGGCTCAAAGAAGATCAACGAGCTTGACGAACCTTCCACATCCGAGGCGCAACCGGTGGCCTTCAAGGCAACGGAGGAGAAGAAGGAGGAGTCTACACCAAGTAGACAACCAATTGACGCCTCCAAGCTCGACAATGAGGAGATGGCCTTAATCATCAAAAGCTTTCTGCAAATCCTCATGCAACGGAAGGGGAAGGATTACAAATCCCGTTCCAAGAAGGTTTGCTACAAATGTGGTAAGCCCGGTCATTTTATTGCAAAATGTCCTATGTCTAGTGACAGTGATAGGGGCGACGACAAGAAGGGAAAGAAGAGAGAAAAGAAGAAGTACTACAAGAAGAAGGACGGCGATGCCCATGTTTGCCGGGAATGGGACTCCGACGAGAGCTCCACCGAGTCCTCCTCCGACGAGGACGCCGCCAACATCGCCGTCACCAAGGGACTCCTCTTCCCAAACGTCGGCCACAAGTGCCTCATGGCAAAGGACGACAAAAGGAAGAAGGTTAAATCTAAATCCTCCACTAAATATGAATCTTCTAGTGATGATAATGCTAGTGATGAGGAAGACAATTTGCATAACCTTTTTGCCAACCTTAACATGGAACAAAAAGAAAAATTAAATGAGCTAATTAGTGCTATCCATGAAAAGGATGATCTCTTGGACTCCCAAGAGGATTTCCTAATCAAGGAAAACAAGAAACATGTTAAGGTTAAAAACGCTTATGCTCTAGAGGTAGAAAAATGTGAAAAATTGTCTAGTGAGCTAAGCACTTGCCATGAGACCATTAACAACCTTAGAAATGAAAATGCTAGATTAATTGCTAAGGTTGATTCTCATGTTTGTATTAATTCAATTCCCAATCTTAGAAATGATAATGATGATTTGCTTGCTAAGATTAAGGAATTGAATGAGTCTCTTGCTAGCCTTAGAGTAGAAAATGAAAATTTGATTGCTAAGGCTAAAAATTTTGATGTTTGCAATACTATTATTTCCGACCTTAAAACTAAGAATGATATGTTACATGCTAATGTTGTAGAACTAAAATCTTGCAAACCCTCTACATCTAATGTTGAGCATGTTTTTATTTGTACTAGATGTAGAGATGTTGATATCAATGCTATTCATGATCACATGGCTTTAATTAAACAACAAAATGATCATATAGCATTATTAGACGCTAAAATTGCCGAGCATAACTTAGAAAATGAAAAGTTTAAATTTGCTAGAAGTATGCTCTATAATGGGAGACGCCCTGGCATCAAGGATGGCATTGGCTTTCAAAGGGGAGACAATGTCAAACTTAATGCCCCTCCAAAGAATTTATCTAACTTTGTTAAGGGCAAGACTCCCATGCCTCAGGATAACGAGGGTTACATTTTGTACCCTACCGGCTATCCTGAGAGCAAAATTAGGAGAACTCATTCTAGGAAGTCTCACTCTGGCCCTAACCATGCTTTTATGTATAAGGGTGAGACATCTAGTTCTAGGCAACCAACCCGTGCTAAGTTGCCTAGAAAGAAAACTCCTAATGCATCAAATGATCATGCTATTTCATTTAAAACTTTTTATGCTTCTTATGTGCTTACTAGCAAATCCGGCAAAGTAGTTGCCAAGATTGTCGGGGGCAAACACAAG
Organism: Zea luxurians; assembly: GCA_029449295.1. Classification (NCBI taxonomy): domain Eukaryota; kingdom Viridiplantae; phylum Streptophyta; class Magnoliopsida; order Poales; family Poaceae; genus Zea; species Zea luxurians. The sequence continues at coordinate 168,231,235 of JAOPSE010000005.1, read as the reverse complement.
GGCTCCAAGACTTGTGTTTGGGTACCCAAAGTTCTTGTTTCTAATGCTAAAGGACCCAAAACCGTTTGGGTACCTAAAGTCAAGAACTAAAATTGTTTTGTAGGTTTATGCATCCGGGGGCTCAAGTTGGATACTCGACAGTGGGTGCACAAACCACATGACAGGGGAAAAAAGGATGTTCTCCTCATATGAGAAAAACCAAGATCCCCAACGAGCTATCACATTCGAGGATGGAAATCAGGGTTTGGTCAAAGGATTGGGTAAAATTGCTATATCACCTGACCACACTATTTCCAATGTTTTTCTCGTAGATTCTTTATATTACAATTTGCTTTCCGTATCCCAATTATGTCAAATGGGCTACAACTGTCTATTTACTGATATAGGTGTTACTGTCTTTAGAAGAAGTGAGGATTCAATAGCATTCAAGGGAGTGTTAGAGGGTCAGCTATACTTGGTAGATTTTGATAGAGCTGAACTCAACACTTGCTTGGTTGCTAAGACTAACTTGGGTTGGCTCTGGCACCGCCGACTAGCCCATGTTGGAATGAAGAATCTTCACAAGCTTCTAAAGGGAGAACACATTTTAGGACTAACCAATGTTCATTTTGAGAAAGACAGGATTTGTAGCGCATGCCAAGCCGGGAAGCAAGTTGGCACTCATCATCCACACAAGAACATCATGACTAGTGACAGGCCACTGGAGCTCCTACACATGGATTTATTCGGCCCGATCGCTTACATAAGCATCGGCGGGAGTAAGTACTGTCTAGTTATTGTGGATGATTATTCTCGCTTCACTTGGGTGTTCTTTTTGCAGGACAAATCTCATACCCGAGAGACCTTAAAGGGATTCTTGAGACGGGCTCAAAATGAGTTCAGCTTAAGGATCAAGAAAATTAGAAGCGACAATGGGACTGAGTTCAAGAACTCTCAAATTGAAGGCATCAAGCATGAGTTCTCTTCTCCCTACACTCCACAACAAAATGGTGTAGTGGTGAAAGTGCATTCATCCCTTTTGTGAGTTTTGGTGATTTGGATAACAACACATTTAAAGGTCTAACGAGTTTGCTAAGTGTTGAACAGGAAATTCAGTATGATGAACATACTTGAATAGTGTATAATGATCAATGAACAAAGGTTCAACATGAGGTTAAATAACCAATGAGACAATGCAAATGGATATAATATGGTCTCTGTATTGGTTTGAATATATATGGACAAGACCTGAGAAATCACTACATACATATGATCAGAATAGAGGATAAAGTGATTAAGAGGACTGGTTAAGCCAAAGTGGATAAGATATGAGGAATCGTGAATTGGCTTGACCATATTACTACCAGTCCATATATGCTTCTATGAGAATCAAACTAAAGCTTGATTGGTTTTAACAATTATATCTAAAAGACATTCAAGCAAGGTTCACAATATTGAAGAAATGATTCTCTCAATGGATGCTCAATATGATGTGACTCAAGAATGGCTTGATAGGGTGAAGATAGCAAGGAAAGGGCTTCGAGGAACTAAGCGAAGGTGAAGGCCAAGCGATGGCTTGTGGACCGAGGTACCATGGCTAAGGTGAAGAAGAGAGTACTTGCACTAAGTCGATGAACTAATCAGCTATGAAGAGTTACAACATGTTGATGCATCAGTAAGGTGACTTGAGGCCATGATTTGAATTCATATAAGGTGATATGGTACAAGTCATAGGGTTTGATTTGAGTTTGCTTCAAAAGGTGAGACAAAGATGTTTGTGATCCTTATGAAGCAACGCCATGGAGAAATCACACATGAGACACCAATGACTCAAGGAGTTTTCTTAATTAATTTTATTTAACTTGAGTATAGGAATCGTCGTACTATAAAGGGGGATCCAAAAAGAAGGTTGGTGTTTGCCAAAGCTCAAACCTCTCTATCCAAAAGCTATTTTTGAAAACCAAAAATCATTTTAACATTATTTGGTTGACCATGGTTAGGTTTGAGAAACCTAGAGTGTTCTTGCTGAAAAGCAGCTGAACTTCTTCAACTGCAGCTGAGCTTTCCAGCTGAACTTAACTTCAGCTGAGTTGAGCTTCTTCAGCTGCAGCTGAGCTTTTCAGCTGAGCTGAACTTCAGCTGAGTTGAGCTTCTTCAGCTGCAGCTGAGCTTTTCAGCTGAGCTGAACTTCAGCTGAGTTGAGCTTCTTCAGCTGCAGCTGAGCTTTTCAGCTGGGCTGAACTTCAGCTGAACTCAACTTCAGCTGTGAACCTCTTTGACCATACACCAGCTGAACTTGCCTCCGGGCAGTTGAGCTGGGGTTTTCTCTCCTAAACTCTCTGGTCAAGACCAGCTGAACTGGTCCTGAGGGGCAGTTCAGCTGGTCTCTGACCCCTCTGACCTCTGTTCTGCAGTCTGCCAGTCAGACTGACAAACAGGTCGCCAGAGCTGTCAGGGGCGGTTCAACCGCCCCCCCTGGGCGGTTCAACCGGTCTTGGTCAACTTGACCAGTCTGCAGGTCAGTCTGCGCGTCAGTCTGCCAGTCAGACTGGCAGACAGGCTGCCAGGCCTGCCAGGGGAGGTTCAACCGCCCTAGGGGGAGGTTCAACCGGTCTCAGGCAGAAAAATCTGCCCAACGGCTAGTTTTGAGCTCCACCTATATATACTACCTCCTACCTCTCTCCCAAAAGTAGTGAGCACGATTTGAACTCCATTTCCAACTTGAGAAACACCTCCCACTCTCTCTCACACATCTCTTGCCTCTCCCATTTCAAATCTTTGGAGAGAAATCTTTGAGTGAGCTTGAGAGCTACGGTTTTTGTGCTTCATTTCTAAATCTCTCTCGCTCTTCTTCTTCATTCGAGCTTTGGTACTACATCGAGTTCTTTGTGGATTCATTACTCTTGGAGCTTCTAGCTCCTAGACGACTAGGTGTCTCTTGTGAGTCTCCAAATCTTATGGAAGACCACAAGAAAGTTTGTATTACCCGCTCGTTTGAGCAAAGATTAGTGTGTGAGCTTGACCTTTGTGGTCGGCAAAGGGAGGATTAGGGTTGAAAGAGACCCGTCTCTTTGTGGGCGCCTCAACGAGGAAGTAGGGCACCTTGGTGGTGTGACCGAACCTCGGGATAAATCTTGTGTCTCTTGTGTTCTTGCTCATTGTGTTTGTTTGTGTTCTTCGTTCTCTCACCATCCCGCGAAAGAATTGTTTATATCTTTTTGGTGTGTGGATTTTGAGAAGTGCCCTTCTCAGATCTACTACTTTGAACCCTGTGGATCATTTAGAACATCTCATTTCCAAAGTTAACTGGGTGAATTTCGAGATCAATTCAGTTTTACCCAGTTTGCTTCTAGTTTTTGTTGAAAAAGTTTTAACTTGCCTATTCACCCCCCCTCTAGGCAACTTTCAATTGGTATCAGAGCCTAATCCTCGTTCTAACGCTTAACCGCGTGAGGAAAGATCATGTCGGGGGGACTAAGAAACGAAAGTGCTTCTAAGCTTGAAAAAGTTGAGGTTGCCTCGACTTCATCTTTTGGTGCAGATGTTGATCCTAGGGCAATAGACCTTGCCATGAGAATCGCCGAAAGGATGTTCCTCAAAATGAAGGAAGATGAGGCGAAGAACATTATTGAAGAAGAAGAAAATGATCGATGGAGACCAAATGACGAATCCACCTCTTCACAAGGTTCGTCTTTCAAATCCACTTCTCATATGTGCTTTGTTGCTAATGAGAGTGACAGTGAAAGCGAAAGTGAGGATGAGGAGGAGCATGAAAGTGATAGTGAAGATGAGGATGATCTTCAAAAATTCTTCGCTCAACTAAGTAAGAAGAACCGGATGAGCTTGCTCAAACTCATGAAAAGAGCGGAAGAACAAAAGGAAATGCTTCATAAGCAAGAAGATATCCTCATCGAAAAAATCAAAGACTTGGAGAAGTTGACCAAAGAGCATGAGAAGCTAAAGTGCTCTCATGATGATTTGGTCCAAAGGTATGAAGACATTTCAATTGAGCAAATTAAAGTTATTAATCATTCATCATATATTGCTCAATTAGAAAATAAAAATGCTATGCTCAAGAACACGGTAGAAAAGCTAAACATTGAAAATCTAGCTTTGCAAGAAAAACATGATATGCTTGTATGCTCTCATAATAAATTTATGGATTCACATATCATGTTAGAAATGGCTCATGAGGTTGTGTTAACTAATTTGAAATCATACCAACCTCACATATGCACATGTACTCAAGTAGAAACTATATTATCATGTGCTAACAAATGTTGCTCTCAAGAAAGCCAATCTTCCACTGAGCTAGAAATTTCAGGAACTAGTGATATTTCTATCACACAAGAAAATAAAGAGCTCAAGGAAGAAGTTGGAAGGCTAAGAAGGAGCTTAACTATTTTGAAGGGAAAGTGTCATGCTCAACCTTCTCAAGATAACCGTGATAATATGGTGAAAAAGCTTGAGAAGGGGACAACCGTAGCATGCACAAAACCCCTTCAAAAGAATACCAAGCTTTCCAAGAAGGACATGAGCAAGACTCAAGGTAAGAAAATTAATGCTCATACTATTTGCTCTAACAATGTACCTATGTGCTTCAACAAAGAAAGATCAAAGAGAAGCGATAGGAGGTGCTATGGATGCAAGGAGAAGGGTCATGAAATTGATTCATGCCCCCGCATGAAGAACCAAGACCTTGCACGATCAAGAAAGATGACCATCAAGAAGGATGAAAGCAAAAGGCAAATGCATTGCAAGGACAAGCACCGCATTTGCTACAATTGCCGTGAAAGAGGTCATCTATTCAAGGTTTGTCCAAAGGGTAAAACTCCTAAGCCTAACTTGTCAATACATTCAAATATGCTTAGGAGACCCAAATTTGACTCTTGTGCTAGAAAGGTGATGAGTTCACCACATTCTAGGACCAAGGCTATTTGGGTGCCTAAGTCCTTATTGGCTAACCTTGATGGACCTATCATGAGATGGGTACCAAAATGTACTTAATAAGTTTTGCAGGTACCCAGAGATGATATGAAGCTTTGGGGTGCTTGAGCGGTTTAACTCAATTCTTATCTCAAGCTATCAATCTTACATTGTCTATCCTTTAAGATTGACCCAAAGATGAATTGAGTTGTTATATCACTAACTTCATATTCATCTCTAGCAAGAACTTGTGTTGTAGGGAATAAGGATTAACCTTTGTGGGAATCAAGCAAAAGGCCTACAACCAAGTGATATCCAAAGGATGGTAATAATTAAATCTTAAGTGCACATTGCTTTTAATTAGTATATTCCTTTGTGTCTTTTGTAGCCACATAGGAAAAATGAAGCACTTGAGAATGAACTTAAAAGATTTTACCTTGCTTTGGAAAGGATCTAATTATATGGTAGATTGCAAGTTCATATTTTATATTATGACAATCTACATGCTTTAAATTGGTTGTATGTATCTTGTGGCATATTTCAAATTGATAATCGTATTATTGCCATGACCTAGACATAAAGAGGATTATCCCATGTTCTTAAATGAATAGAGTGCTAAGTAAGAAATTCAAATTCTTAAAGCACTTACCAAAAGGGAAATTCTCTATATGACTAGAGTTGTGAGACTAATGTTTCTATCTGAGTGTTTATGTAGTCTCACAACATGAGAATGTGTTTCCCAAATGGAGTGTGCCATTCAACATTAAAAAAAGATCAAACCAATACTATGTGATGTATTCATTCTTGTTTAAATTGGTTTTGAGTCTTCTACATTAATCACTCACCATGCTATGAATTAAACTTGCCATCTAAACTTAATTAAACAATCATGCTACTTTTATCTTGTTTCAATTGATGTTATGCATGATGCCTGTAAGGGTAATTTAGTTCATATCATGAAGTTTCCTTAATTTAGTAACCTTCTTGTCATTCATATAATAGAAGTTGCTAAATAGGAAACTATTGCTTGTGTTTCTAATGCAATCTCTTTTAAGCTATTTCATGAAATTCATAAGTAGAGATTGTGCTCTTTCAATTGGTAAAATCACAAGCATTAAAGGTTAATCTTCACCTAAAAGAAAGATTAGGAATGCTCAAGGCAAAGGTATGGAACTAGTTGCTTCATTTGGTATGAGACCAATAATAGTTCCTTTCAAGTGGTATTCTTTCAATTGGTAATAATCTATTTTATGGAAAGAAATGCCAATATGAAGGTTAAATTCCTTTTGGCTTAAATTTGTAAATTGGTGCACATTGTTAACTCACTCCTCCATGTGCATTAACTTAAAAGGAATTTAATTTATGCCTTTATGCCTCATAAATGATGATTTACTTGCCATTCATTTATAAATATCATCATTCATTAAATACTTCCTTGTACTACTAATATCTCTTTTCAAAGTTCTTCTTCAACTAGTATTAAAAGGAAAAGAGATAACAAGCTAAAGAAGGAAGTCTCCACAAATGATGAAAAGAAGAATACTACGATGACACCACCACAGATAGTAAGATCTTTCAAATTGGTATAACAAATGGTACATTCTATATGATGGTGAGTATTCTTAGGCATAAGTTAATTTATTGCAAATTTGTCATGCCTTGACCAATATATGTAATGTACTCCTCATGCGACTCTTAATTGAATTGAAAGTGCATTTGGCAAGTCATTCAAATACTTGATGCACATATCTAGTAGGAGCACATTATATATCTTGTGTCTTAGAGAATATGTTTCTCTTTAGTAAGCTATACTAACTCAATACAAAATGCTAAATTTGTATTTCATTCATATGGATTGTAATCTTTGTTTTCTAAATAGCACTCTTGATGCAGTTTAAAATTTCCTTATCGTTAAATCTAAAAGTGCATAAGAGTCTTTTTGTTGATATTCATGACATACATATGCACTAACATGGATATGAATTTTTAAACTGTAAAAGGTACAATTAGTGATCCATACTCTCTAAATTTTGGAAACCCATATTTTGATATCTTAGAAATCTACTTCAATCGGTATCCATATGCTTCACATTGAATTGGATCACTAAGTTGTAAATTACATGCATAACTTGTCTTTATGATATGAATGCTTGTGCAATTAACCTTAATAAGCTAGGTGCACCCAAGGTCAAGCTAGGTTCATCATCAAGAAGGCAACACAATGATGTATCAAGAAAAGGAGAAAAGGCTCTTATTCTTAACTCTAACTCTTATCTATGAGTTTACATATTAACTTGGAACCATAGTAAGATTGTTGTCAAGTATATGTGGATGCCTACACAAAGAGAAATGCCACAATAATGAATGTGTGGGTATCCAAGGCTCTTACTACTAATCTTAAAGGACCCAATTAAAATTGGGTACCAAAATACGAAGCTTAAACTTGTTTTGCAGGATCACTCCTTCAATGGATCAAGTTGGGTGCTCGATAATGAATATATAAATCATATTTGGAGATAGTAGCAAGGGTGGTAACAACTGAATCTCAAGTGCATATTATTTTCAAATCTTATCTCTTTTGTGACTTGTGTAGCCACTAAGGGAAAAGAAGCACTTGAGGATATACATCAGTTATTGATTATGAAATAAAGGTCCGATTGGAAGATAAATGAATATTATCATATGGTCAACAAATCCAAAACTATGTGATGTACTCTCTCTCTCTAGTTAATTTGGATTTGATTCTTCTATATTAGACACTCACCATAATATGGATTAAGTCAGCCCTTTAGACTTCATTGAATAACCATGCATATTATCCATATCATTCAAAATATATTGTGCTTAAGGGCTCAAGGGAAATTTAGTCCATATTATGAGGTTTCTCTGTTTTTAGCAACACGCTTGTCTTTCGCATATTAAGGGTTGCTAAATAAGAAACTAGTGCTTGTGCTACTAATGCCATCTCTTGTGTTGAGTTTATCCATAGAAAATCTATGTTAAGAGATGGTGCTTGTTTTAAATTGGATAAATCACAAGCTTAAAGGATACTATTCAACTAAAGTAAGAAGTTGATAAGAGGCCAAGGTATGAAAACTTCCTCTCCTTCAGTTGTTTTTAGTATTCTATCCTTAGTGGAATGTACCATAGTATAGGTTAATTTCCTTGCACTATAAAATGTTCAATAGTGCATATAACTTTGACATCAAATATATGTGTGCACTAATTTAAAGGAATTTAATCTATATTTTTGGGTTTCATGAATGATGATTCATTCTCCATCCACATATAAGGATTATCATTTGTGAAACCCTCCCTTGTGTTTCTAATGCTCTCTTTTTTAAGTGTTTAAATAAGGTCCTTCCAAGTGCTTTCAAGATGGATTCAAAATCCACGGATATAAGAGTCTTGGTTATTTCAATCATTGAGTTTCAATAGGTCTCATATCAAGTATGATTGAACCAAGCCAAGATCAATGAAGTTCAAGATCGCCTGGTTGGATGAAATCATAAAGAGAAAAGAAATCACTGTGATTCAAGAAGGGAGTTACACTTTTTGTCAACCTAATAATGAAGATGTAGTGACATATTTATATGATATCCTTCATTATGAGGTTGAGGTTCATATTAGCATGCTTTACCCTCCAACATTTCAATTGATATACTTTTAGTTCTTAAACTTTTAATTGGTTTAATTTTCATCATCTATGTAAAGCATGTTATGTTAAACCAAGATATAGTACAAACATCTCCTTTAACCTTGTATTGTTAATGTGCATAAGTGTACTTTGTGTACTCTTGCATGCACAAATTGATGGAGAGTTTAGCCTGTATCTTGTGAGACTAATGATTTCTTTCAAGTTCATGTTGTGTAGTCTCACACCTTGGAGAACATCAAATGAGGATGAATGGTTCCATAGAAATGAAAATGAGTTTCTCTTGAACCTATCAAGAAAATGAGTCTCTCTTGATCGTTTGAAGAGGATGAGTTTCTCTTTGAAATGTCAAGCCTATCAAAAGCAAGAAGATGGAAATTCATGATTATAATGGAGACCATGTGGCATAGAACAAAGGTGTGTCACTCCATGAACTATTGTATTACATTTGTGTATCTAGGCTCTTACATGCTAGTGTGTGCATGTATATGCAAAATCTTAAGTCACATCATAAGGTTGCACTTGTGGTGACGATTAAAGAATCTCTAGATTTTTGATTAATACCTCTTGTGGTGATGTCATAAGTTAGTCTTGAGTCATCTTAGTGAGGTATGAGTCAAACATGCTATCTTCTCAAGAATCTTGACTTAAAATATTGCATATCATTTCTATTAGTATACCTTTTGATTATGAGTAATTCCTTCAATTGGTGCAATTTCATATTTTCATAATTTATTTGTACCAAGGTTCAAATTGTAGAACTTAATCCCCTGACCTCACAAGTCCAAGTGCATAAGCAAAACAAGTATTCATCACTTGTATGCACACATTTAGGGGGAGAATAGTCTATAATTTGAATCTTTGAGACTAACTTCATTTTCAAGTCTATTATGTGTGTAGTCTCAAATTAGAAAGGAATGTTCAGGCAAAGACAATCACTTCCACTGCAAATTTTGATGGGTATCAAAGATTCTTTGCTCCAATAAATGTATCTTTTATACATTTCATAAGGGAATGAGTTTCTCTTTTATATGCTACTCCAACACCATCTAAAACTGGTAAACATGTATCATATTCTTTTGGTTTGCATATGTCTAAAGTAGCATAACTTATAAATTCTCCTGTCTAGAACTTAATTGATTAAATAGTGCACATGTTCCTTATGTTGCATGATTATGTTCAATTGATACTCCTTTTATGCCAATGGTACTTTAAATTGCAAATAAGTACTTTCAATGGATATCAATTGAATTCATATATATGTGTGCACTAAAACTTGAGGAGAACTTAGTGTAATATGCTATTAGTGATCTGCTTATCTATCAAATTGTATCAATTGGGGTTTTTCAATTGATATTTTTCATACATGATCATTAGTTGCATAATCCATACTTGTGCAATTTTCATGTTACCTCTTGTTGTGATAAGAAAATGCTAGGTGACATCTAGACTCTGGGTATCAAGTTTCACCTTCGATTTAGTATGGCAATCTTCATTTGATATCTTGGACTTATGTCACAACTATACCAACAAGAGCGTGCAAATGAATTCTAAATCCAACACAAGTTTGGAACACCCCCTTGAAAAGGTAAAACGCAAAGGTACATCACTTCATGTCACTTCTCCATTACCTTTGTGTCATCTAAGGACCCTTTTCATGATAGTGTGTTCCCATCTAGCTTAATCATAATTTCTACCCTTTATATTCTTTGTATCTTTTTTTGGAGATTTATGACAAAGGGGGAGAAATTGTGCATTAAAGCTTACCTTTAGTCTTATGTAACTAAGCGTAAGAAGACTTTTGAAAAGGGGGAGAAATAATTGACAAAAGGGGGTTGAATCATAAGAAAAACATAAGATGTAGAAAGTTGATGAGTGCATACTATGTCATGAGCATCACGTTTATTTTATGACACACTGCACCCTATGAATAGTATGATATAAGTTGTCTCCATACTTTGACCCAAATATGTGCTTTTGGCATTTGAAGTACAAAATTGGTATTTTCTGAAATGCACATATTTAGGGGGAGAAATTATATCATAGGATTCAAAATCTTATTTATCAAATCTTATGTAAGCTCTAAATGTGTTGTCATCAATCACCAAAAAGGGGGAGATTGAAAGTGCATTCATCCCTTTTGTGAGTTTTGGTGATTTGGATAACAACACATTTAAAGGTCTAACGAGTTTGCTAAGTGTTGAACAGGAAATTCAGTATGATGAACATACTTGAATAGTGTATAATGATCAATGAACAAAGGTTCAACATGAGGTTAAATAACCAATGAGACAATGCAAATGGATATAATATGGTCTCTGTATTGGTTTGAATATATATGGACAAGACCTGAGAAATCACTACATACATATGATCAGAATAGAGGATAAAGTGATTAAGAGGACTGGTTAAGCCAAAGTGGATAAGATATGAGGAATCGTGAATTGGCTTGACCATATTACTACCAGTCCATATATGCTTCTATGAGAATCAAACTAAAGCTTGATTGGTTTTAACAATTATATCTAAAAGACATTCAAGCAAGGTTCACAATATTGAAGAAATGATTCTCTCAATGGATGCTCAATATGATGTGACTCAAGAATGGCTTGATAGGGTGAAGATAGCAAGGAAAGGGCTTCGAGGAACTAAGCGAAGGTGAAGGCCAAGCGACGGCTTGTGGACCGAGGTACCATGGCTAAGGTGAAGAAGAGAGTACTTGCACTAAGTCGATGAACTAATCAGCTATGAAGAGTTACAACATGTTGATGCATCAGTAAGGTGACTTGAGGCCATGATTTGAACTCATATAAGGTGATATGGTACAAGTCATAGGGTTTGATTTGAGTTTGCTTCAAAAGGTGAGACAAAGATGTTTGTGATCCTTATGAAGCAACGCCATGGAGAAATCACACATGAGACACCAATGACTCAAGGAGTTTTCTTAATTAATTTTATTTAACTTGAGTATAGGAATCGTCGTACTATAAAGGGGGATCCAAAAAGAAGGTTGGTGTTTGCCAAAGCTCAAACCTCTCTATCCAAAAGCTATTTTTGAAAACCAAAAATCATTTTAACATTATTTGGTTGACCATGGTTAGGTTTGAGAAACCTAGAGTGTTCTTGCTGAAAAGCAGCTGAACTTCTTCAACTGCAGCTGAGCTTTCCAGCTGAACTTAACTTCAGCTGAGTTGAGCTTCTTCAGCTGCAGCTGAGCTTTTCAGCTGAGCTGAACTTCAGCTGAGTTGAGCTTCTTCAGCTGCAGCTGAGCTTTTCAGCTGGGCTGAACTTCAGCTGAACTCAACTTCAGCTGTGAACCTCTTTGACCATACACCAGCTGAACTTGCCTCCGGGCAGTTGAGCTGGGGTTTTCTCTCCTAAACTCTCTGGTCAAGACCAGCTGAACTGGTCCTGAGGGGCAGTTCAGCTGGTCTCTGACCCCTCTGACCTCTGTTCTGCAGTCTGCCAGTCAGACTGACAAACAGGTCGCCAGAGCTGTCAGGGGCGGTTCAACCGCCCCCCCTGGGCGGTTCAACCGGTCTTGGTCAACTTGACCAGTCTGCAGGTCAGTCTGCGCGTCAGTCTGCCAGTCAGACTGGCAGACAGGCTGCCAGGCCTGCCAGGGGAGGTTCAACCGCCCTAGGGGGAGGTTCAACCGGTCTCAGGCAGAAAAATCTGCCCAACGGCTAGTTTTGAGCTCCACCTATATATACTACCTCCTACCTCTCTCCCAAAAGTAGTGAGCACGATTTGAACTCCATTTCCAACTTGAGAAACACCTCCCACTCTCTCTCACACATCTCTTGCCTCTCCCATTTCAAATCTTTGGAGAGAAATCTTTGAGTGAGCTTGAGAGCTACGGTTTTTGTGCTTCATTTCTAAATCTCTCTCGCTCTTCTTCTTCATTCGAGCTTTGGTACTACATCGAGTTCTTTGTGGATTCATTACTCTTGGAGCTTCTAGCTCCTAGATGACTAGGTGTCTCTTGTGAGTCTCCAAATCTTATGGAAGACCACAAGAAAGTTTGTATTACCCGCTCGTTTGAGCAAAGATTAGTGTGTGAGCTTGACCTTTGTGGTCGGCAAAGGGAGGATTAGGGTTGAAAGAGACCCGTCTCTTTGTGGGCGCCTCAACGAGGAAGTAGGGCACCTTGGTGGTGTGACCGAACCTCGGGATAAATCTTGTGTCTCTTGTGTTCTTGCTCATTGTGTTTGTTTGTGTTCTTCGTTCTCTCACCATCCCGCGAAAGAATTGTTTATATCTTTTTGGTGTGTGGATTTTGAGAAGTGCCCTTCTCAGATCTACTACTTTGAACCCTGTGGATCATTTAGAACATCTCATTTCCAAAGTTAACTGGGTGAATTTCGAGATCAATTCAGTTTTACCCAGTTTGCTTCTAGTTTTTGTTGAAAAAGTTTTAACTTGCCTATTCACCCCCCCTCTAGGCAACTTTCAAGTGGAGAGGAAGAATCGAACTTTATTGGACATGGCAAGAACCATGCTTGATGAGTACAAGACACCGGATCGGTTTTGGGCCGAGGCGGTCAACACCGCCTGCTACGCCATCAACCGGTTATATCTACACCGAATCCTCAAGAAGACATCCTATGAACTCCTAACCGGTAAAAAGCCAAATATTTCATATTTTAGAGTTTTTGGTAGCAAATGTTTTATTCTTGTCAAAAGAGGTAGAAAATCTAAATTTGCTCCTAAAACTGTAGAAGGCTTTTTACTAGGATATGACTCAAACACAAGAGCATATAGAGTCTTTAACAAGTCCTCAGGACTTGTTGAAGTTTCTTGTGACGTTGTGTTTGATGAGACTAACGGCTCTCAAGTAGAGCAAGTTGATCTTGATGAGATAGGTGAAGAACAGGCTCCATGCATAACGCTAAGGAACATGTCCATTGGGGATGTGTGTCCTAAGGAATCCGAAGAGCCTCCACATACACAAGATCAACCATCCTCCTCCATGCAAGCATCTCCACCAACTCAAATTGAGGATGAGGTTCAAGATGTTGAACGAGAAGATCAAGAAGATGAGCCACCTCAAAATGACGGCAACGATCAAGGGGGAGATGCAAATGATGAAGACAAGGAGGATGAACAACCAAGGCCGCCACACCCAAGAGTCCACCAAGCAATACAACGAGATCACCCCGTCGACACCATCCTCGGCGACATTCATAAGGGGGTAACTACTCGATCTCGTGTTGCACATTTTTGTGAACATTACTCTTTTGTTTCCTCTATTGAGCCACACAGGGTAGAGGAAGCACTTCAAGATTCGGATTGGGTGATGGCGATGCAAGAGGAGCTCAACAATTTCACAAGGAATGAGGTATGACACTTAGTTCCACGTCCTAACCAAAATGTTGTAGGAACCAAGTGGGTCTTCCGCAACAAGCAAGATGAGCATGGTGTGGTGACTAGGAACAAAGCTCGACTCGTGGCCAAAGGGTATTCACAAGTCGAAGGTTTGGATTTTGGTGAAACCTATGCACCCGTAGCTAGGCTTGAGTCAATTCGCATATTATTAGCCTATGCTACTTACCATGGCTTCAAGCTTTATCAAATGGACGTGAAGAGTGCCTTCCTCAATGGACCAATCAAGGAGGAGGTCTATGTTGAGCAACCTCCCGGCTTTGAAGACAGTGAGTACCCTAACCATGTTTATAGGCTCTCTAAGGCGCTTTACGGACTCAAGCAAGCCCCAAGAGCATGGTATGAATGCCTTAGAGATTTCCTTATTGCAAATGGCTTCAAAGTCGGCAAAGCCGATCCTACTTTATTCACCAAAACACTTGATAATGATTTGTTTGTATGCCAAATTTATGTTGATGATATTATATTTGGGTCTACTAACAAATCTACATGTGAAGAATTTAGTAGGATCATGACACAGAAATTCGAGATGTCTATGATGGGGGAGTTGAAGTATTTTCTAGGATTTCAAGTCAAACAACTCCAAGAGGGCACATTCATTTGCCAAACAAAGTATACTCAAGACATTCTAAGCAAGTTTGGAATGAAGGATGCCAAGCCCATCAAGACTCCCATGGGAACAAATGGGCATCTCGACCTCGACACGGGAGGTAAGTCCGTGGATCAAAAGGTATACCGGTCGATGATTGGTTCATTGCTTTATTTATGTGCATCTCGACCGGACATCATGCTTTCCGTATGCATGTGTGCAAGATTCCAAGCCGACCCTAAGGAATCACACCTTACGGCCGTAAAACGAATCTTGAGATATTTGGCTTATACTCCTAAGTTTGGGCTTTGGTACCCTCGGGGATCCACTTTTGATTTGATTGGTTATTCGGATGCCGATTGGGTGGGGTGTAAGATTAATAGGAAGAGCATATCGGGGACTTGCCAGTTCTTGGGAAGACCCTTGGTGTCATGGGCTTCAAAGAAGCAAAATTCCGTCGCTCTTTCTACCGCCGAAGCCGAGTATATTGCCGCAGGCCACTGTTGCGCGCAATTGCTTTGGATGAGGCAAACCCTGCGGGACTACGGTTACAAATTAACCAAAGTTCCTCTTCTATGTGATAATGAGAGTGCAATCCGCATGGCGGATAATCCCGTTGAGCATAGCCGCACTAAACACATAGCCATTCGGTATCATTTTCTTCGGGATCACCAACAAAAGGGGGATATCGAGATTTCATACATTAATACTAAAGATCAATTAGCCGATATCTTTACCAAGCCACTTGATGAACAATCTTTTACCAGACTTAGGCATGAGCTTAATATTCTTGATTCTAGGAATTTCTTTTGCTAAACTTGCACACATAGCTCATAAGAATACCTTTGATCATGTCTCTTTTATATGCTATGACTAATGTGTTTTCAAGTGTATTCCAAACCAAGTCATAGGTATATTGAAAGGGAATTGGAGTCTTCGGCGAAGACAAAGGCTTCCACTCCGCTCTACTACTTCGCCGTCGCTCCGCATCACTCTCCAACTTTGGTATAATCTTCACTCATTTATTTTATGACCAAAGGAGGAGAAAGTACTTTCAAGGGCCTATATTTCATTCTAATTATCCGTTTTTGGCGATTCATGCCAAAGGGGGAGAAAGTATTGGCCCAAAGCAAAAGGACCACACCACCACCCTAATTTTAAAAATTAATGGTTTTCGATTGGAAAATTTGATTTCAAATTGGTATCTCTTTGTGTTCTAAAGGGGGGAGCAAGTAGTATTTTCAAAATTGATGTCTTAAAACCCTCTTGAACACTAAGAGGAGACTTTATTTGAGGGGGAGTTTTGTTTAGTCAAAGGAAAAAGCATTTGAAACAAGGGGAGAAAATTTCAAACTTGAAAATGCTTTGAAAAATCTTATTCATTTACCTTTGACCATCTTGCAAAAGGACTTTGAAAAGAATTTACAAAAGAATTTGCAAAAACAAAACTTTTGGTGCAAATAAGGTCCAATATGTCAAAAACAAAGAAAACAATCCATGCGCATCAAGTAAGTATTTATATTGGCTCAATTCCAAGCAACCTTTGCACTTACATCATGCAAACTAGTTCAAATATGCACTTCTATATTTGCTTTGGTTTGTGTTGGCATCAATCACCAAAAAGGGGGAGATTGAAAGGGAATTAGGCTTACACCTAGTCCTTAAATAATTTTGGTGGTTGAATTGCCCAACACAAATATTGGACTAACTAGTTTGCTCTAGTGTATAAGTTATACAGGTGCAAAAGATTCACACTCAGCCAATAAAAAGATCAAGTTTTGGATTCAACAAAGGAGCAAAGAGGCAACCGAAGGCACCTCTGGTCTGGAGGCACCGGACTGTCCGGTGTACACCGGACAGTGTCCGGTGCGCCACTGGACAGTGTTCGGTGCACTAGAGGACTCCAACTCGAACTCGCCACCTTCGGGAATTTCTCAGGCCGCTTCGCTATAATTCACCGGACTGTCCGGTGTACACCGGACAGTGTCCGGTGCTCCAAGGAAGCGCCGCCTCAGCAACTCGCCAGCCTCGGGATCGCGCAGCAGCCGCTCCGCTATAATTCACCGGACATGTCCGGTGTGCACCGGACTGTCCGGTGTAACCACGGAGCAACGGCTATTTCGGCACCAACGGCTACCTGCGGCGCATTTAATGCGCGCTCTGCGCGCGCAGAAGTCAGGCGCGCCCATACTGGCGCACCGGACAATGAACAGGTGATGTCCGGTGTGCACCGGACATCCAGGCGGGCCCAGAAGTCAGAAGCTCCAACGGTCAGAATCCAACGGCATTGATGACGTGGCGGGGGCACCGGACATGTCCGGTGTGCACCGGACTGTCCGGTGCGCCATCGACAGACAGCCTCCACCAACGGTCAAGTTTGGTGGTTGGGGCTATAAATACCCCAACCACCCCACTATTCATTGCATCCAAGTTTTCCAACTTCCAACCACTATACAAGAGCTAGCATTCATTGCAAAACACACCAAAAGAGATCAAATCCTCTCCCAACTCCACACAAAGCCCTAGTGACTAGAGAGAGTGATTTGTAGTGTTCATTTGAGCTCTTGCGCTTGGATCGCTTCTTTTTCTTTGGCATTCTTTCTTGTGATCAAACACTCACTTGTAATTGAGGCGAGAGACACCAATTGTGTGGTGGTCCTTGCGGGAAGTTTGTTTCCCAAGTGATTTGAGAAAGAGAAGCTCACTCGGTCCGAGGGACCGTTTGAGAGAGGGAAGGGTTGAAAGAGACCCGGCCTTTGTGGCCTCCTCAACGGGGAGTAGGTTTGAGAGAACCGAACCTCGGTAAAACAAATCCGCGTGTCTCACTTCATTATTCGCTTGCGATTTGTTTTGCGCCCTCTCTCGCGGACTCTATTATATTTCTAACGCTAACCCGGCTTGTAGTTGTGATTATTTTTGAGATTTTCAGTTTCGCCCTATTCACCCCCCCTCTAGGCGACTTTCACTATGTGCCAAATCGTAATGCTTATTTTGTAAGCTTCCAGCCCTATAAGCTGTTCAAGTAGCTCCAGTGTTGTAAATCGATGTGACAGTCATATAGTTCAATTTACACACTATCAGCATCAACAAAGGGGAGAAGATTCTTCGGTTCAACGCTTCAGCTTGGTATGGACCGAGGCTGCTTAAACAAATAAAACTTTGGTTGCATCCATGGACCCGCGGAGGGGGTGGGGGTGCTTCATGAACCAGGGAAACATGCTGCCACTAAGTCCTTCACTACCTCCAGCTTTGTTTGGGCTCAAATCCGACGATGGCACTTGATCTGTTGCACTGTGATCTGCCTCATCGAACCATCAGTTTTCAGTTCACACCACCAATAGGATTGCTCAAAATTTGACCCTTAGTTAATGTTTTCTTGGTGATGAATGTAATGTAAACTTACGATATAGGACAAATGGCATGAGGTCACATGCTTAACCATATACTTTGGTGTTTTGTACAGTGCAACATCTTTAACTATTTTTTTCAAAATGAACTAACCTGATGCCCCTCTATCACATGACTCAAGGAACTCCTTGAGAAGTTGTTGATAAAACTCAAAATCATCAATAAGTCCAGGATCACCTTCCATAATGTGCCCCTGAGTTATAGCAAAGGCGATGAAATAAGCCCAGGTAGTGTAGTCCGCATTATATCTTCTATTTGTACAAATAGTAGCATTCTGATAGCAATGTTAGTGTGACAGATAAATAACCAAGGTTATGATAGAAAAGGGGAAATCATCTCAAGGGAAGAAATGAGCTTCAATTAACTACAGACCGTTACGCTTCAGTAGACTGAAGGAGACCAAATAAGGTTTGAAATATTTTTAAGGGAAAATGTAATAAATGCTCGAACCTCCACAGCTGTTCCAGGTTCTCCCACGTCCTGAAATATGAATAGCAAGACTTAAGTTAGCCAGGTGCACAAATGACTGGTGGTCCTTAGTGATAGATGCATCGAAAATACCTTTCCAAATACTCTAACAGCAGAGTTGGTCAAGTACATCTTGTTAATCATCCGGCTTGGATCTCTCATGTTACCAGCAACTTGATCACTAATGTTCTGTTCTCATACAATGGGAAGAGTTGAGCTTTACATATTGACTTGTTAAACAGAAACAAATTACACAAAGTAGTTAAATAAGTATTCAGGCAACCTGATTAAATGCACCTGGCTAACTTAAGTAAGTATGCTGCATATCCATTGGCATGTTCATGTTAAATACGTATGCTTTATAACATATACGTATGTCCATCTGACATGAACATGCCAATACATGTGTTTTGACTGTCAAAGAAAAATCACTTCAATCTAAACAAAGCTACTACCATGCTATAAAGATTGCCATGAAATACATTACTATCATGACACAGACAACAACACATATAAATAGGAGACACCATCAAGAATCAAGAACGTTAAGATTCACCACCTAATACAGGCGACAGAAAATCTTCTGCCGTCATGATGGTCTCCAAAGTAGTTCTCTGTGAGAAGCCATCGATGGACAATAGAAAATAAGCTGAGTTAGTGACTGCGATTAACTAAAGAGTAAAGACAAAATGCATAAACAATAAAGAGGACATGTGAAAAGAAATAGTAGAAGGATCTCATTAGCTAGCAGCATTACACGTTAATCACAAAGCATAAGGCATTAACATGGTATTGTGGTATTCTTTATAGCCATTTAAACTCACATTTTTTGAATAATAGAACTCATAAAGAAAAATTTGGAATCCATGGAATGTGTAATATTAGCCATGATCCACGAAAAAAAACTAAGAGCAATAACATTGCTGCCTCATCAGCAACTCGAATACTTTTGTAGTTAAATATGTGTAAATAATTAAGGGGTAGTAAGGACCCTCTCATATTTGATTCTTTTAGTTGATTACCTCTGAATTAAGATGCATAATCTTGGAAGAGATGGCAAATGAGAAGAGTGTTGCTTATATATATACAAACATCAGGTGAGTCCTGATTAGCTTACCCTATTTATTTTGGTATTATTTTTTAAAGAAAAACAAGAAAGATATATGCATGTTAACTTTTTATAAAATATAGATTAATGGATTTGAAATAAATCAAGAAAACAAACAGTGTTTTGTCTATTTTTCTTAATATCAACTGTTAAATGTAAATTACATCGATATATTTTGTACCTTTTGTTGATGATCCAGCTACCCAGCCAGTGGAAACAGGAAAGACTTGCTCCCAGTTAGGAGGTCTTCCATACTTCCAGTTATTTACTTCGAGATTGATAGGAACAATGCTTTGGATCTAATTGACAGGCTTGACAAGCTAAAAATACAATGAGCATGAAGCCATCCGTAGTCTTGAAACCCCGATAGCGATATAAACAGTTATCATGTATCAGTAGTAAGGCCATCCGTTAGACTCTGCGATTACAAGCAACGGTATGAGAAGTTGGTGTCCCAAATCCTGTACTGAATAGAATAGGAAAAAATGTTGTAAAAATTACATGTCGTTTCTACCTGTACAAGTAATGGAAAGTGCAAGTTTTTGAGAGTCCCATAACATGCAGGACGAACGAAGGTCCCACCGAGCCAAATGGCCAACTTGACCACTGGTTGCCATGGCATGGAGAACACCTGTAAATTAGTTGAATTATGTAATTATGGGATTACTCCTAATTATAAGTAATAACTACCTTCTGATAACCTGCCATTGGATGCAGACCATTTGCCTGGGTACTGTGAGAAGAACCACCACCATATCCATTCTGCTTGGTGAGATTCAATGAATTTTCCTGAACTGCATTCCTTTGCACTCTAAGTGATCTTTCCAAAGTGCCCTATAAGATCTTATGTTAATAGTTTATCATAGTAGCATGTTGCATAATAGATGACACAAAGTAACACTATAAAAGTGAATAAAACACATGGTTACATTAGAATTGGCTGAAACTGCCTTACAGCTCTCCAAGCTT
The DNA here is from genome assembly GCA_029449295.1 of Zea luxurians. Lineage (NCBI taxonomy): Eukaryota > Viridiplantae > Streptophyta > Magnoliopsida > Poales > Poaceae > Zea > Zea luxurians. The sequence continues at coordinate 168,210,748 of JAOPSE010000005.1, read as the reverse complement.
CTTTTAAGAGACCCATTTTCTTCACGAAGTTTTCCCAGTTGCTCCTACCCAAAAAAACAATACACCCCAAATATAAGCAAACTTGTAAGCCTGCCACGTAAAATCAGTAAAATTGTCTATGTTTTAATGAAATAAAAATTGTACATACAATACCTTATTATGATGTGAAAACCTAACTAAAATTGATTATGGCATTCAAAACAAGGTATCCAGTAAAAATGATCTGGCAAGCAGATAAGTGAGAAGGAAGAACAGAGCTGTACACTCTAATCCAGTAATCCTCATAGAAGACCATAGCCATCAAATCCATTTTGTCTGGTTAAAAAATATACCCACCATATTCATTACAAAAATGGCTTCAATTAACCCCCTCCTGAACCTATATCTAGAGATTCACCTCTGTCATTCTGACATATTATATCCAAAATAAGTCCTAAACTTCATATAAATTATCTATCATTGCAATAAAAAGCTAAAGTATGTGCATAAATTGTCCTCCTCTGTTTGTACTTAAAACACTAAATAACCCCTTAATCCACCCACAACATTTAAATATTAAACAGTCCAAATTAACCTCTAAATTTACATAGGTTAGAAAAGTATACAAAATAATTGATGAATAAAGTTTATCGTAACTAAACAAAGGTAAGAAAGTATCTGTAGATTTATACATCGAGTATAAACTTAGAATATGGGAAAAAACAAAGATAAAGGGCTAAATACATATTTTACTTGTGGAGGTACAGGTAAATAAATTTCTGGACAAATTGGGACAGCTATCTCTCAAACTTGCCCAATTGATGTATGAGAAATACATCTAGTTTACCTTCTGGATACTTGAGGAGTGATGTCCCATTACAAAACTGATAAATGCACTATTTCATTGTCAAGATGATTCACTTTATAAAAAGAAAATACCATAGACAAATGCATCAAGTATGTGCAAATGTGTTATCAGGTATAAACATAGAATATGGAAAAAAACAAAGACAGAGGGCTAAATAAATATTTTACTTGTGGAGGTACAGTTTCCCGGCGGTCCGTATCTGCTTCACGGCACCGCGCCTGCGGCCCCGTTGAGCTGGTTGGTAAAGGTGACACGGTACACGCGGCCAGACAGCTGCAAAATTCACCACAATGCAGGTCTTAGATCAGCTTTCTTGCTGTCATTACATAAAAGCAAGTTGGCATAACTTGGACAACTACTTTGAAACGTACAGTTTTTCTTCTCAGTACTTGAATTTGTGAATGTGTTTACTTTACCTTACTAACTTTTATCCAAACGTAAAGTTGAGCACATCACAGAAATGGAAATGGAACACAGTAAAAAGGAATATTGCCAGGATACACCAAAAACAGCAGGTAAAGTAGGTGTCACTGGGAGAGTGAAGTCCTAAACAGTAAGGCTTAACTTCAAGCGAACTGAAATATTGCTTATAACATCTTCATCCATCATGCCTCCAAATCCATTATTCTCTTGACAGTCCTGGAGTGCTGGATTATCCAACACCCTCCTTAGTACAGTAGAAGCTGTTGTTAGTCTTTGTACCTAAATGTAATAGCACAATTAGAAAAAAAGAAAATAACATGGTTAATCCTTAAGAATATATTATCAGAGCATAATACCATTTCCTCTGGTGATGAGTAGTCTCTAGGTCCAGTGAGGTCAAGACAACTTCTTAATTCTCTGTATGGCCTACACTTTTCAGATTTTGGTATAGATCCAGCAATTCCGATGCACAAACAAACAGTAGAAAAAGAGGGACGGCGGCTCGGCAAAAGAATTTGAATGGGCTCATCAGATCCAGATCATCATACCATAAAACAAATGGAGCAAATAAAACTTGCCATAAATTGGCAAGGGATTATGTAAAGAATGCGAGAACATTCAGATTATTCGGACTCCACAAATTCGCCATCTACACAGAGGAGAGAGGACACAGGAAGGGGATACCTTGACCAACCGAGAAGGAAGTAGAGACGCTTCCCCCCATAATTAATTGATCAGCAATTTCCAGAGTTGAAACCGAAATCGCAGGCGGTCCAGAAGGTCCCAGGGGCAGGAGCGGTGAGCGCCTCGTAGGCCTTGGTGGCGCGGCCGAGTGCCTCCTCGGCGGCGGCGGCAACGGAGGGGTAGGCGGCTGTGGTGGTGGCGTCGAGGCCGAATCGGAGGGACTTGATGAGCGACTTGAAGTGGCGGCAGAGCTCGGAGACGGAGAGCGGCGAGGCGTGGGGGTCGTCGGGCTCGGGCAGCAGCAGCGCGGCGTGGTGGGAGGAGGCATCGGCGAGGAGCACGTTGGCGGTGGTGGCCACCACTGGGGCGCGCGGGGAGGTCGGGTACAGGCGGGCGGCGCGGAGGGCGTACCTGCGCGCGAAGGGCGTGCCTGCCCGTGGAGAGCTCCGACTCGGCCAGCGCCAGGAGGCGGTCGGCCTCGGCCACAGATTCAGGCCCCGATGGCACGGTGGCGATGGGTTCGCCGGCCATCTGTGGGGAAGGGGGACTGGGAAGGCGGGACTCTTCGATGGATAGTGGACGCCGATGATGGGGCGAGGAGAGTGGATCGCGCCTTCCATGTTGAGCTGGGGCTCGGTCGCACCTTACACGGCCTTCCATGGGGAGCCAGGGCAAGGTCGTCGCGGTGGGGCAAGAGACCGTTGATTGCGGGAGGCCACCGCGCCTTCCCTGGAGAGTTGGGTGCAGAGGTCACACCTTCCATGGAGAGCCGGGCTAGATCGGCATGGTAAGGCGAGGATGCGTTGATTGCGGGAGGAGACTACGGAAGGACACAGCGAGAGAGACGCGGCGCGATGGGCGGATCGGCGTAGGGAGGCGGGGATCTCGGGAACCTTCCAAGCTGGGATAGATGGCAGAACCGTGCACCGTTTGTTGTGGACGTCTACACTAAGAACTTATGTAGTAGTAGAGATGATGTATATTGATGGCAGTGCTCTCTACGACATCACGGATGACCTGCGGCTAGAAGGTCGGACAGTCCGTGACTTGGTGCAGGAGCTAGTGTTTTTGTAGACGAGCTTCACGGTTCATGTCTGGTGGGTGGCGGACGATTTGTGCGTACGCAGAGACGACGGAGTTCGCCAACAGTACCTGAATCTCACTTTCGAAAGAGACTCCATTGGGAACGAGAGATCTAGGTTTTGCCTTGGGATCGGCAAACGACCCAAGATGCCTCTAAACGACATAGAGTCAGAGAGAGGTGATGATTAGAGGAAGAAAATTACGTTATTGTCTACTCATAGGATAAAAGGTAAGAACAAAAGATAAATTGATTGTTGATTTGATTGTTGGGTGTTCAATTAATTGTACCACTTCAAATATATAAAGAAGGTCTAGACCCGTTACTAGACGTTCTTCAACAACTCTCACGAGATTAGAAAAATAAACATGCAAAGAGACAAGGTGTTTAATCGTCTGATCTATTTACGGACCGTCGACATGCAAAGAGACCGTGTTTAATCGCCTGATCTATTTACGAACCGTCGGCGCCTATGGATAGACCGGCGCCTATGGACAGACATGCAAAGAGACCGTGTTTAATCGCCTGATCTATTTACGAACCGTCAGCGCTTATGGATAGACCGCCTGATCTATTTACGAACCGTCGGCGCCTATGGACAGACCACCGTACCGTCGATCGTAACCAGGCCATAAATAGTGCTCAACAATTGTCGGCGCCTATGGACAGACCACCGTACCGTCGATCGTAACCAGGCCATAAATAGTGCTCAACAATTCAACAATAAGTTATGGAATTTGTTTTTAGATCTTACCAGAATTATAAAACAGTGATTGGAGTTTCTAGCTAATTACTGAAACAATTTGCTCAGGGTTAAGTCACTTACTCATATTGGATTAGCAACCGATCATTCCAAATATTGTATCGGCGCTTTTATGATAGGTTAGGCCACTCAAGCATGTCGCTTTTATGATAGGTTAGGCCACTCAAGCATGTCAGAGAGAACAAGAAATCTTGGCTACATTTCCTGTAACTGTAAGCTGATGAGCCCATTGGCAAATGGACGTATGCAATTATCTTGGCTACATTTCCTGTAACTGTAAGCTGATGAGCCCATTGGCAAATGGACGTATGCAATTGCAAAGCCTACAACAGAACCATGTTTCTTAACTACTGCATCCATCAAACTTGCAATGAATATAGCGAACTGTTTTGCAAGATGAATGGACCATAGCCTACAATTTTTTAGTTTGTTTTTTATCTCACGTTGGAATATTTTTGTTCTCCGTTTTTTCCCCTGGTTCTGTTGCATCAACGCCAAATTTAAGAGCTCGCAGATTTCGAGTCACATTTTCTTTTTGGTCTTTCGGGGCCCAAATGTAGTCCTCTGACTAGGTACGTTTGAGATGCTATTGATTTTCCCAGCAATGATGTTGATGCCATTTTTTTTGCAGGGAGCTATGGTATCATTTTGTGAGTAGCTTTCCAGAGTGTAAACTGCATACACATCATTCTTGTTCACTAAGCATTTTTTTTGGGGTCCCGTACTTGTCTTCGAAGCGCCAAATTTAAGATTATATATAGTACAACACACTGATGAAAACTACCAAACACATACTAGGCCATAGCAAGACAGTCGCATGCTATATATTAATTAGGATTTACCAACTTTATTATCACAACAAAGGACACTCAAACCCGCCCCGACTCGTTTACAGACACTTGATGACGCAGAAAAAACACAGCAACGTACATGCGAATCAAACTTACAACACCAAATTTCGGAGAAAAGGAAACCATGACACTGAAAACATGCACAAACCCATACTGGACTCGCGAACAAGCAAACAGGGTCACGGACGACAGGATCGGACCAAGTGCGTGTGCATACACGCGTCTAGTGATCCCTGGTGATGGTAGAGGAGTCCTTGTTGGTGTTGGTGTTAGTGTTGGTGTTGGCGTCGCCCTGCTTGTCGTCCCCGCCCATCCCCAGAGTGCTCATCACCGCGTCCTTGGCGCCCGCCGCCGCGCTCTTCACCTGCTCAGTGGCCTGGAACCGAGATCCAAGCACGCAAGCAGAGAGTCGGAAAGCTGCCATGAGCGACCTGCACGCTGTTGGGTCCAATCCGTAGGCACGTGCATGGAATGGGCGTGAGTGACTGGTCGACCAGCTGCCAGCCATATATACGTACCTGCTGGATGACGCCGCCGGACTTGTCCTTGCCGGAGACGGCGGTGTCCTTGGCGTACTGCCCGGCCTCGGCGGCCTTCTGCTTGGCTGCCTCCATGGCGTCGGCTGCCTTCTGCCTAGCGGCCTCCGTCGTCTCGCCGGCCTTCTGCTTGGTGGCCTCCGTCGTCTCGCCGGCCTTGTGCTTGGCTTCGTCGGCCTTCTTGCCCAGGTAGCTGCCGGTGTCGGACGCCTTCTGCTTGGTGGCCTCCTTGGCGTCCTGGCCCTTGCCCGCCGCGTGCCCCGCCGCGTCCGCCGCCCGGTCCTTGGCGTGCTGCGCCGTGTCCTTGGTCGCCCCCACCGCCTGCCCGGTCTTCTCCTGCACATCGTACGTGTGTCATAGATAGACAGACATCGCAACAAAAACAAGGCCGTCGGATCTCTCGGATTCGAGCTTGTAAGCAGATTTTGTAAGTGGTTCTGTGCAGTGCGTGATCAAGTGCAACCGCAAGCTAGCAGGCCACCGTCCGTATACCTCGGTGCGGGCCTTGGTCTCGCCGGCCTGGTAGCTAGCCTTGTCCTGGTGGGAAGCCATGGCAGGGTCTCTCAAGCAACGCAAGCTCGCTCAGCTCAGCTCCGCTCGCTCTGGAAACTGATCGCTCAGCGCAAATCACTCGGACAAAGAAATATGCTTGGCTACGGACTGTGACGATGGTGCTCGGCTGAACTGAAAGCTTCGAATAGCTAGCTACTGATGGCTGGGGGCTTTTCCGGCGGGGAATATTTATAAGCAGCAGCAGCGAGGCAGTCCCCGGGCCACGTAGCGTGGCCGGGCTCCCAGCCTCCCACATGACGGCCACGTAGAAAGGACACGCCACGCGCTGTGTTGTGTCACGAGGTCCGTACCTTCGCGAAGCCTGCCCATGTCGATGGAGCTGATTCGCGCGCGCGCGCCCGCCCATAGGCGTCGGTCACCGGACCACCACCATGTGTGCAAGGCACTCGCCACGTTTGAGAGAACCCGTAGGCCGGCCGGAACTAGTAGTAGAGTACAAATCGAGTGCGTTGCTCTCGACGCGATGGTGCACGAACGGTACCAGATGACGATCACGATCGATCTCATCACCTGTTGTTCGCTTCAGACGGACGATAGGGAAATGTCGACAGTGGCAATCGAGTACAAGTTGGATGTGGCTTCCCTCTGCTCGATAGGCCACTTGGTGGTGGTGATGCGGTGGAGGCCGTGGAGCAATACGCGCGAGGGAGCTTCAGGTGGCCTGGCCGCCTGGACATGCACGGTTCACCCATGCCCATACTGGCCATACATGCGCTCGCGCGAGCTTCGACGAACGGTTCTACTTTTTTTATTATGGAAACAAAGAGTTCAGTCTTTTACATCAAATACGTGCAATCATTGTACGTCAATTATTAACTTAATGAATATATGCTTAAATAATGAAGCTAATTTGGTGGAACTATCGTCACTATGGATAACACTAGCCATGCTCAAGTCTTGCATTTAATCATCATTTATAATTCGTAAAGGTTTTCATCGCCACCACTTCCAAGACTTAGACACATATCAAGAATTTGTTTATGTGTTTCCTTCTTCTGTAGGAGTCTCCAGAATCTGAACCAATAAGTATCTCTAAAAATAACCTGCACAATTGATAGTATTGGTTTATGATTAAAAGCCACCTCATTTCGAGTAAGGCAAATAGACCAAAATAAAACTGATATTCCAGTAAGAAGTATATTTTTGTATCCTATATCACTATTACTTGCCCAAGACCCGGTAATATGATTAATATTAACGGGCATTTCTTTTTTTAGAGCAAAGTAAATTATTCTCCAAATACTTTTGGCAATATAGCAATCAAAAAAGAGGTGTTGTATACTATTATTTCGGTTGCAAAAGCAACAAGTCAAACTACCTTTCTATCGTCTTCTGGCTAAATTATATTTTGTGAAGATCGCTCCTCGACCTAAACTCCACAAAAAGACTTTTATTTTCAAGGGGGTCTTAAGTTTTCAAATCATCTTACTCTGATTGTTGCTAGGATTGTACATAAACAAATGGTACATAGATTGGGCTGAGAAAATTCCATTTTTATGCCCGTCACAAACAAATTTATCCCTAGATGGGTTCAAACTAACCAAATTTAGCAAATATAGCAAGTTTTGCCACTCCACTAATTTAATTCCCGTAATTGTTCTACGAAAAGATAAACTAAGGTTCGTATCTAGAAAAACTTATGTAACCAAGACCGACTTACTATGCACTATTAAAAAGGTTAGGGAATTGATCACTGAGAGATCGGCTCGGCTGGTTAAACATTTATCCTTCTAAAATCTGGTGGCTTGCTCATCTCTCACTTGGAAGTGGTCCCATCTAAGAAATTGATCCTTAATATTCATTAGACCTGATCAAAAGTGGGAATCACTCGGTCTTCTAGATATTTGAGTAAGGGATTTATCTCCTAGATATTTATTTTTGAGTAATTGTTGCCACGTCCCATCCTCGTTAAGTAATTTGTATAACCATTTGCCTGTCTATACTTCATTTTACTGCTCCCTCCTCTACCAAAAAAATCTGGACCGAATGGTATCTAGTTTCTTCAAGACGCCCACCGATGACTCAAAGAAATACATCATAAAGATAGGTAGACTGCTTAACACAGAATGAAGTAAGACTAGAGATGGCTAAACGGATCGCCTGGCGCGGCCCGGCCCGAGCCCGGTGAAGCCCGGCCCGTTTTGGGCCTAGCCCGCTAGGCACGATTAGAAAACCGGGCCGGGCCGGCTAAGCACGCGGGCTCAATTTCCTGTCTGAACCCGACCCGCAGCGGGCCTAAACGGGTCAGGCCCGTTTAGCACGAGAAAAGCGGGCTATGCGGGCCAGTAAGCACATTTTAGTGTAAAAATGCGGGTTTAACAGGCTTAGAGGTAAACGGGTCGTGTCAGGCTAGCACACCGTGCCTAGTTTCTTGTCTGAGCCTGTCCCGCTTATTCATGCCGGGCTGGCCCGAGCCCGCATAGAACCAGGCCATGCCGGGCTCAGACCGAACTCAAACAGCGGGCTTCGTGCCGGGCTCGCGGGTCTCGTGCTTATTGACCATCTATAAGTAAGACCAATCGTCTATGTGAAGATAAAAATTTGGCCTTTCATGTACTAAGCGTCTTTTCAAACCGATCAATAACATCCTGTCAATTACTATTTCTCAACCTTCGATGAATTATAGGACTTTTAAGATATTTGAAAGGCAATGTTCCAATTTCACAACTAAATAGTTGTGAATATTACAATTCATATTTCTTAGCCAACCTGTAGCAAAATAACTCATTTTTATAGAAGTTTATTTTAAGCCTAGACATTTGTTCAAGATGCTGCAGCTTTGGTTTTGCACACCTTCACCTGCTGCATGCTGAATAATAGCCTGCTCTCTTTGTGCTCTCCTTATAAAAAGCAAAAGTGCTCATGGGCCACTCCTCTGCTTCCTGTGTGAAAATGTTCCGTTCACCATTGTACCAACGCTATTTGTTATATATTTTCATCTGGTTACCTATCACAACGGGGTGGTGGCGCAGTTGGCTAGCGCGTAGGTCTCATAGCTGTTGAGTTATCCTGAGGTCGAGAGTTCGAGCCTCTCTCACCCCAAATTTGGCCGAACCGATGATGAAATCGCTCTGTGACAACACATGGGTCGTCACGACCTGTCATCTTCCCAGATGATACTGAGCAACTCTGAGTTTCGGTTTTTCTTTTTTTAACTCTCTCTGGCTTCACAGAAAAACTTGGTCCGTTGATACGCAGTCTCTCTCGCCACAACGGCGCCGATCGCCGGCAGCCTCCGCTCCCAATCCCTCTCCTCTAGCGAGAATACAGCTGCAGCCTGCAGGGCGTCGTTTCGTCAGGGAGCCGTGGGAACGTTTCAGCTGCTTGCCAGCCACAGCTCAGAGTCCTAACAGTGCATGAAGGAGACAATAGTGCCCTTGTGGTGTTTCTATTGTTCAGTGCGTCTTCAGGTACGTCACTTCACAGTTTGCGTTTTGTCAGTCCTACATGATTGCTGGCTAAGGGTGGTTCACTTCCGATTAAAATCGGTTGTTTAGAATGCGGTACAAATTAAATCCAAGCTAACAGTTTTAGTCCGTTCTACGTAATGACCGCTGCTCGAATGCAGGACGAACTGACACGTCCGGTTACATGACTGATGTGACGCTCGAGCCACTGGAGCGCTATCTACTTATCTTGCCGAGTTCGTGTAATGAGTAGAATCAGAATGCAACTTTATATTTGCGTAGCTAAGGCCAGTCGACAAGGTAATGCTCTGTCACCGGCAGTCACCAGAGTCAACCTTTCTAATTTATTTCTTTTTGTGTGTGAGAGAGACGGCAATGCTACATCACCACTTGCAATCTTTTGAGGTGAATGCACAATACCCTTTAGACTGTCTCGAGTAGATATGATAAAATAACAGAAGCACAACTACAGATAACACTGTTTATAGAGTAAAATTTAGAATAGAAAATTAGATAGGGGATCGAAATTTAGAATAGAAAATGAGACAGGGGATCGATGAAGATGTTGGATCTTTTATGGGCTTGGCCCATTTATTGAATAAACTCTATGGTGTGTAATGGTGGAGAATACCAATAGTACCACATTGGAAGTCCAAGGGTCTTTTGCCTTGACTTATATGGTGAGATTTATTCCACTTAACTTGAGAAGTCAAGAAATGGACAAGGGCGTGCCACACGCGCGCGCGCGCGCCGCCGCCGCCGCCGGCCGGGCCGGGCCGTGGCGTGGCGTGGCGTGGCGAGGCAGGCAGGCGAGCGGGCGTGGTGTGGTTGTGTTAATTTTTAGCACTCACTAACCGCGTACGTCAGCCGAGTGACCCTGTCTCTTCGTGAGCCGAGTGACTCTCCAGCCGAGTGACTCTGTCTCTTCGTCAGCCAGCCGAGTGACCCTTCTCCTTCAGCTGGCCGACTTATGGCGTGACTCGGCGAGTGCTGGCCGACTCATGGCATAACTCGGCGAGAGCTGGCCGACTCTTGGCGTGACTCGGCGACCTTTCTCCTTCAACTTCCCTCTGCGAGAGGTTAAATAGAGGAGCACCCCTGTCACTCGGTACACGTGAAAACCCACTTTCAGAACCACAGTCCAGCCGCCGAGTGAGGGTATTTCCATCTCGTGACCCTGCGCGCACAGAGAAGCGAGAGGGCAGGTGCCTCCGAAGCCGGTGCCGTTCGAGACCTTGCACGGGGGATCGGCAATTAGGTTTTTGGGGAGCGTCTACGCGACTGCCCAAATCGTCTTCTTCCTGGAGACATGACAATTGAAGTCGGACAAGGATCTAGATCCTCGGAGCGCATGGGAGGGTATGATCAATTCATCTCCTCACTATTTTACATTCTGCAAATTATATATGTTCATACCTGCTGTTTTATTTATAGCCATAAATTTATCCAATCTGTTTTGTCGTATTATATCATGACATGTCTGATGCTTGATTATACTAGTAATATGATAAATCTGTTTGTCCTAATTTTACAGTTATGCTGTTTATGTTGCTATCTGTTTATTTTCAGTTGTTCCATAATAATACATGTTCCATGTTTATATGCTTATTATATTTATATGATTCATATGCTTTATGTTCTCCTGATCCATATTGTTATGGATATATTTGAGATAGTGATTTCTATAATTAAACGTATTTTATATGTCATCATCATAATGTTAATTTATGGAATTAAAATGATATGGAAAATGCCTATAATTCTAACAATCCAAAAACCTAATGTTAGGCATTTTTCTGTCAGAGGTTTTGCTGCTGTGCTTAAGCCTGATCCTTTTGATGGTAAAAACTTCTTGATATGGAAAGCTAAGATGGAATTGTGGCTAACTGCAATGTCTTGTTTTCATGCCGCTGAGGGCAAGCCTGCCAACTTACCTCCTGAGGATGAGGCTAAGTTTAAGGCTGAAGACAACCTCTTTCGAGGAGCAGTAATTAGCGCACTGGATACAAAATTCCAGAAAAGCTATATCATCCTTCCCATAGGGAAAGAGCTGTGGGATGCTCTTGTTGGAAAGTTTGGAGTTACTGACGCTGGTAGCGAGCTGTATCTCATGGAGCAGCTGTATGACTACAAGATGGTTGAGAACCGATCTGTAGTGGAACAGGCTCATGAGTTTCAGGCACTAGCTAAGGAACTCGAACTTTTTCCTTGTCCTTTGCCTGACAAGTTTGTGGCTGGCGGTATAATCGCCAAGTTGCCACCTTCTTGGAAGGACTTTGCTACCTCTCTCAAACATAAGAGACAAGAGTTCAATGTGGAGGAGCTCATTGGTACTCTTGATGTTGAGGAAAGAGCTAGATCAAAGGACAATGGAAAAGGTGTGGAGACCTCTACTGCTAATGTGGTGCAGAAGAGAAACTTCCGCAAGTTTAACAAGAAGAAAAACCAAAACAAACCAGAGAACACAAATAAACCTGTTCATACAGCACAGTTTAAAAAGAAGAACAACAATAACAAGGGAAAGGGAGGTTGCTTTGTCTGTGGCAGTGATCAACATTGGGCTAGAGAGTGCCCTGATCGCAAGTTCACTCAGGACAAGAAATCAGCTAATGTTGTAACCACTGAAACTGGAGATGGAACATCTGGGTATGGTAACTCTTTACCATTTGTTCTCTCAGTTTGTAATTCACCTGAGTGGTGGATGGACAGTGGTGCAAATATTCATGTGTGTGCTGATGCCTCTATGTTCTCCTCCTACCAGGTCGGGAGGTCTGGCGCCTTGTTAATGGGAAATGGGTCGCGTGCTCATGTTCTTGGTGTTGGTACGGTCATTCTGAAGTTTACTTCGGGAAAGACGGTGCCATTGAAGAGCGTGCAGCATGTGCCCTCTATCAAGAAGAATCTCGTTAGCGCGTCTATGCTATGTCGAGATGGATACAAAGTTGTTCTTGAGTCTAATAAATGTGTTGTGTCTAAACATGGTATTTTTGTTGGTAAAGGATATGACTGCGGAGGGTTGTTCCGCTTATCACTGCATGATGTGTGTAATAAACTCGTGAATTCTGTTCATTTTTCTGATGAGTCGGATTTATGGCATTCACGTTTTTGTCATACAAGCTTTGGCTGTCTTATGCGGTTAGCAAATATAAATTTAATTCCTAAATTTAATTTGGTCAAAAAGTCTAAGTGTCATGTGTGTGTTGAATCAAAACAACCTCGCAAGCCTCACAAGGTTGCTGAGGCGAGGAGTTTGGCACCTTTAGAACTTGTTCATTCTGATCTGTGCGAGATGAATGGAATTTTGACCAAAGGTGGTAAAAGATACTTTCTCACTTTTATAGATGACTCCACTAGATTCTGCTATGTGTATCTCTTAAAAACAAAAGATGAAGCGTTCAATTTTTTTAAGGCCTACAAAGCTGAAGTAGAGAACCAACTTGAGAGGAAAATAAAACGTTTAAGGTCCGACCGAGGTGGAGAATATTTCTCTAATGTGTTCGATGAGTTCTGCGTGGAACATGGTATTATTCATGAGAGGACACCGTCATTCTCACCACAATCCAATGGGATTGCTGAAAGGAAAAACCGCACTCTAACAGATTTGGTGAATGCCATGTTGAGTACAGCGGGATTATCCAAGGCATGGTGGGGTGAGGCGATTTTGACAGCATGTCATGTCCTGAATAGAGTTCCAACAAAGAACAAAGAGATCACTCCATTTGAGGAATGGGAAAAGAGAAGAGTAAATCTCTCGTATTTGCGCACTTGGGGTTGCTTGGCTAAAGTGAATGTGCCAATCAACAAAAAGCGTAAACTTGGGCCTAAAACTGTTGACTGTATATTCCTTGGGTACTCTTTTCACAGCACTGGGTATAGGTTCTTAATTATAAAATCTGATGTGCCTGATATGTATGTTGATACTATCATGGAATCAAGAGACGCAACATTTTTTGAGAATGAGTTTCCCATGAAGAATACACCTAGTGATACAAGTCATGAGACTATAATTCCCCATGAGCACGAACTGTTGATTCCTATAGATCATGCTGAGGATTCTCGCGTGCACATCCCTGAGGAGGATGACACTATAGTCACTCGAAAGAGCAAGAGACAGAGGGTTGCAAAATCCTTTGGTAATGACTTTATAGTGTACCTTGTGGAAGACACACCAACTACCATTAGTGAGGCATATTCCTCTCCTGATGCTGACTTATGGAAGGAAGCAGTAAGGAGTGAGATGGAATCTATTATGTCTAATGGAACTTGGGAGGTCGTTGACCGTCCTTATGGTTGTCAACCTATAGGTTGCAAATGGATCTTCAAGAAAAAGCTTAGGCCTGATGGTACAATCGAGAGGTACAAGGCAAGGCTTGTGGCCAAAGGATATACCCAAAAGGAGGGTGAAGATTTCTTTGATACCTACTCACCAGTGGCTCGATTGACTACAATTCGCACATTAATAGCCGTGGCAGCCTCTTATGGTCTTATCATTCATCAGATGGATGTTAAGACAGCTTTCCTAAATGGAGAGTTGGATGAGGAGATCTATATGGATCAGCCAGAAGGGTTTATTGCGGATGGTCAAGAGAACAAGGTGTGCAGGTTGATAAAATCATTGTATGGCCTAAAACAAGCACCTAAGCAATGGCATGAAAAGTTTGATAATACTCTTACAGCAGCTGGTTTTGTTGTAAATGAATCTGACACGTGTGTATACTATCGGTATGGTGGGGGTGAGTCTGTTATGCTGTGTCTTTATGTTGATGACATTTTGATCTTTGGATCAAATCTCAATGTGATTGAGGAAGTTAAAAATCTTCTATCGAGCAATTTCGAGATGAAAGATTTGGGAGAAGCTGATGTCATTCTAAACATCAAGCTTGTTAGAGAAGCTGATGGTGGGGTAACTTTGTTACAATCCCATTATGTGGAAAAGGTATTGAGTCGCTTTGGTTTTAGTGACTGTGATCCTGCTCCAACACCTTATGACCCCAGTGTGCTATTAAGAAAGAATCGGAGAATAGCAAGGGATCAATTGACATACTCCCAGATCATTGGCTCGCTCATGTACCTTGCAAGTGCAACAAGGCCAGACATCTCTTATGCTGTGAGTAAGCTAAGTCGGTTTGTGTCGAAACCAGGAGATGATCACTGGCGTGCTCTTGAGAGAGTGTTGCGGTATTTGAAAGGTACTATGACATATGGTATTCATTATACCGGAAACCCAAAAGTGCTGGAAGGCTATTGTGATGCCAACTGGATTTCTGATGCTGATGAGCTTTACGCCACAAGCGGATATGTGTTTCTGTTTGGAGGTGGCGCTGTTTCCTGGAAGTCTTGCAAGCAGACTATCTTAACGAAGTCTACAATGGAAGCAGAACTCGCAGCATTAGACACTGCTGGGGCTGAGGCCGAGTGGCTTCGTGATTTCCTATTGGACTTACCGGTAGTTGAAAAACCGATACCGGCTATTTCCATGAACTGTGACAACCAAACGGTGATTACAAAGGTTAACAGTTCTAGGAATAACATGAAGTCTACAAGGCATGTTAAGAGGAGATTGAAATCTGTCAGAAAGTTGAAAAACTCCGGAGTTATAACTGTGGATTATGTCCACACCTCGAATAATCTGGCAGATCAATTCACTAAGGGTCTATCACGCAATGTGATAGAAAGTGCATCGAGGGAAATGGGTATGAGACCCATGTGAGATCTACTCTAGTGGTAACCTGCTCTATGTGATCGGAGATCCCGTGAAGTAGAGTGGAGAAACAAGCTAGGAGTAGGTTGTGAGGAAAGATCCCTTTCTTAACTCATTTCTGATGCACATCTTTCCTTTCTGTAAGGCAGGATGGTATTTACCTTAATGTATTCCAAGAGTCTTATAAAGGTGAGATGTTGTCCTACAGAACATCTTTTGAGGAATACACCTATATGAGTCAGACTGCTAGTCACAGTCTATGGGACTTGGGTAATCCCTAAATACTCATGAAAGGCACTGAAGTGTGACTTATATGCTTCTAAACAGCGGGAATACCCTTCTGCAGCCAAGTATCAGCAAAGGATTTGAGTGAATCTTATTTCGCACAAAACTGTCAATTCAAGGCATAGTCCATTGTTCAGTTGTGAATGAGTGAAACTCTTATTCTAGATGGATGTTCAACTTAACAGTCTCCATCGAAAACTGGTATATCAAAGGATTGTGATTCTGATACTTCATCATTACAAACCCTAGAGTTTGGTGGGGATTGTTGGATCTTTTATGGGCTTGGCCCATTTATTGAATAAACTCTATGGTGTGTAATGGTGGAGAATACCAATAGTACCACATTGGAAGTCCAAGGGTCTTTTGCCTTGACTTATATGGTGAGATTTATTCCACTTAACTTGAGAAGTCAAGAAATGGACAAGGGCGTGCCACACGCGCGCGCGCGCGCGCCGCCGCCGCCGCCGCCGGCCGGGCCGGGCCGGGCCGTGGCGTGGCGTGGCGTGGCGAGGCAGGCAGGCAGGCAGGCAGGCGAGCGGGCGTGGTGTGGTGTGGTTGTGTTAATTTTTAGCACTCACTAACCGCGTACGTCAGCCGAGTGACCCTGTCTCTTCGTGAGCCGAGTGACTCTCCAGCCGAGTGACTCTGTCTCTTCGTCAGCCAGCCGAGTGACCCTTCTCCTTCAGCTGGCCGACTTATGGCGTGACTCGGCGAGTGCTGGCCGACTCATGGCATAACTCGGCGAGAGCTGGCCGACTCTTGGCGTGACTCGGCGACCTTTCTCCTTCAACTTCCCTCTGCGAGAGGTTAAATAGAGGAGCACCCCTGTCACTCGGTACACGTGAAAACCCACTTTCAGAACCACAGTCCAGCCGCCGAGTGAGGGTATTTCCATCTCGTGACCCTGCGCGCACAGAGAAGCGAGAGGGCAGGTGCCTCCGAAGCCGGTGCCGTTCGAGACCTTGCACGGGGGATCGGCAATTAGGTTTTTGGGGAGCGTCTACGCGACTGCCCAAATCGTCTTCTTCCTGGAGACATGACAATTGAAGTCGGACAAGGATCTAGATCCTCGGAGCGCATGGGAGGGTATGATCAATTCATCTCCTCACTATTTTACATTCTGCAAATTATATATGTTCATACCTGCTGTTTTATTTATAGCCATAAATTTATCCAATCTGTTTTGTCGTATTATATCATGACATGTCTGATGCTTGATTATACTAGTAATATGATAAATCTGTTTGTCCTAATTTTACAGTTATGCTGTTTATGTTGCTATCTGTTTATTTTCAGTTGTTCCATAATAATACATGTTCCATGTTTATATGCTTATTATATTTATATGATTCATATGCTTTATGTTCTCCTGATCCATATTGTTATGGATATATTTGAGATAGTGATTTCTATAATTAAACGTATTTTATATGTCATCATCATAATGTTAATTTATGGAATTAAAATGATATGGAAAATGCCTATAATTCTAACAGAAGATAGCCTTAGGCTTGAGCACACAACTTAGGGGGTGTTTGAATGCACTATAACTAATAGTTAGTTGACTAAAAATTGTTATTGAAATTAGCTAGCTAACAAATAGCTACCTAACTATTAACTAATTTACCAAAAATAGCTAATAGCTGAACTATTATCTAGGGTGTTTGGATGTCTCAACTAATTTTAGCCACTAATTATTAGTTTTAGTGCATTCAAACACCCCCTTATTAGTCAGTTACAACTACAACCAGTCAGAACCTAGTTTCAAACATAAATATACAATGACTACCCAATCGAGCTCCATAATAATCGTCGAAACTTAACCAAAACCAAAACAAAAAAAAAAACTAAATATAATGTGCACGTGAAGAATCTTGCCCGTGCTGGTCAGCGTTGCCGTTCTGCAAAAGCTCCTAGTCCTACATCCTATCCTAGAAATCGAAATCGTCATCAAGGCCATTGTAGCCTTCTGCGCCATCGTCGTCGTATCCCCCATAGTTGTAATTGTAACCGTCATCGACCGTCTCACCGGCAGCATTGTCCGGCCCAAACAGTGCGTCGAACTCCATCTCTTCTTCAT
Organism: Zea luxurians; assembly: GCA_029449295.1. Taxonomy (NCBI): domain Eukaryota; kingdom Viridiplantae; phylum Streptophyta; class Magnoliopsida; order Poales; family Poaceae; genus Zea; species Zea luxurians. The sequence continues at coordinate 168,193,517 of JAOPSE010000005.1, read as the reverse complement.
TGTTTGCGCTGCCAACTTCATCTTTAGTCTGCTCACAGAATCAACCACCACCGTGTCACAAAGATGTAGCATTTTTTTTTGTGAACGAAAAAAAAAAACGTAGCATTATAGGCGATTACAGACAGAGTCAGCGTTGCTAGTTCCTCTAGTTTTTCAAAATAAAATCAGATACATAACAGAAAAAAATCTTAAACAAAATAATGCAGAATGGTTTACTACTCCCTCTATGTTCTTCCGCACTTCTCTAGATGCACATCCTTTATTATAAAAAACTATGCACTCACTGGGGTTTGAACCTATGTCGCAAGGAAAAAACTACCACTACTAACCACTGCAACACTTACTAAATTATGTTGCATACAGGATATGTACTATATATATATATATATATATATATATATATAATTTTAAAATAAGGAAAAATTGTCCCGCACCAGCACTACGGGTCGCGAAGACAGCCCAGGCACAGCACGGTCCCACTTTAAATCATATCATGTCGGGTTGTGGCCCTATTAAATAGATCGTACCTTAAGTCGACCCTTTAGGTACAACTCATTTGGTCATTTATAGTCTAATACCTCCTCCCTCACCTTACCTAATCTTGCGAGCGTGAAAACAATGAGAGAGAAAAGTTCATCTTGTTTGACCCCACACCACATACCTCGCCATTCGCACTCAACTAATCTATAATTTTGAATCATGTTTGAATAACTATCTTATCTAAGCAATGTCTTCCTGTATGAAACTCGATCGGGGAGGGAAAGACCGCACTCCGGTATTATGCCTAGGGTCGACACTCAAGGATGCACACAACCCATTGATGGCTAAGAAGAGACCGAAACATTGGTTTCGGCCGAGAAAATCCCCAAACTCTGGCCTCCCATCACTAACGAGCCGACATCAATCGTTCACTCTACAACGACCCAACCGGAGAGTGGCGCACAACAAATCGTAACCCGGAAATCGTAACCCGAGAAACCGAATGCCCGGGAAACTAACTAGTCTAAGTACAATGTGTATCTAGATGCAAAACAAAAACTATGCATCTAGAAAAATGCTTTACAATTTGGAATGGAGGGAGTATAAACCATTCAGACTCATGGCAGTATACAGTTTGTGGATTCTACGTTTCAAGCATAAGCAGACAAGACAGGCATACCTTGTACAATTCGTCAACAGCTCCCACATTGATCTTTGAACCAAGTCCCTGTGAGAAGGAACGTTAGATATTGAATTTCAGGCTCTTAGTCTGTTTGCACACCAGATTCCAAATGTACGGGCATTGTACAAAGGACAAGTTTATTTTGGATTGTATGTGACAGCAACAAGCGAATACCTTCCGTTTCAGCATGTTGCACGTGGCTTCTGCTGGTGTTTCAGCAGGTGTCGAGCTCTTCGTGTCTTCATTACGTTTTCGTTTCTATGTTTTTAAACAGATACAGATAATCATACGACTCAAATTAAAATGGTAAACAGGAAGTTTGGTTGCCCAAAATTGTTCCTTACTTTCTTTCCCGCTTCTGGATCAATCCCTCTAGCTGCCAATTCAGCTGCCAAAGCTTCCTTGGCTGCTTGTTCCTGTAAAATAAAAAAGAAGGTAGTAACATTCTCTGATCAAGATGAAAAAAATGCGACCATAGATAGAGTTACTTACCTCAAGGTACTCTTTGTTCATTTCCTCCCAGATAATCTTTTTATATTGTGTTTCTTCCTCATTGTGAAGGTACCCATCAACCTACAAAATTGATAGATAGCATCACAACTAATTGCAAAGGCTTGTTAGGTTATCACTACACCTCTAAGGATCTAACTACTTGTGCAATGGGATAATCCTGAAAAATGTGACAAAAAGGACTCATTGAGAAAGCACCTCTGCATCGTCAATGTCAGAAAGGCTTTCTGGATCTGCATTGCCTTCACAATTTTCACCTAAGGATGTAAGATAGCATTCAGCTTTCAAACAAGGATTCAAAAGAAGAAAACTGAAATTACTGCAGTGTATGATGATTCAGGAAGTAACAAACCTCCCTCTTCAGGATCCTTGGGTGGCATAGAGTCATTTATGAGTCCCTCAGATCCCATTTTCGAAGATTTATCTCCACTTAAACCCTGCTTGAAGTGTGTTCCCAGAGAACAAAAAAAGAGAGGGGAAATAAGCGCAAGAGTTGTAGCATAAAAAGCTAATCGAAGAGGTAACATGTCACAATGCCACACATCACAAAATTCAGAAACAAAAATAGATTATGCACCATTTCATAATTATAGCGACTAATCCTTCTATAAAATTCATGTGACGATACTGTTGTTTGGGATCTAAGTGCATAACAAAAGGTATGCATCTAGAAAAGTTAAAACATCTTATAATTTAGAATGGAGGGAGTACTAAACAAAGATAGTAACTTATGAAACTAATTTATATAGAATCTTATAGTAGGGAGGATGAAAGCCTCTGATTATGCAGGCCGCAAAGATTAGATGGGAACTGAGTTTAATAGCCAGTTTCATTGTCAACTAAATTTAACTTGAGGGGCCATGCCAATCTGTATAGTACCTTTCTAGGAGTCATGGCACTCTCAACCTCAGAATTCTGTGTGTCGCAAAGAGATTCTTCCAGCGCTGCCTCCTTAGCTGCTGCAGCTTCTTCAGCCCTTTTAGCAGCTTCAAGTCTTTTCTTTTCAGCTCGTTGGAATGCTGGAGGGTCAGAACCACCTTCTAGTCCACCCGACAGTTTAGTGAACTGGGCAATCAGACGAAGTGTCAAAAGCAAATGTAGTCTAGTCTGCAAGTCAATGCGTTGTGTGCATTGTAGATGAGAACTACCTTATTGTAGCATTTTTCACAAAGTCCATGAGCAAAATGCTCAAAACCTTTTTCCTTGTGTTTGCAGAGAATTTCTCCAGACTTGGGCGAATGTTTTGAAACAGGCTCTTCATTAGATTCATCAGCTGTTGCCAGAAATTCTTCAATCTAACAAAGGGGCATGAAGATATAGGCATGTTCACATCTTAAGAGAACTGTTTAAAAATGCACTGATGATAACATACATTAAGAATGACAATAGAAGCAAGATATTCTTCATAAGGCACACGTTATTATCACCTCCTAAATCCTAAGGTTGGTACTTGTTTATTAGTGTACTACACATGATCAGAGTTAAGAAACATACTGTTAAGCTGCCAGAATCTGTATTTTCGAACTCTATCAATCGCTTTGTTAGAGTGGCCTCACACACATGCACAACAGAGACCTACAAATGTAAAACATAGTTGATGCCATCACTAAAGTATAAAACAGAAGGTCGTAGGTCGACAAAAGAGAATATACATAATATCGATTTGTTGAATAAGTTCGAGATATCTCATGAGCATCTGGACTTACAATATCTGCCTTGGTGTAATTACACCCATGAGAGAGTGCAGCAATGTATAATGCTGCACCACATAATCCGCTTGGCTTCCTCCCAGTCTGGAACATAGAGCAGGGCAGTAAAGCCAATCACAGCCTTGTGAAAGAAAAATTATGAAGGACAAAAGAAAGAGGAAACACCTGCCTGCATCCAATCTCTCTTCATGCTAGCTACAATGCGTAAAGCTGTGTCCGAGACATCATTATTTCTTCTTCCCAGCAAAACTAAAAACAAAACCAACATATACTGTAAAAACTTCAAATAATCAAACCCATATACATAAATAGGAGAAATAATTCTAGCCAATCCTCACATAAGGATCTTGTTAGTTGCAACATATAAATATTGGTGGATACCTCAACCCTTCGCAGCACACGTTACATTTAGCAGATCCAACAGACGAAATATACAACGCAACATATATGTCATCAGCTTACGTTTTGTAAAACGATGGATGAAAAGGCTGGGATCTACAAGTTTCTGAACAACTGGATGTTCTGCAAGTCGCAAAACTTGGCAAAGCTGAAGAAAAACAGCACCTAGGACGTAGCTGAAAGAAAATCCAAATGAGTCCTTTCATTAAGTCATATATTAGATAGAGGGTCAAAGAGTTGGTATACTCACACACTTATTTGGAGATGGTCAGAGAAATCGATAAGAAGATAAGCCTTCTTACTTTGTCTGGCAAGAAAAGTTTGAGAAATCAAACGTTAGTACTACAATATAGCTTGCTGAAAAAACAAACAAAATAAACTTTGCAACAGGCACCAACAAAAGCATGAAGATGAAAAGCAGTGTTTTGAGGATTGAGAAACATGCTTTCCAAAGAAATAGATGATGGCATAAATGTTACTTATGCTCATGGTGTATTAGGTAAAAGAAATAAAAAGGAACAGGTCTAATACATCATGTCTGCTAATAAGTCTGTAAAATAAAATTTAGTAACCACAGATTACAGTGACAGGACATTCTTTAGAAAGTATACTAAATGTGCAGGGAATATGTTTTGTTTACTTGGTGGAATGCAGCCAATACACAAAGCCTCTTGAATGGGTTTGACATGCGTTTATATGGTATGGAAAAGCTTACTTGTGCAGTTGTGATATAGTTTAGGCAATTAATCCTAATCCTTATGGACCACTAAAAGGGACCTTCTCAAGGTCAAGCATTTACTTTTCTAATTAGAGGCTAGAAACACGAGACATAAAGTCAAATGGCACTTAGTACACCCGCAGTCAATTAATTCCATTTTCAATCTGTGTATCCGACAAAAGAAACCTTTTGAAGGTTTAAAGAAGGATAGGACAGAAAAAAAGTAACTTGTAGGAGCTTTTCAGGAAAAAAAAACAAAAGAGGAAAGCAAAATGTATAACATAAACTACTAGTATTCCCCATCAAAAGTGGCCAGGGTGGGAGCAAGTCGCACAACGGATGGACATGTAAAAAACTGAAGTTGGTAGAATAAGTTAAATGCTTCTGAAGTTCCAACAAAGGAAGTAGTGAACCTATAATTAGGTTGTACCATACCTGCAGGCAATGTAAAGGCAAGCAGCTGCAACATGTGTTGTTCTACGCCCCCTGGTAAAATTACGGTCGAGAGCTAGCTGCGTTTCTCAGAACAAAGAAACATCAATATTGTGATGCTCCATTCCATTTAAACAATCTCACCACTGACTCATAATAAAATGCAAACCTCGTAGAAGCGAAATGCCTTGCTAACGATAGTTTCCCCACCGCTGATATGTAAGTTATTGACAATCTGCCTAATCTCATCCCTCCCTGGTAAAATAAAGCCAAAAAAAGAGTTTACAGAGTACCACGAAAAGTAAAATAAATATGTGCCCTAAAGACCATACCTTTGTCTAAGGTTCTTTGACGAGACATTGAATATCCAGACTCAATGCTTTCAAGAATACTTCCAGCTAAGCGACTCTGTGTAGCCCCAAAATATATCAAATCTCAGAAATTGGTAAATGAAAAAGAAAAGCCCGAGGATTACAAAGCATGGAGATAAAACTAACCTGCCCTTTGTTATCCTTAACAAAAGTAGGCTCATCAGTGTATACCTCCTGGTCAAGAACCTTCCCACATGTACCACAACATCTGATAATCAAACATGTCAGTTTTCATATTAACAAACAAGCACAAGAGCTTCAATTGCTTTATGAAAATCTGATGGACATCCATTAACATAGTTGTAAATAGGTCATCATCATAACAATCATACTGACTGGTTTTGCAAGTATCCCATTAGAACAATATAGAAAGAACAGAGAGACCTCACATGTATCCTTTGTCAGGATCCTTTATGGAGGGGCAGTAATCAGCGCAATGAGTGCAGTAAACCATTGCAGATGGAACTACACAGCCAGGGATGATCAGCTGATATCAATCTGCGAAATTTTGATGGATTTTCTGTTTCAGTTCCAAGCCTATATAGAACATCCATCATACTTGTTTACAAAATATATGCGAACTCAATAAAAAAGAGACTTTTGGAACAATGTTCCCTATTTCCCTTACAGTTGTCTTCTTCCAAAAGACCAAAAGAAAGGTTTTTAAATGTTCTCCAATTTACTAGCTGCACTCTTCCCTTCCTATTAGAAACTTGTGCCCTAGAATTCTTGGTGGCACTCAGATATACGGATAGGCTCAATACAGGACATGGGTGCGATAAACTTTGCCAAAATCGAAGTTAATGGTTATGAACCACATTACTTCTTTGGCCTCAGCAGCTATTGTACATAAAACGACTTTCTCCTCTTAACTGAAAACCTCTCAAAAAGGCGCAGTGGTGAGAAACCTTCTCACTAAAGCCAAAGGTGCTGAGTTCGACGCAGCCTCTGTACACCTGGGTCTGTACTTTCTTTGTCTATACAACCAAATACTGGTTACTGGGTCAGTTCCGGATGGAATATAGTTTGGGTTGGTTGGTTCCACACAGCAGGAAGGAAAGGAAAAGGGGGTGACGTAGTACCTGAGATCGATAGAGAGAGAGATAGAGAGGATAGCTTGGCGGCGGCGTCTTCGTCGCGAGGACAGGGGCGACCAACAGGTGAAGGGAGGACGGCGGTCGCGCGAGGTGGGAGATGACCGCGGGCGGTGGGGAGCGGTCGAGCAGGTTAGCGAGAGGGCTCTGAAGAGGGCGCCGAATCCGGTGAGGGCGAGGCCGCCGGAGCTCCGGCCACCGGCTTAAAAGAGTAAGCAGATCGGTATGGGAGGCGTCGAGGCGAGACCGGGCGGCGGCGAGGGCAGGGGCGCGCGGCGGCGACGGTTCCTTAATTGTAGCTACATACACGGAGCAACGCTCTCACGAACCGATGGATCCTAGCCTCGGATCCTCGGCTCGGGAAAGGGTTTTTGGTTTTAACCCCTTCTTTACTCTCTTTTTCTCGTCCGTTTATTTCAACACAAGGTCACAAACTAAAGAGAAAACAAGATAATTCAAGTCCGTACGTGGGTGTTGAACCGTGACAAAAAAAAAATTATGAGTTTGAGCTTCGCGATGAACTATTTACAGCCCATGCAATATCTTGTCAAGAACTAAAAGTTTTGCACAAGAATACTCGTTACCTCGTGTATAGGACGAAAGTTGATGGAAACTGTGCACCCTACATGTCAATATATATGGCCAGGCCAGCCAATAGAGCTAGACTCCGCAACAGATACAAATACGAGATAGCTATGGAATCCCAACCGTTTACAGATAATCTTTCTATAATCTATCTGGATTCTGGAATACGTGTTCTGTAGAGACTCGGTAATTCTAAGATGTAGCAGATTTGGGACAATACGCCGCATGTCTTGGCATGGCGCGTTGATAATTATCTTCATTCAACCCTCCGACTCCGAAACATCTCCATGTTGAGATTGAGATTGAGATTGTTCCTGGATTCGGCTAACTTATCAATTGAGAGAGCTTCAATAAAGTCATCAGCGACTAAGGCCTATTTGGTACCACAATACAAACGGTTTCCATCCCCAGTTTCCAGGAATTAGTTTATGTAAAAAAAAATTAGGTCTGCACGTTTGAAAGCCAACATCTAGCTTTTCAACAATTAAAGACAAACCTATCCTTACTCTATTTTAAAAGTAAGGGCATATTTGAGAATGCAGTTTTGAAATACTGTAGTTTAGATATATCATAGTTTATAATTATATATAACACAAATACTACGGTGTATTGCTTTACCAAGTAAAACCACAGTATTGTCAAAACCGAGATTTGTTTCCTTCCATTGGAAAAACAAAGCATATGTAGAGAGAAAAGAAGAAAACTGAGGTCGTAAGTAGAGTTTCGAAAACTCCAAAAAAATACCATGGTTTTAGGTATACCATAGTATTTAAAACCGTTTTTGCGTGTATAAACCAAACACTTTTTGAGTTCCAATACTATCTCTACTACTATTAAGAAGATAGTGTAGGCGTCCACACCTGTGTGTGGTGCACGGTTCTGCCTCCCACTCCCAGCCCGCGACATCCTCGGCTCCGCTGATTCCCACCGCTCCCCGACATCGTGCCCCTTGCTCCCCCCCTCCCTCGGCCCTCTCGTCCCTCCTCCCGTCCTTCGATAGCACGCCGCTGCCCGACGCCCCCAGTCTCGCGTTGCCCCCTCCTCCAGCCCCCGCCCGCCGCGTGGCCCCCGTCCTCCCCGCGACGCCGCGTAGCGCAGCTTGTTCGCCCCATCACCCACACCTCGATGTCACGTCGGATTTGTTAGGGTTTAGGGTTTTGCGGTTGACTCCGAATCCCGCCGCCGCTGCTCGTGCAGAGGCCTCGAGCTCTCAGTGCTCCCCTCCTCAACCACACCGGGTAAGTGGTTCCCCTCCGTGCTTCTGGAGGCCGCGTGCTCCTGCTGCTCGCGCTCCTGTGCTCCCACGTCGCGCTCTGCTCCTTCGCCGAACCGGGGAAACCCAATCCCAAGCCCAAGGCCTCCGGCAGCCGCAGGCGCTGCTTGCGGACAGCGACGGCGACGAGGTGCCCACCGCCAAGCCGGGCAAGTCGGCCCCGGCGGGGAAGACCAAAAAGAAGCTGCTTGCCGGCGACGCCACTTCCAAGAACCAGACCAAGGTTGCCAAGGCTAAGAAGCCAGAGTCGGCTGCCACGGCGAAAGGGGCCGCCAAGAAGCCCGCTGGCAAAGCGGCTGCCCCTTTCGCCGTGTACTTTGTGCCATCCCGTGAACCCATTCCCGCGCTCCCCTCCGCTACTCCAGCAGCCCAGCAGGTCCCCCTTCTTCTCCCCAATCTCTTCGCGTCCCGCATCCAGTAGCTGAAAGGGAAATGTGCCCTTGGGCCATTTCTAAGGATTTTGGTGATTTAGTGCTCAACACAGGTACCTATTTGTAAAATGGAACAAGGTGCAAATCATGAAGTAAAGGTATGTTTCTAAGCCTTAGTACATTGGTTTTGTGGACTAACATGTTTGTCTAAGTGTTAGAAACAGCATGAAGAAATAGAGAAAAGGGGAGAGAATGACTTGGCTGTGTGCAGCCAAGTCCCAGCTCGGTCTGGAGCACCGGACTGTCCGGTGTGCACCGGACAGTGTCCGGTGCGCCAGACCTCCTCGGCGCGAACTGGCCGCTCTCGGGAATTCGCCGACGGCGTACGGCTAAAATTCACCGGACTGTCCGGTGTGCACCGGACTGTCCGGTGAGCCAACGGTCGGCAGGGCCAACGGTCGGCCGCGCGATCCGCGCGGGACACGTGGCCGAGCCAACGGTCGGGAAGGAACACCGGACTGTCCGGTGTGCACCGGACATGTCCGGTGCGCCAACTGAGCGCAGATCTGGAGCAGCCAGCAACGGTCAGAAGTGCTGTTTTTGGAAACAAATCGGGCACCGGACAGTGTCCGGTGTGCACCGGACTGTCCGGTGCGCCACGAGACAGAAGGCAAAGATGGCCTTCCAGATTTGTTCCCAACGGCTCCTAGCTGCCTTGGGGCTATAAAAGGGACCCCTTGGCGCATGGAGGAAGCACCCAAGCATTCCTTGAGCACTCTTGATCACTCACACATCAATCTTGCGCACTTGTTTGACATTCTAGTGATTTGAGCTCCGTTCTAGTGTGTTAGCCTCTTGAGCTCAAGTCTGGGTTTTGTGTGTGCGTATTCACTGTGATCTCTGTGTTGTGTGTGAGTTGCTAATCCCTCCCTTACTCCGTGATTCTTTTGTAAGGGCGAGAGGCTCCAAGTTGTGGAGATTCCTCGCAATCAGGATTGAGATAAGAACAACAAAACACCGTGGTATTCAAGTGGGTCTTTGGACCGCTTGAGAGGGGTTGATTGCAACCCTCGTCCGTTGGGACGCCACAACGTGGAAGTAGGCAAGCATTGGCTTGGCCGAACCACGGGATAAACCACTGTGTCTCTCTGTGTTTGATTCTTGTGGTATTGTGTTTTGTTGAGACTTCACCTTAGCCACTTGGCATTAACTGTGCTAACACTTAATCAAAGTTTTGTGTCTTAAGTTTTTGAAGTTTTACAGGATCACCTATTCACCCCCCCCCCCCCCCTCTAGGTGCTCTCAATTGGTATCAGAGCCGTTCTATTCACAAAGGGACTAACCGCCCGAATAGATGGATCCTAAGGGGAAGGGTATAGTGATCAACGACAAAGAGAAGGAGACCTTCGTCAACGAGCCGAAGGACGACAAGCCTACCGACTCCGGCTCGGGTCAAAGACGGAAGGAAGGGAAGAAGAAGAAGACCAGGCGCATCAAGGAGATAATCTACTACGACAGCGACGAGTCTACTTCTTCCCAAAAGGATGAGGACCACAACGACTACGAGAGGAGAAAACCGGTTAACTCGAACTTTTCCTTTGATTACTCTCGTATTCCGCAAAGTTCACATTCTCATTTGCTCTCCATTCCACTTGGCAAGCCCCCACACTTTGATGGAGAGGACTACGGATTTTGGAGTCACAAAATGCGTAGTCACCTATTCTCTCTCCATCCTAGTATATGGGAGATTGTAGAGAGTGGAATGCACTTTGATAGTTCGGATAGTCCCATGTTCATTAATGAACAAATTCATAAAAATGCACAAGCTACTACTGTTCTTCTAGCTTCCTTGTGCAGGGATGAATACCATAAGGTGAGCGGCTTGGACAACGCCAAGCAAATCTGGGACACCCTCAAGATTTCTCATGAGGGGAACGACGTCACTTTGCTCACCAAGATGGAGTTGGTGGAGGGCGAGCTTGGACGGTTCGCGATGATAAGGGGCGAGGAGCCAACACAAACGTACAACCGGCTCAAGACCCTCATCAACAAGATAAGAAGCTACGGGAGCACGCGATGGACGGACCACGACGTCGTCCGCCTAATGCTCAGGTCCTTTACCGTACTTGATCCTCATCTCGTGAACAATATTCGTGAGAATCCCAGGTACACGATGATGACGCCCGAGGAAGTACTTGGAAAATTCGTGAGCGGGCGGATGATGATCAAGGAGGCAAGATACGTCGACGACGCGTTGAACGGACCACTCCACGAGCCTCAACCCATTGCTCTAAAGGCAACAAGGAGCAAGGAGTCGCTACCTAGCAAGGTGGCGCAAGTTGAGGCGGCTGGCCTTAATGATGAAGAGATGGCTCTCATCATTAAAAGATTCAAGACGGCGCTAAATGGTCGCAAGGGGCAGCCAAGCAAGACCAAGACCAAGGGAAAGCGCTCGTGCTTCAAATGTGGTAAGCTTGGTCATTTTATTGCTAACTGTCCCGATAATGAAAGTGACCAGGAAAAGGGAAACAAGAGAGAGAAGAAGAAGGCATACAAGAAGGCAAAGGGCGAGGCGCATCTAGGAAAGGAGTGGGACTCGGATTGCTCCTCCTCCGACTCCGACAATGAAGGACTCGCCGCCACTGCCTTCAACAAATCGGCTCTCTTCCCCAACGAGCGTCTCACTTGCCTTATGGCAAGGGAGAAGAAGGTGAGTATTCAAGACTCCACTTATGCTTCTTCTAGTGATAGTGAGTCTAGTGATGATGACATAGATTATTCTTGCTTGTTCAAGGGCTTAGATAGATCTAAGATAGAGAAAATCAATGAATTGATTGATGCATTGAATGAAAAGGATAGGCTTTTAGAAAAGCAAGAAGATTTATTGTATGATGAACATGATAAATTTGTAGAGGCACAAAAATCATATGCTTTAGAAGTGAAAAGAAATGAAATGCTTTCTAGTGAAATATCTTCCTGTCATGAAACCATTTCCACCTTAAGAAGTGTTAATATTGATTTAAGTGCTAAACTAGAAGTAGCCAGTAAATCAAATTCTTGTGTTGAACATGTTGAAATTTGTACTAGGTGTAAGGGTTTTGATGTTAATGCTTGTAGTGAACACCTAGTTCTAATTTCCAAATTAAATGATGAAGTGGCTAGTCTTAATGCCCAACTTAAGACTAGCAAGAATGAAGTTGATAAAATAAAATTTGCAAGGGATGCCTACACGGTTGGTAGACACCCCTCAATTAAGGATGGGCTTGGCTTCAAGAGGGAAGCCAAGAACTTAACAAGCCATAAGGCTCCCATCTTCGTCAAGGAGAAAGGGAAGGCCCCTATGGCTAGTAATACTAAAAAGAACCATGCTTTTATGTATTATGATAGGAGAAATGCTAGAAATGCCTATAATGATTTTGATTCACATGTTTATGATTCTCATGCCATGTTTGCCTCTAGTTCATCTTATAAGCATGATAGGAGGAATGTTGTATATATGCCTAGGAGAAATATTGCTCATATGCCTAGAAAGAATGCTATTCATGCTCCTAGGAAAATAGTGAATGAACTTTCTACCATTTATTATGCTTGTAATGCTCCTTTTGCTATTTGTAGAAAGGGTAAGAAGGTTGTTGCTAGGAAATTAGGGGCTAGATGCAAGGGAGATAAATCTTGCATTTGGGTCCCTAAAGATATTTGTGCTAACCTTGCAGGACCCAACATGAGTTGGGTACCTAAGACCCAAGCCTAAATTTGCCTTGCAGGTTTATGCATCCGGGGGTTCAAGCTGGATTATCGACAGCGGATGCACAAACCATATGACGGGGGAGAAGAAGATGTTCACCTCCTACGTCAAGAATAAGGATTCCCAAGATTCAATTATATTCGGTGATGGGAATCAAGGCAAGGTAAAAGGGCTAGGTAAAATTGCAATTTCTAATGAGCATTCTATCTCAAATGTATTCTTAGTGGAGAGTCTTGGATATAATTTGCTATCTGTTAGTCAATTATGTCAAATGGGATACAATTGCCTTTTTACAAATGTAGATGTGTCTGTCTTTAGAAGATGTGATGGTTCACTAGCTTTTAAGGGTGTACTAGACGGCAAGCTTTATTTAGTTGATTTTGCAAAAGAAGAGGCCGGTCTAGATGCATGCTTAATGGCTAAGACTTGCATGGGCTGGCTGTGGCATCGCCGCTTAGCACATGTGGGGATGAAGAACCTCCACAAGCTTCTAAAGGGAGAACACGTGATAGGTCTAACAAATGTTTATTTCGAAAAAGATAGACCTTGTGCAGCTTGTCAGGCAGGTAAACAAGTGGGAGGAGCACATCACAGCAAGAACGTGATGACCACGTCGAGACCCCTGGAGCTGCTGCATATGGACCTCTTCGGACCCGTCGCCTATCTGAGCATAGGAGGAAGTAAGTATGGTTTAGTTATTGTTGATGACTTTTCCCGCTTCACTTGGGTGTTCTTTTTGCAGGATAAGTCTGAAACCCAAGGGACCCTCAAGCGCTTCCTCAGGAGAGCTCAAAACGAGTTTGAGCTCAAGGTGAAGAAGATAAGGAGCGACAACGGGTCCGAGTTCAAGAACCTTCAAGTGGAGGAGTTTCTTGAGGAGGAAGGGATCAAGCACGAGTTCTCCGCTCCCTACACACCACAGCAAAATGGTGTGGTAGAGAGGAAGAACAGGACGCTAATCGATATGGCGAGGACGATGCTTGGAGAGTTCAAGACCCCCGAGTGCTTTTGGTCGGAAGCCGTGAACACGGCTTGCCACGCCATCAACAGGGTCTACCTTCATCGACTCCTCAAGAAGACTTCGTATGAGCTACTAACCGGTAACAAACCCAATGTATCGTACTTTCGTGTATTTGGGAGCAAGTGCTACATTCTAGTGAAGAAGGGTAGAAATTCTAAGTTTGCTCCCAAAGCTGTAGAAGGGTTTTTATTAGGTTATGATTCAAATACAAAGGCGTATAGGGTCTTCAACAAATCATCGGGTTTGGTTGAAGTCTCTAGCGACGTTGTATTTGATGAGACTAATGGCTCTCCAAGAGAGCAAGTTGTTGATTGTGATGATGTAGATGAAGAAGATGTTCCGGCGGCCGCTATACGAACCATGGCGATTGGAGACATTCGGCCACAGGAACAGGATGAACGTGATCAACCTTCTTCCTCAACTACGGTGCATCTCCCACCTCAAGACGATGAACAGGTTCATCAAAAGGAGGCGTGTGATCAAGGGGGAGCACAACACGATCAAGTGATGGAGGAAGAAGCGCAACCGGCACCTCCAACCCAAGTTCGAGCGATGATTCAAAGGGATCATCCCGTCGACCAAATTCTGGGTGACATTAGCAAGGGAGTAACTACTCGGTCTCGATTAGTTAATTTTTGTGAACATTACTCTTTTGTCTCCTCTATTGAGCCTTTCAGGGTAGAGGAGGCCTTGCTAGATCCGGACTGGGTGTTGGCCATGCAGGAGGAACTTAATAACTTCAAGCGCAACGAAGTTTGGACGCTGGTGCCTCGTCCCAAGCAAAATGTTGTGGGAACCAAGTGGGTGTTCCGCAACAAACAAGACGAGCACGGAGTGGTGACAAGGAACAAGGCTCGACTTGTGGCAAAAGGTTATGCCCAAGTCGCAGGTTTGGACTTTGAGGAGACTTTTGCTCCTGTGGCTAGGCTAGAGTCTATTCGTATCTTGCTAGCATATGCCGCTCACCATTCTTTCAGGTTGTACCAAATGGATGTGAAGAGCGCATTCCTCAACGGGCCAATAAAGGAAGAGGTGTACGTGGAGCAACCCCCTGGCTTCGAGGATGAGCGGTACCCCGACCATGTGTGTAAGCTCTCTAAGGCGCTCTATGGACTTAAACAAGCCCCAAGAGCATGGTATGAATGCCTTAGAGATTTCTTACTTGCTAATGCTTTCAAGGTTGGGAAAGCCGATCCAACTCTCTTTACAAAGACATGTGATGGTGATTTGTTTGTATGCCAAATTTATGTCGATGACATAATATTTGGGTCTACTAATCAAAAGTCTTGTGAAGAGTTTAGCAGGGTGATGACGCAGAAATTCGAGATGTCGATGATGGGCGAGTTGAATTACTTCCTTGGGTTCCAAGTGAAGCAACTCAAGGACGGCACCTTCATCTCCCAAACGAAGTACACGCAAGATCTGCTAAAGCGGTTTGGGATGAAGGACGCCAAGCCCGCAAAGACTCCGATGGGAACCGACGGACACACCGACCTCAACAAAGGAGGTAAGTCCGTTGATCAAAAAGCATACCGGTCAATGATAGGGTCTTTACTTTATTTATGTGCTAGTAGACCGGATATTATGCTTAGCGTATGCATGTGTGCTAGATTTCAATCCGATCCTAAGGAATGTCACTTGGTGGCGGTGAAGCGAATTCTTAGATATTTAGTCGCTACGCCTTGCTTCGGGATCTGGTATCCAAAGGGGTCTAACTTTGACTTGATTGGGTACTCAGATTCCGACTATGCTGGATGTAAGGTCGATAGGAAGAGTACATCGGGGACGTGCCAATTCTTAGGAAGGTCCCTGGTGTCATGGAATTCCAAGAAACAAACCTCCGTTGCCCTATCCACCGCTGAGGCCGAGTATGTTGCCGCAGGTCAGTGTTGCGCGCAACTACTTTGGATGAGGCAAACCCTCAGGGACTTTGGCTACAATCTGAGCAAAGTCCCACTCCTATGTGATAATGAGAGTGCTATCCGAATAGCGGAAAATCCTGTTGAACACAGCCGCACAAAGCACATTGACATCCGGCATCACTTTTTGAGAGACCACCAGCAAAAGGGAGATATCGAAGTGTTTTATGTTAGCACCGAGAACCAGCTAGCCGATATCTTTACCAAGCCTTTAGATGAGAAGACCTTTTGCAGGCTGCGTAGTGAGCTAAATGTCTTAGATTCGCGGAACTTGGATTGAATCGTAGCATACATGTATCTATGCCTTTGATCATGTTCATTCTGCATTTTGTTGCTTATTATGGTGCTCAAGTTGTACAAACACTCCCTGGACCTCACAAGTCCGTTGCAATGTGATGCACATGTTAAGGGGGAGATGTGTTACAACTTGACCCTTTGAGACTAACCATATGTTTGAGTTTGCTTGTGTTAGTCACAAAGGAGAATTGAAAGGGAAAAGGTGGACTTGGACCATGAAAGACTTCCACTGCACTCCGATGAGGGGTAACTTATTCCAAGTCCATCTCATGAACTCTTATTGCCATTTGCTCTTAATTGAAGATTTTGGTGAGGCAATGGGGTTATAGGGCCAAGATTGATCCCGTTTTGGTGCTTGATGCCAAAGGGGGAGAAAATAAAGGCCAAAGTGATAAATGGATCAGCTACCACTTGAGAGTTTTTGAAAATAGTAGAATAGAGCGTTTGGTTTGTCAAAACTCTTTTGATGTCTCTCTTGTCAAAAGTTGGCTTCTTGTGGGGAGAAGTATTGATTATGGGAAAAAGGGGGAGTTTTTGAAATTCTTGATCAATCTCTTTTTGAATGACTCTCTTTATGCTTAAACATGTGTGTTTAACTTAGAGATAGAGATTTGTGTTTGATTTGCAAAAACAAACCAAGTGGTGGCAAAGGATGATCCATATATGCCAAAATTGAATAACACCTAAATTTATGTCATTTGAATTGAGTTTGCACTTGTTCTAGTGGCTTTATGAAGTGTTGGCATAAATCACCAAAAAGGGGGAGATTGAAAGGGAAATGTGCCCTTGGGCCATTTCTAAGGATTTTGGTGATTTAGTGCTCAACACAGGTACCTATTTGTAAAATGGAACAAGGTGCAAATCATGAAGTAAAGGTATGTTTCTAAGCCTTAGTACATTGGTTTTGTGGACTAACATGTTTGTCTAAGTGTTAGAAACAGCATGAAGAAATAGAGAAAAGGGGAGAGAATGACTTGGCTGTGTGCAGCCAAGTCCCAGCTCGGTCTGGAGCACCGGACTGTCCGGTGTGCACCGGACAGTGTCCGGTGCGCCAGACCTCCTCGGCGCGAACTGGCCGCTCTCGGGAATTCGCCGACGGCGTACGGCTAAAATTCACCGGACTGTCCGGTGTGCACCGGACTGTCCGGTGAGCCAACGGTCGGCAGGGCCAACGGTCGGCCGCGCGATCCGCGCGGGACACGTGGCCGAGCCAACGGTCGGGAAGGAACACCGGACTGTCCGGTGTGCACCGGACATGTCCGGTGCGCCAACTGAGCGCAGATCTGGAGCAGCCAGCAACGGTCAGAAGTGCTGTTTTTGGAAACAAATCGGGCACCGGACAGTGTCCGGTGTGCACCGGACTGTCCGGTGCGCCACGAGACAGAAGGCAAAGATGGCCTTCCAGATTTGTTCCCAACGGCTCCTAGCTGCCTTGGGGCTATAAAAGGGACCCCTTGGCGCATGGAGGAAGCACCCAAGCATTCCTTGAGCACTCTTGATCACTCACACATCAATCTTGCGCACTTGTTTGACATTCTAGTGATTTGAGCTCCGTTCTAGTGTGTTAGCCTCTTGAGCTCAAGTCTGGGTTTTGTGTGTGCGTATTCACTGTGATCTCTGTGTTGTGTGTGAGTTGCTAATCCCTCCCTTACTCCGTGATTCTTTTGTAAGGGCGAGAGGCTCCAAGTTGTGGAGATTCCTCGCAATCAGGATTGAGATAAGAACAACAAAACACCGTGGTATTCAAGTGGGTCTTTGGACCGCTTGAGAGGGGTTGATTGCAACCCTCGTCCGTTGGGACGCCACAACGTGGAAGTAGGCAAGCATTGGCTTGGCCGAACCACGGGATAAACCACTGTGTCTCTCTGTGTTTGATTCTTGTGGTATTGTGTTTTGTTGAGACTTCACCTTAGCCACTTGGCATTAACTGTGCTAACACTTAATCAAAGTTTTGTGTCTTAAGTTTTTGAAGTTTTACAGGATCACCTATTCACCCCCCCCCTCTAGGTGCTCTCAGTAGCGTTGGTCGCGCAAAACAACTGAGAAGAGCTGCTGCGCCAGCGGGAAAGGGAGAACATGGTGGGGAAGAAGAGGGGTATTATCTCCCCGCTGGACCATCTCGCTGGGCTGCTGGAGGTGCGCGTGGTGAGGGGAGTGGACCTCGCCATTCGCGACCTCCGATCCAGCGACCCCTACGTCGTCCTTCGCATCGGCAAGGCGCAGGTCCGCTTCTCCTCCCCTCCCTTTTGGTTTGCTTTGCTGCTGGTAGGTTTTATCGGCAAGAGATCCGGCGAATTCCGTTCGAATCGATCCCCGGTCTACAACACAGATGACGACTAATATGCTATATAGCTGTTTGGATTTTTTTTAAATTTTATTTTCCCTGTTCAGAGTTGCCTGCCCTATTGAGTTGTCTGTCTCTTCTCACACTTGCGTGCGCCGACTAATCGTGATTGTTTTTCCAATGTTTCACAGAAAGTGAAGACGCGAGTGGTCAAGAAGAGCATCAATCCGGAATGGAACGAAGACCTCACCCTCTCCCGTGGATGTGCGTCCTTGGTTCCATTGAAATTCTTTTCAGCAGGCATTGTCCCATATGGTATGGCTATGGAGGACAGCTTAAATTCCTGGAGATATTTGCTTAGATTAACAAAACAATTTATCCACTCACATCAATCCCACTCCTCCTGTACTGCATATTGCTAGCAATTCTAGATTATTTGTGGTATTTCTGCACATTTATTTGCTGTCTTCCAGGGTATCCTAAATATGCTTACTGGTATCGACACGAGCTTCACTGTCACCTCTAAGGCCACTGATGAAGAAGGTGATTTTGCTGTTTGATTTCATTTATTAAGAACTGGTGATCCATTAACACTAAAAATTAGCTAGCCAATGGCTGCTGATTTTTAACTAGCTAATTTTTAGCTACCTAATTTTTAGAATTTCCTTGGATCCACCTGCTAACATGTGATTGGATAGATAGAAAAATAAGTTTCTTGAACCTTTGATCTTCTGGTCGTCAAACTAATAATCTTTGCATGTGTGCTTGTAGTTTTTCTATCGTTTTTATATTCTCAGTTCATCTTGCATTTCTATGTATCCTTTTGTTATTATAAGTATAGGAACTAGGAAAGTCTAGATTATGGGACGGGGTGGTATGTGATCTATGTCTAGAGATGGAAGGTATGTGATTGGAACATGGTAGTTTGGAACACGATGATTTCAAGGTACGAGCTAAACAGGCTCGCTGAAGGGTGATCGAGGTGTATAGGGAGATGAAAATGGTCTGGGAGGCTCTAGACGCTCTTTGCCTAGGCTCAGGCTGGTGCTCTAGACCTGGGATGTCAAGTGGACAGGCTCATTGTTTTTGAGACAGTGGAGATGAATGTGGTTCTTGGTGCTGCACTTAGTATTGCTACTGTCTACTTTGCTTCCTTTTTGTGAGGAGATGATTATAGTCCATCATTTTTTCTATTTAGCTGTTATTCGATTTTGATGTTGACATGCTTCTTGGGCGACTTGTCCATGCCGCTGATGAATTTGGCTTGCCAGATGTGGATGTTGATGCAAAACCTGAGAATGAGCACACTAGAAGAACCTCTGATTCCATCCTCCTCAGTCGTCTTCACTCAGAGTTCCTGAATAAGCGAAAGAAAGGAAAGCTACCATAAGGGATGTTGTATTGCTCTACCATAGCAAATCAGGTAACTGGTATTATTAAATATATTGCTGATGTTTTATTGCTCTATTTTGAAGCCTTATTGTTATTACTGAGCAAATAAGGGATCGACAAATATAATTTCCTTCTTTTTTAGATTAGGGGTAAATATAATCTCCTATTATTTAGAGATGAAAATTATGTGTCTTGGTTTTCCTTATATAACCTCCTATTTCAATTATTGAGAAACAATATATGTTAACATGTCCCAATTTGTTATAATATTGGAAATAAAGGGGCACCTTCTATAATGCCTTGTGCTCAATACTTCTAGCATTATCTGACTCAGGAACTAGGCGAATTTTGACATGATTTTTTCCTTTTTCAGGAACAATATGCTTCTGTGAGGGAGATACAATGGAGCACTTTCAGGAAGTATTTAGGGGATCGTCGCAGCAGCGTGAGCTGGAACTACAAGTAACAACTCTTAAACAACAGCTCCAAGAAGCTGAGATCCATTATAAGCAAGACATGATTTTTCTCCCAAGTTTTCATTTTGCGCTCTATGCTAATTCACATGTTTGACACTGCTGATTTTTGTTTATGTTACTTGAAAGTTTAAAGATCTCTTGTGTCATATAATTTATGCTATAGACATGAATCAACTAGACAATGTAAAACATTAAAGGCACTGTAAAACATAATGAGCACTATGTATCAGGTTTTGATCCAGAGTAGAAATTGATCACTATGCAACTTCAAAATATAAGCTTAAATCCAATGAGATACATGAGTTCAGAGGAATTTTCATGTAGTTTGGCAGATAATAAGGTCTCACAAATGCATTATATTTATGTTTGGCCCAATGAAGCAGCCCATTGAACTGCTCTGTTTACCTTTATTATGAGCCTGGTATATATTTCTCGAAGACCTCTTGTACTTTTCTTTGCTTATATGACTCTTCAGTCATACCAGAGCCTGATATATTTTTCAAGAACATTTTCCAAATCATTACCTCCTTATGAAGTTTCTTCAAGATAAAAGGTTTTGGGAAGAGCATCCATGGAACAGCGATCAAAGCCAGAAGTAACAATAATATCTGAAAGGAAAAAAACAGATAAATTAGCACACCAAGGATGCTGGAAATACAGAGTATTACTTTTCTTTTTTCAGAAGGATCCACTTAATTGAACCTGAAGTTCCTTTTGGCCCCAGAACAGTTGATTTTCTCCAAGATCTCCAGCAGGATCAAGGAACATATATATCATCACATGATAAAGATCAGCTTGAGAGCCCGTGCACCACTTGATAAGAATCAGGAGTGCTAAGTAACCAAAAAGGCTATTGAGGAAAATCATCTGTGGTATGAATTGATACCTGAAGAATGTGCACAGTTAAAGCACTGCAATTTCTCTCTATTTTGGCTGTATCGGAAGAGAAGATACAAAGGAATATACAACACCTTATGTCAAGAGCATTTCCATGATATCGTGCATCAAAATAACTCAATACAATCCCCAGGTTCATCTGGGCAACACCCATTAGTATAGACATCTTCATCTTTAATGAATTTAGAAAGGGTAGCTCAGACCGACTTCCACGCCAGCTTGGGTCCACCCCAAAAGGATAGGGTTCACGGACTTTGATGAGACCAAAAGTATGTGCATCGCTGAAGCAAAAGGTTAGCTGTTAAATCTTGGCGGAGAAACATGCATGGCTATCTGAAATTAAAGTGATTACATGCAAAAAGTGCTTCCTTGACGTACTGCTGCTAACTTGCTATATGTTAATAGAGAAGGTCAAAAATTACATTAACTACCAGCCATTCAGAAAAGGAACAAACAAAAAGATAAAGGTCTATAGACCATAAACAAAAATGGCTACAACCAAGCAAAAAGTATGGCTCACTAGACCACATACTTCACTATAATCTATAGACAATGCACTAAGAAATTCACTGTCAAGTTGAATAGTGGTGAGTGCACATAATTTTAAGTCGATACTCGATACTTAAGACTTTTGTATGATCAATGAACGACAGGGCATGTTTCTTTGATAGTAGTACAAAAGATAAAGGTATAAGTGTTGGGGGCCTTCGTCCTCCGAAGGTCCTCAAAAACATGATTTGACAATGTTTTCCAAGTGGATTGTGAACAGGTATCTTCGGACTCAGAATTATGAGCATGAAGTACGATCGGGACGAAGCCTGAATCAGACGAAGGGGGATTAAAGTGGAGGACGGGCTGATTACCAAGCTCCACGAAGGATGGTGCGCAGCCGAAGCTGTGCGCAGGGGAGCTTCGTCGCGATAGCAGAGAGGGGAACCGACTTAAAGATGAAAAGACTACTTGGGCCTTGACAGATTTCCATAAGTCATTGGCAAATGTAATGGACATGAATGTAATTTTACATGGGCTGCGTCCCGCGTCTATAAATAGATGAACAGTACTCCCGTACTGTTCACGCTGACTTGGCATATGCTTTTGCGTCACGCTTGTACCTTTTACCTTCTCTCAGGACCGAAGGTACATTTGTAATTTGTAATCATTTCTATTTCTCCATGTTAATAAAATAGAAATGATTCTATGATGATGTTTATATTTCATGCTTTATATGAATCCTTCGTCATTACTTGTTATATTTACGAAGGTATGTCTCTTGTGACCTTCGTCCAAAACTCATTGTTTCCCGAAGGGGAATAATGTTTAGTAGGACGAAGGGCTTTAACACTTAACACTTTTTATGTTGCCTTGTTCTTAACTCTTAGCATTTGAGAACAAGTCCCCAACATTGGCGCCCACCTCCGGTGAACTCACTTCCACTTCGAGTTTTTTGAACACCTTCGGAAGCTATAGACCTTCGCTATGGCGCCGAAGAAAGCTTCAGCGACTGGGGCTGCAGCACTGCAACCATTGGACCCCAACCAGGAGACCCTCTCTCTTCGGGAGGCCCGAAGCCAGAAGAGGAAGGCCGTCAGCCCGACGCTTCAGGAGGATGACCTCGACCAAGAAATCAGGGATATGGAGATGCTTCATCAACAGGTGCAGAAGAAAAAGGAAAAGATGGCCAGGCTAGCTGAGCTGCAAAGGCAGATAGACGAAGCTTCTGAAGAAGTTCGTCATCTTACCCACGATGAGCAGAACCGAAGGCCTCAACAAAAAGACCTTCATCAGGAGGGCTTCTTCAACGAAGATGACTGGTACGACAATTTCCATCATGGAAATTTTGTTTTCGATGATGCTTCTCCTCTGTCCGCTGAGCTGCAGGCTACACCCTGGCCTCCATCCTATAAGCCACCCCAGCTTCCCATGTTCGACGGCCACTCAGACCCGAAGCAGTTCTTGATGAGCTACGAAGCAACAGTGTCTTCGTACGGGGGCAATGCTGCAGTCATGGCAAAGTCCTTCGTTATGGCCGTCAGGAGTGTTGCTCAGACCTGGTATTCCTCCCTTCGACCGAGAACGATCACTTCATGGCAGAAGCTGAAGGATATGTTGTTAACCAGCTTTCAAGGATTTCAGACGAAGCCGGTCACTGCTCAAGCCTTGTTCCAGTGCACTCAGGATCATGAAGAATACCTTCAGGCGTATGTCAGAAGGTTCTTGCGTTTGAGGGCGCAGGCACCAACGGTGCCCAATGAAATTGTCATCGAAGCCATGATCAAGGGGCTTCGTCCTGGACCTGCAGCTCAATACTTTGCTAGGAAGCCTCCTCAGACTCTGGAGAAGCTGCTCCAAAAGATGGACGAGTATATTCGTGCCGATAATGACTTTCGCCAAAGAAGGGAGGAGGCCTTCAGATTTTCTGAGATGACCAGGGGCTTCGGAGGAAGATTCTATCCGAGGCATGTCAGGTCCATCCACAACTCCACTCAAAATGATGATAAGGGGAGTCAGCAGAACAGGCCGCAGTGCTCCTCACAGGCTTCGGGGCAACAGCAAACTTTCTTCCGGCCACCAGCTCCAAGAGGCAGAGGCGCCAGGGGCTTCGGCGGAAGATTTGGAGATCAACCAAGGAGGATATTTTGCTTATTCTGTGGTGAGAACAAGGGCCATACCACCAGGATGTGCCATGTCACCATCCAGAAACAAAAGGAGCTAGCAGAAGCTGCAGCGCAACAGGGCCAGCCGAAGCAGGTCATGCATACTGCTTCGTATCATCAGCCTTACATCCCGGAGTACGTGGGTAACCACCCTGCAGTTTCCGTAGCTTCGGCAAGTCAACCTCAAGCTTCATGGCAACAACCCCCGCCTCCACCTCCGCTGCAACAAGGCCAACAGCCAGAAGGAAGCCAATATGTTCCGCACCAAAGGGATCTCAGAGAGCAATCTGAAGCCCGTACAGTCAATAGTACTGTGCCAGAGTCGAAGCACATTTATTGACAAATATCCTACTTTGATAGCAGTCTTTTCCGTTTAAGTTCTGTTTTCTGTGTAATAAAGAACATTTCAGTTTTCATATAATACTTTCGTGGTTGGTTATCAGAAAAACCTATCTTCTCTACAGGCTTAAGTTGCTGAAGCTTAAAAATTTGCGGTAACAAGGAGGACCTTCGGATTATTAAAGATCCTTCAATGCAACAAAAAGTCGTTCTAAGGAACGCAGAGTAAGTTGCCGAAGTTACAAAAAGCCGTTCCAAAGGGAGCGCAGTGTAAGTTTTTTGCTCCAAAGACGTTCCTAAGGGAATGCAGAGCATACAGCGAAAAGTCAACGCTGATACCGCCTAAGTAAAAGGCGAAGAAGCTCCAAAGACGTTCCTAAGGGAATGCAGAGCTTATACCGTCTAAGTAAAAGGCGAAGAAGCTCCAAAGACGTTCCTAAGGGAATGCAGAGCTTATACCGTCTAAGTAAAAGGCGAAGAAGCTCCAAAGACGTTCCTAAGGGAATGCAGAGCTTAGGAATATATTTTGTGTGTATCTTCGGAACAAATGTCATTTGCATAACATAACATCATCACATCATTTTGCATAACATAAGCATCATACATCATGTTGCATTTGGCAAAAGAAGGGGACACAGTATCAACCTTCGAAAGGATGCTTTGAGAAAGTGAAAATTGTGTAAAGTCACGAGGGAATACAATGATAATCTTCGGAATACAGCTTCGGAGAATATTTTTACGAAGCATGGACGAGCTTCATCAGAGCAATATTGAAATTGTATAGCTTCGGAGAATGTTTTCACGAAGCATGGACGTGTTTCATCAGAATAATTTTAACGGAGAATGTCTTCTTCACGAAGCATGAAAAGAAGGGAAGGTGTTTTTTCGCCGAAGGCTCAAAAATGGTATGTATGTAGAGTTTCATGCATCGTAAAGAATTGAATAATGAAAAGAGACTTGTATATTACATTCAAATGTACAAAATGTTACATAGATCACACTTTAAATGTTTTTTCTAAATAGCATCTAGTCTTCTCTTAATACTGCTTCGGCGGCCTCATTTAGAAGTTGATCAACAACTTTATCCATGATAGCTTCGGCCATTTGTTTAATTTCGTCATCCCCTTTTGTGTGAGGGTCAGCAGTTGATCCAGCAGGTTCTGAGGGAAGAGAACATTTCTTCATTACTATTACAAATCGCGAGCAAAGTTTGAAATAAAAATTGCAACACAATAAGAACGACTAATTAATACCTAATTGCCCTTCGGGCTCTGTACTTCTTTCGGCAGCTTCTGCTACTTTCCTAGCATCATGGATGCCTTTTTCACTTCTTTGAATAATTTCTTGTGCCATTTCTCGGCCGCCGTTGTCCCAGATATCAGTGAAGAACTTACCGCCAACCATGCTTGCTTCGGTTGAGGGATCTTTGATGTCTTCAGAGGACAGGGCAGCTTCGGACTGAGCTAAGGATTTTATATGTTCACAACCTTTCTTCTCCAAAACAGCAGCAACTCCTCTGGCGCCTGAAAAAGCGCAGATGTCACCGCGGCTGCTCAGGATTTCCTCAAAGGCTTCTGCTTCGTGGCTAATCCAGTCCAGTGGACCTTCGGGATTGCCTCTTGAAAAGTCCTCTTCACTAGAAAAGGCGCCAACGCTGGCGAAGCTGGATTTTATCTTTTTGACGCATTCTACAGATTTAACATAGCATTTCCTCTGAGATGCACGAAGCTCCTTAACACTTAACTCCAAATTATTGACCAAATGATCACTAAGTTCTCGTTTTGTTTCCTCAAGCACACGTTCCTCTTTAGCTCTAGCTAGCTGTTTCTGAAGATCTTTAATTTCACGTTTTTGGGCTTCGGCCTGGGTTTTTGAAGCAGCTTCGTCCTTCTTTACCTTATCTACCAGTGTAAGCAGAATTTTATCCTTTTCCAGAGCTTCGTTTCTCAGTTTAATAACTTCGGAGCGTAAATTGTTGAACGCAATGTCATAGCTTTCATCTTCGGCGCTCTTTTGGGCTCTTAATGCGTTGCTTAGGATCAAGCCCTATACGAAAAAGAATCCATATAAGAATAAAGGAATGAATTACGTATTAAAAAAGTTTTTTCAAGCGCTTAATTTCCATACCTTTAGGCTATTGTACGCAAGACTGTCTGCGAGATCCTCTTTCGTCATGGCGCATAATCCAGCTTCGAGCTTCGGGAAACCCATACTCCTAGCCATCTCCCGGCAGACAGATAATTCTTTGTTATCAGGGAGGCAGTATAGGAAGTCATCTTCATTTGTCCCATTGAATACTACTGCCCCCTTTGGATACTTTAACTCTCTAGCATAGTGATTCGCTTCATAGGTCTCTTCTTCAGACAGTTTCTTCCCCGAAGCATGTCGCACGATGTAATCGCATATGCTGGAGGGAGCTTCGGGGGCGGCAGTGTCAATTTCTTCAACCAAAGCTGGTTCTGATATTTTCTCGGATTGTTCCTTGGTGGGCTCTGAAGGCCCAGCTTCAGCTTCAGCTTGTTGTTTCGAAGCTCCAGTAGATGCTTCAGCGCGTTCAACAGACTCCTTTGCGGTTGTGCTTGAAGACTTAATTGTCTCCAAGACATCCAGTACGTTCACCATTCTTTTTCTTCTTGGGGTCACCAATGGGCCCTTTTGATTTTTTGTTGTTTCGACATTTGCTGAAGGACTTAAAATTTCTGATGTTTTTGGCCCTTCAATCTTCGGTTTTTCTACTGCTGAAGGCGCTTCAGTTTTCTCTTCTATCTTCGGCACTGGAGCTGGTTCTGTAGCTTCAGAGGCCAAAGAAACTTCACCAATAAATTCTGGCACTATGGCCGGCTCAATAAAGCGCGTTCGATGGGTGAGCACCTTCATCTTTTTCCTTTGAGGCGCTGGCTCACTAGTGGCACTCGTGGTAGCTTCTGTCGCAGGAGAAGTATTTTTCCTTTTGCGACCCAATACCGGATAGTGATAGTCAGGGTAGATAAACCCGACTGCGTCAAATACACGGTTGAGCCTTTTCTTCTTTCGGCCTCCGAAGGCTGCTGATAACGCAGTGTTCTCGGCCTTCGAATATGCCCCAAGAAGTTCGTCACTTAATGTTTCAATGCTTTTCAACCAATCGTCATCAGGTTCAACAAATTTATCCCCATATTTGAATGTGTATTTTAGTCTGACTAGTCCGCCTTCGTCGGACTCTTTAATGGTCTCCTTCGGCATTTCCCACTTTTCTGCAAGTGGCCATACCCTGAAGGCAATGTGCTCTTGGACCAAGTCCATTGTCCCAATGAAAGAGCAGATTACGCCGAAGGCTCTTTGGCATTCTTCGGCTGCTTCATCCATTTCAATCTTCGGCCTTCGAAGTCCGAAGCGTTGCCAGATGGGGCGCATAATGATACTCTTGACATTTTCTTGCGCTGTTAAGTCATTCTTCACATAGAACCACTCTGTCATCCAGGCTCCGGGCCACCTCTTCCGAAAGGTCGGCATAGGGCAGCTTGACCCGGAGCGGGCACCGAAGCTATAACACCCAAAATTATTGTGATATTGTTCTTTTCCCCAGGGCTTCGTCTCGTATAATAACTCATGAATGTTGCAGAAGCTTTTAGCGTTTGGTTCCAAACCTTGGCTTCTCGCAGCCCAGACAAACACCCCCATTCTTATGATGGCTTCGGGAGTAATTTGATGAAGGTAGACTTGAAATGTTTTCAGGACTTCAACAACAAACTTGCTTAGGGGGAATCGAAGCCCAGCCTTGAGAAAGCTTCGGAAGATTACGACTTCATCTTCTTCAGGGGTGGGAGAAGTCTTTTCTCCAGCGTCAGCCCTCACAATAGATATATCTCGAAAATACCTCCCCCTCATATTATCAATATGACTCTGCTTAATAGTAGTCTTCCCGAAAACCGTGTGACTTGGCCGCCATGGTCGATCTTCGGCCTCTTCCCCACCACTTTCTACATCATAGCTGTCGCTGTCACCAGTATCTTCGGACAAACCTTCAAGAATCTCCTTGGTGATTTTCTCCGTATTGGTCTCCGCCATCGCTATAAGGAACCCCAAATTCTTCTCTTTGTCGAGACTCAGCTTCGTCTCGGTAGGGATCTTATTACCTTCAGACATCTTCGGAAACGCTAAAAAAAACTGTTTTCAAGGCCGAAGCTTCAAAATCAAAAAGATCACAAATCTTAGTGCACAAGAGCTAAAAATTTAGTGGGCCGAAGCAGATGGCAAGTGTGCGTACCAAATGAGTTTGCGGTGTGATCTTATTTATACGCCCAGGGCGTTGAAAATTGAAAGACCCCGCTTGTCAGTGAATGTTGCTATTCTAGCAAAGGGAAGGTGTTTTTTCGGACCTTCGGCTCAAGGCCTTCGTCCATACCGCAATCTGAATTTATCATTAACAAATTAATATTGCGAGGGGCTACTGCTGGGGGCCTTCGTCCTCCGAAGGTCCTCAAAAACATGATTTGACAATGTTTTCCAAGTGGATTGTGAACAGGTATCTTCGGACTCAGAATTATGAGCATGAAGTACGATCGGGACGAAGCCTGAATCAGACGAAGGGGGATTAAAGTGGAGGATGGGCTGATTACCAAGCTCCACGAAGGATGGTGCACAGCCGAAGCTGTGCGCAGGGGAGCTTCGTCGCGATAGCAGAGAGGGGAACCGACTTAAAGATGAAAAGACTACTTGGGCCTTGACAGATTTCCATAAGTCATTGGCAAATGTAATGGACATGAATGTAATTTTACATGGGCTGCGTCCCGCGTCTATAAATAGATGAACAGTACTCCCGTACTGTTCACGCTGACTTGGCATATGCTTTTGCGTCACGCTTGTACTTTTTACCTTCTCTCAGGACCGAAGGTACATTTGTAATTTGTAATCATTTCTATTTCTCCATGTTAATAAAATAGAAATGATTCTATGATGATGTTTATATTTCATGCTTTATATGAATCCTTCGTCATTACTTGTTATATTTACGAAGGTATGTCTCTTGTGACCTTCGTCCGAAACTCATTGTTTCCCGAAGGGGAATAATGTTTAGTAGGACGAAGGGCTTTAACACTTAACACTTTTTATGTTGCCTTGTTCTTAACTCTTAGCATTTGAGAACAAGTCCCCAACAATAAGCTTTCTGTAATTTGACAAAGTTATTACATAGACTGTATACCGGGCTTGTTTGGATACAGGGGCTCATTGTTTTCAGATCGGCTGACTAATCGCGATTAGTCGGGCTGATTGTTTCTCTGTGCTCGATTAGGGTGTTGGACTCGATTAGTGTAACTGATCGTCCATATCATCCGATTTCTCGAAGACCTCTTGTACTTTTCTTTGCTTATATGACTCTTCAGTCATCATACTTGAGAGCTTATTGTGTTCTGAAAATGAAGAGTGATGTGACTAGGATATATCCAAATGTCACTCTCTCCCTTACCAGAGATTTAGGACTCTGGTAATTATTTTATGAAACCATACGCAATATGCCTTACTGCCATGATGACTTTCTTTATCCCTTTGGGTTTCTCTCTGAAATTATGTCCTGGTTGTGAAACAAGAAAATGCAGACATACCGTTTCTTGTTACTACTAACACCAGCTGGTATGTTCTTTCAAAAAAAGTGGTACATAGTTTTACTCTGAAAAGTGAGCTGCACAATCATTATTGTAAATAGGACATATAGAAGAGAACGAAAAATAGCTCTGAAATTCACCATGCCACGCCACACTTCGCGCGCCGCAGTTGTGGCGGCCGAATCGGCCGTGGCACCTTAGGCGGGGTGTGGTGCTGGACGTCAGCGTCCAAACAGGCCCTCAGTCAGTCATTGATGTGCACCATTTTGATGGCATAAGTGATTTGTTTATGTCTTGCATCATAGTACTATAAATCTGATTCTTAGAATTCAGTCATATATCAGTCATCAGGGCCTCATATGTTCTCACTCAAACAAAAACGGAAGCCATTTAGGAGCAACAGTAAGAACCATTGCAATTGGTTCATTATGTAGTACTTGAAATCCACGATTTCTATTATGAAAAAATACAGCCAAATTTGAGGGATAGTTACACATCGAGGCTTTTTGAACGCTACTCTTCTGGCTTCCTCCTGGTATGCCCCTATCCACTTCCTCCATTCCGCCTTTCAGAGGAAAGCATTTGCCTTTTGGCCCTTTGATTATTGTGTGGTTTCAAATTAATTTATTCATTCATAGCTTCCTAGGTCGAAGGTAAATAGAAAGTCGTTGGTTTTTGTTAAACCTGGATTGTTATGGCTATCGATGTTACTTGGACCTCTGGTACTAGGTTCCTCATATTCCGCTCACTAGATTTCTGATGTTGATTCAATTTCCTTCCATTCAATAAAATCCATGTGTGTGATTGTTGTCCTATGTTAATTTGAGGCCAAGGAAGTGAATGGGTGAAAATGATTTTGTCTATTATCACATGATTTGGTTTTTTACAGCATACTCTTATAGCCCACCTGTAATTCATCAGCATGGATTGATTATGTGCCTCTCTGTTTTGCTGTATCAGTTATGAAGTTTAAATAAACATTGAATCCATGTTCTTGCACACTATTTTTGTAATGTTCAACCAAAAAATCTGCTTCAAATATGTTCAGCAAGACAGAAGTTAATAGGTTACATTCAGTTTTTTCAGTTGGTAATGTTCACAACAACAAAAAGGATGTATTCAGTTTTTTAAGTCCTTTTCTGTTCAGTTCTTAACCACTTGTAGTTGCCTATTTGGTAATGTTTAAGTTCCCATGACCGATCTGGCAGTGCAGTTAAATTTATGGGTTCTTTTAGAGCCATGGATTAGATTAATGTACGTTGTCCACAAACTCTTAACACCGACAAACTATCCTTCAGGAGGCGCTAGGCAAGGAGGTGAGTAATACCTATTACCTCGTGCTCCATCCAAATCCCAAAAGTGTAACTCCTCTACAGCTAGCACCAACACATGATTGTTTTGTGCAAATGTTTAGGTGTGTTAAATGATTATGAGCAATAGTCTGATTTGATGGTTGAGTTATTTTCAGATATTAAGATAGTTTACCTTTTAACGTTATCAACACATTGATATGCTACATGATCTCTGTCCGTGCAATCTTTTGATATGTGTCGGCGTTCCGAGACCGGGGGGTCCCCGAGCCGACGAGTGAGAGTGCCGCGTGCCCCAGCCCAGATGG
This sequence comes from Zea luxurians, assembly GCA_029449295.1. Taxonomy (NCBI): domain Eukaryota; kingdom Viridiplantae; phylum Streptophyta; class Magnoliopsida; order Poales; family Poaceae; genus Zea; species Zea luxurians. The sequence goes on along the minus strand of JAOPSE010000005.1, from coordinate 168,162,669 downwards.
GTCGAGCGCGTGGGCGAGCGCGAAGGGGGGAACAGAGAGAGAGAGGTCGGTGGCCGGAGCCGGGTCGTGAGGGAGTCGGAGAATTCCCGCGGCCTTCGTGTTCGTCCCGCGCCCAGGTCGGGTGCGCTTGCAGTAGGGGGTTACAAGCGTCCGCGCGAGGTGAGGGGAAGCGAGCGGCCCCGAGAGAGCGCCTGCCCCTGCCCTTCGTCCCCGCGAGGCCAACCTTCTCTAAGAAGGCCCTGGTCCTTCCTTTTATAGTCGTAAGGAGAGGATCCAGGTGTACAAGATGGGGGTGTAGCAAGGTGCTACGTGTCTAGCGAGGGAGAGCTAGCGCCCTATGTACATGCCCAGGTGGCAGCCGGAGAGATCTTGGCACCCTGTTGTTGTGGCGTCGTGGCTGTTGGAGGAGTAACGGAGCCGGACGGGGAGACAGCTGTCGGAGTGGCTGGGCTTTTGCTGACGTCCTCCTGCTTTCGTAAGGGAGCTGAGAGCCGCCGTCGTCATGGTCTAGCGGGGCGCCATCATTTGCCTATCTGGCGTGGCTGGCCAGATGGGACGCCGGCCTTGTTCTCTGCGACCCAAGTCGGCTCAGGGCAGGGTGATGATGACGCTCCCTGTTGACGTGGCGGTCTCGTATCCTAGGTCGGGCGTCGTGGAGGCTCCTCCGAAGCCGAGGTCGAGTCCGTCCTGCAAGACAGAGGCAGAGTCCGAGCCCTAGGTCGGGCGAGGCGGAGATCGTTCGGCAGAGGCCGAGGCGGAGTCCGAGCCCTGGGTCGGGCGAGGCGGAGTTCGTCGTCTTCCGGGGCCTTAGCCCGAGTCCGAGCCCTGGGGTCGGGCGGAGCGGAGTTCGCCGTCTTCCGGGGCCTTAGCCCGAGTCCGAGCCCTGGGTCGGGCGGAGCGGAGTTCGTCGTCTTCCGGGGCCTTAGCCCTAGTCCGAGCCCTGGGTCGGGCGGAGCGGAGTTCGCCGTCTTCCGGGGCCTTAGCCCGAGTCCGAGCCCTAGGTCGGGCGGAGCCTCCTATGGCACCTCTGGCGAAGTCTGGTCGCCCGTTGGTCTTACCTTTTGCGTTAAACGCCCCGGTGACTCGGTCGGTTGGCGCGGTGATTTAGTCAGGGTTTTTTCTTATCGAAGGCGGGGCCTAGGGCGAGCCGGAGATGCATCTGCCGTGAAAGAGGAGGCCTCAGGCGAGACGGAGTCATCTTAGGGTCGGCTGCCCTCGCCCGAGGCTAGGCTCGGGCGTGGCGTGGTCAAGTCACTCGTATGGACTGATCCCTGACTTAATCAAACCCATCAGGCCTCTGCAGCTTTATGCTGATGGGGGTTACCAGCTGAGAATTAGGCGTCTTGAGGGTACCCCTAATTATGGTCCCCGACAGTAGCCCCCGAGCCTCGAAGAGAGTGTTAACACTCGCTTGGAGGCTTGCGTCGCACTTTTTTGCAAGGGGACCAGCCTTTCTCGGTGGTACTTTGTTCCGGTGGGTGCGCGCGAGCGCACCCGCCGGGTGTAGCCCCCGAGGCCTCGGAGGAGTGGTTTCACTCCTTCGAGGTCTTAATGCCTTGCGTAATGCCTCGGCTGGTCTGGTGGTTCCCTCATGCGAGCAGGGCGTAACCCAGGTGCACTGTCGGGGCCCAAGTTCTCGGGCTGGTATGTTGACGCTGTCAACGGTTCGGCCGGAGCCGGGTTTGCGAGAGCAGCCCCCGAGCCTTCGCACGGAGCGAGAGGACGATCAGGGACAGACTCGACTTTTTATATACGCCCCTACGTCGCCTTTCCGCAAGGAGGAGGGGGGGAGTGCGCCATGTTACCCTCGATGGGCACCGAACATGGTGTCTCCGGTGAGCTGCAATCGGGTAATCCGAGTGGACGTCCGTGCCCCGTTCGTTGGGGGTCGGCTAGGGGCCCGGAGGCACGCCCAAAAGTACCTGCGGGTGATCTGCCGGACCCGGTCCCCTAGCGACGGGGTCCGAGGGCTCGTTGCCTCCCTCCGATGGGATTCCGTTACAGAGTCGTTCCCGCTGGTCTCGGAAATGTCCTAGGGTACCTCGGGAGCGCAGCCCGAGCCTTGGTTATGTATCGAACGTACCCCTGGTCATCCCTCGCTCGGCGTCTGAGGCGACTGTGAACCCTTCGACAGGCCAGCCTTCGAACCCCTGATCAGTAGGGGGCACGGAGCCCGAGTAGCCTGAGGCGGTCGTGGGACCTTTCGGGGGCCGACCTTCGAACCCCTGACCAGTAGTGGGTGTCGGGCCCACGCGATCTGAGGCGGCTGTTGAACCCTTCGGGGGGCCAGCCTTCGAACCCCTGATCAGTAGGGAGGCTCGGAGCCTAGTTCCTTCACGGGGAAGGATCCCTTTGGGGTTATCCCCCTTCTCGGTCCCTGTTGCAAGAGATAGACAAAGAAGGAAAAGGGAAAAAGGATTCGAAATTGAACGTCGTGGCGTACCTTTTTCGGCGTGGTCGTTTTGGCGGAGGCGAAGCGTCGCCAGCTGCCCCTGCCAGAAACGTCACCTGTTCCGCCGCGGAGTTAATGTGCCGGGGTAAGCGGTCGGCGAGGCTGCCGTTGCGTGCGCGAGCCGTTCGAGGTACGGGTCACTGGCGCGTCGTCTTCACGCCGTGAGAGGGGGTTCTCTTGCTGCCTCCGGATGGGACGTGAGCCTGGCCGATGGCGTGACCGCTGCTCTCGCGCGCCTGCCACCGTCATTACTGCCGGCCCATTTTTGACCGCGTTTGACCGCTGCGCCAGGCTGGCGCCGCTGGATCGCAGGCTGGGCGGCCTCGAGTCGCGGTATCGGTTCCGCAATCGAGGAGGTGCGGTGGTGGAGCGAGAGGCACAGCGGCTCGCATGCAGCGCCCGGCGTGCCAGTTGCACGACGCGTGGGCTTGAACCGTCGCGCTGGCTTGTCAGGAGTCGGAGAGGCGCGTCCACTTGGCGCGGTTGCATGCCGCCTGCATGGCCGCCTGCCCCTTTCGCCCGCTGATTTGGGCAAAAGTGGAGGGTTACTTGTAACCGTTGGGTGGTTGCGTGCGTCGTGCGCGGCGGTTCGGCTTCTTCTGCTTAGGGCCGGTCTGCATGACAGGCGGGCCCCAGCCCCCGCGCCGCAGGGAAGGGCTTTGGAGGCGTGTTGGAGAAGATTCGGCCCGTGACGGTTGAGGGCGCAAGCAGGGGGAGTTGCCTTTAAAAGGAGGGCGACCCCCTTCGTGAGGTAACCATGTCTCCTTCCTCCCCTATGCATTGTGTCCCTCCATCTTCCGAGCCCCCGGATGGGGGAAACCGCCGTCTTTTCGCTCCATCGCCGGAGGAACGCTACTCCGTGGGAGTTGGTACCTTTCAGCCATCGTTCGGCTTCAAGGATTTTCATCGTACAGCCCAGCGGCTCCCCTCCGCTGGTGATCACCCAAGATGGTGGCCTCCAGCTCCCGAATGGGGAGGGGCAAACCGGGCTGCGGTCCCGGCCCTGCCCTCAGTGTTGAGGGTGTTCGTCATCCTCGCCGGGGCGGGGAGCGAGGCGAGCCGGGGCTGCACCTTCTACGCGGGTCGGCGGGCCACCTCATTTTCTAGCTTCTGGTGGTGGCAATCGCCTTTTAGCCCTACGGCGGAGACATCCTCCAGTCATGCCGGGGAAGGAGAACTGTTGCTGCCTAGCTAGGATGCAACATTCCGTCTTCCTCCTCGCATTCGTGGCGAGGACGGCTGCGAGGATCTGCCGGGGTGCTTAGGGGCGTCCCGCGTTTGCTGGTGATTCGCCCAGAGCTTGTTGCTCCACGGGCTTCCCTGGCGGGGAGGTTGCCCGTACCCGCGGGGACGGAACCGGAGTTCCGTTTGTAATGGCACTTCGAGTGCCGGGTTTTTTGTTCATTTCGGCTTTCGGGGCCTGAACATGTATGTAACTTCGGCACAGAGCCGTGTTTTTTCCTCATTTCTGAGCACTAGGACTCGCCTGTTGTTTGCCTGAACCGCTTCACCAAGCGTGAGTCGCCCCGTGTCAAGGTGACGAGTGAGGTATCCGTATCCCGGAGGCGTAGGAATCCCTCGGCTCGGTCGGACCTGTTGTCTGAGGCTCCTCTAGCTTAGTTAAAGAGACCCCTCGGCCGCTCTTCGACGAGCCGAGGCCAGGGGTAGCGATATCAGCATGAGCAGAGGCGGAGTTGGCTCGGAAATGAAACCTGGTTGGCCGGAGCCTAGCCGGGTTGTCTGTTGGCAGGATCGACGTCGGAGCTGATCAGCCGAGGCTTCGGACCGAGCTGGCGCCCTCGGAAGGTGGTCGGCCGAGGCCCCGGAGGTGGCCGGCCGAGCCGTCCGCTCGAGCCGGGTTCTCGGAGAAGTCCCTGGCAGAGATTGCTCGAGAGTGGTGATGACGTCGTCCTTCGGAGCGGAGGCCCTCGGACCGCGTCGCCGCCCGAGGCTAGGTCGGGCCTTGCCGAAGGTGCTGTCGATGCCGAGGGTGTCGTCGCCCTCTTCCAGCGTCAAGATCCGAGCCTGCAGGGTCAAATCGTCTTGTAGCGTGGGCCTTGCGCGGCCGTTGAGGCCAGAACACATACCCTTGTTGCGTTATAAAGCTGCGTCTCTTTTCCTCTCGTTTCGAGTATCTGGACTTTTTGTCGGTAGCAGGGATGTTAGTGCGAGCAAGAGTTGCTTCTCGCGGAAGGTGATGAGTGAGGTATCCGTATCCCGGAGGCGTGGGAGTCCCTCGGCTCGGTCGGCCTTGCCGCTTACGCGTACTTTTACCCGCCCATGAAGCCCTGTCACCGACTTGGTCGAGAAGGCTCGAAGAATCGCTTCGACAGAAGAGCTTCCGTACGTAAAGACTCGTTCGATCCGCGGATTCGCCTTATCCGAGCGCGAGTTACTTATCGCAGAAGGTGATGAGTGAGGTATCCGTATCCTGGAGGCGTAGGAATCCCTCGGCTCGGTCAGCCTTGACTGCTTACGTGTACTCCGTCGTTTCCAGGACCCACTTTTCGAAGTAGTCAAAAAGCACGAAAGATGTTCTGGTGAAAGAGATTTTTTGTTCGAGGAAAATTTTGACGCAGAGGGGGTTTCCCCCCTTTTAGCCCCGAGGGAGGGTCGGGCTCTGCCGAGGCGAGGCTGACCCTTCCTTGTTGACTAAACTTTGCGCGGGTGCGAGGTATATAAACAACTTGGAAACATCTTAAGGGTAGAAGCGACGTAGCTGTTGGATGTTCCAAGCGTTGCCGTAGACCTCGCCTTGACTGTTGGCCAGCTTGTACGTTCCGGGCTTCAAAACTTTGGCGACGATGAACGGCCCCTCCCAGGGGGGCGTGAGCTTGTGCCTCCCTCGGGCGTCTTGCCGCAGCCGAAGCACCAGATCGCCCACCTGGAGATCTCGGGGTCGGACCCCTCGGGCGTGGTAGCGTCGCAGGGACTGCTGATACCGCGCCGAGTGTAGTAAGGCCCTGTCCCGAGCCTCGTCCAGCTGGTCCAGCGAGTCTTCTCGGCTAGCTTGGTTGCTTTCTTTGTTGTAGGCCCTCGTCCTCGGGGAGCCGTATTCCAGGTCCGTGGGCAGGATGGCCTCGGCCCCGTAGACCAGGAAGAACGGCGTGAAACCCGTGGCTCGGCTTGGCGTCGTCCTCAGGCTCCAGACCACCGAGGGGAGTTCCTTCATCCATCGCTTGCCGAACTTATTGAGACCGTTGTAAATCCGGGGCTTGAGCCCTTGTAGAATCATGCCGTTGGCACGTTCCACTTGCCCATTCGTCATGGGGTGAGCTACGGCGGCCCAGTCTACCCGGATGTTGTGATCATCGCAAAAATCCAAGAATTTTTTGCCGGTGAACTGGGTGCCATTGTCGGTGATGATGGAGTTCGGAACCCCGAAGCGATGGATGATGTTGGTGAAGAACGCCACCGCCTGCTCGGACCTGATGCTGTTCAGGGGTCGGACTTCGATCCACTTGGAGAATTTGTCGATGGCAACCAGCAGGTGCGTGTAGCCCCCGGGCGCCTTCTGCAGAGGGCCGACGAGGTCCAGACCCCACACAGCGAAGGGCCAGGTGATGGGTATCGTCTGCAGAGCCTGAGCGGGCAGGTGGGTCTGCTTCGCATAGAATTGGCACCCTTCGCAGGTGCGGACAATTCTAGTGGCGTCAGCCACCGCCGTTGGCCAGTAGAAGCCTTGGCGGAAAGCGTTCCCGACGAGGGTTCGAGGCGCTGCATGATGACCGCAAGCCCCCGAGTGTATTTCCTGCAGGAGTTCCTGACCCTCGGCGATGGAGATGCATCGCTGGAGGATGCCCGAGGGGCTTCGGTGGTAGAGTTCCTTCTCATCGCCCAGCAAGACGAACGATTTGGCGCGTCGCGCTACCCGCCGAGCCTCGGCTCGGTCGAGGGGCAGTTCTCCTTGGCGGAGATATTGCAGGTACGGGGTTTGCTAATCTTGATCTGGCACGACCCCGTCCTGCTCCTCCTCGATGCGCAGCGCTTCGCCCTCGGGCTCCGAGGGTTCCTCGGTGTGAGCCGAGGATGGCTCGGGCTGGGCCGAGGTCACCTCGGACGAGGCCGAGGGTGCTTCGGGCTCGGGCGCATCGCCTATCTTGACGGAGGGTTGGTGCAGATCCCGGGAGAAGACGTCCGGGGGAACCGTCGTTCGCCCCGAGGCTATCTTCGCCAGCTCGTCCGCAGTCTCGTTGTAGCGCCGAGCGATGTGGTTAAGCTCGAGCCCGTAGAACTTGTCTTCCAGGCGTCGAACCTCCTCGCAGTAGGCCTCCATCTTTGGGTCGCGGCAGAGGGAGTTCTTCATGACTTGGTCAATGACGAGCTGTGAGTCGCCGCGCACATCGAGGCGTCGGACCCCTAGCTCGATGGCGATTCGCAATCCGTTGATCAGAGCCTCGTACTCAGCCACATTGTTGGACGCCGGGAAATGGAGGCGAAGCACGTAGCGCAGGTGTTTCCCGAGGGGCGAGACGAAAAGCAGGCCCGCGCCAGCTCCCGTCTTCATCAGCGACCCGTCGAAAAACATGGTCCAGAGCTCTGGTTGGATCGGAGCCGTTGGCAACTGGGTATCGACCCATTCGGCTACGAAATCCGCCAGTACCTGGGACTTGATGGCCTTCCGAGGGGCAAACGAAATTGCCTCGCCCATGATTTCCACCGCCCACTTCGCGATCCGTCCTGAGGCTTCTCGGCACTGGATGATCTCCCCCAGAGGGAATGATGACACCACAGTCACCGGATGGGACTCGAAGTAATGTCGCAGCTTTCGCCTCGTCAGGATCACTGCATATAGCAGCTTCTGGACTTGCGGGTAGCGGATCTTGGTCTCGGACAGCACTTCGCTGACGAAGTAAACTGGCCTCTGAATGGGCAAAGCATGCCCCTCTTCTTGCCTTTCGACTACGATCGCGGCGCTGACCACCTGAGTGGTTGCGGCGACGTAGACCAGGAGGGTTTCTCCCTCAGCTGGGGGCACCAAGATGGGCGCCTGGGTGAGGAGCGCCTTCAGGTTCCCGAGGGCTTCCTCAGCCTCGGGAGTCCAAGTGAAGCACTCGGCCTTCCTTAAGAGGCGGTACAGGGGCAGGCCTCTTTCGCCGAGGCGCGAGATGAAACGGCTCAAGGCCGCGAGGCATCCCATGACCCTCTGTACGCCTTTTAAGTCCTTGATGGGCCCCATGTTTGTGATCGCTGCGATCTTCTCCGGGTTGGCTTCGATGCCCCGCTCGGAGACGATGAATCCCAAGAGCATGCCTCGGGGCACCCCGAAGACGCACTTCTCGGGATTGAGCTTGACGCCCTTCGCCTTGAGACACCGGAATGTCAGTTCGAGGTCGGAGAGAAGGTCGGAGGCTTTCCTCGTCTTGACTACGATGTCGTCGACGTAGGCCTCGACCGTGCGACCAATGTGTTCGCCGAACACATGGTTCATGCACCGCTGGTACGTTGCACCCGCGTTTCTCAACCCGAACGGCATTGTGACATAACAGTACATGCCGAAGGGCGTGATGAAAGAAGTCGCGAGCTGGTCGGACTCTTTCATCTTGATTTGATGATACCCTGAGTAGGCATCGAGGAAAGACAGGGTTTCGCACCCTGCAGTGGAGTCCACAATTTGGTCGATGCGAGGTAGAGGGTAGGGGACCTTCGGACATGCTTTGTTGAGACCAGTGTAGTCTACACACATCCGCCACTTCCCCCCTTTTTTCCTCACAAGTACAGGGTTGGCAAGCCATTCGGGATGGAATACCTCTTTAATGAACCCTGCTGCCATCAGCTTGTGGACCTCCTCGCCTATCACCCTGCGCCTTTCCTCGTCGAATCGGCGCAGAGGCTGTCTGACCGGCCGGGCTCCGGCCCGAATATCCAGCGAGTGCTCGGCGACATCCCTCGGTATGCCAGGCATGTCCGAGGGACTCCACGCAAAAACGTCGGCGTTTGCGCGGAGAAAGTCGACGAGCACTGCTTCCTATTTGGGGTCGAGCCCGGAACCGATCCGGATCTGCTTGGAGGTGTCGCCACTGGGGTCGAGAGGGACGGCCTTAACCGTCTCCGCTGGCTCGAAGTTGCCGGCATGCCGCTTCACATCTGGCACCTCTCGGGAGAGGCTTTCCAGGTCGGCAATGAGGGCCTCGGACTCGGCGAGGGCCTCGGCGTACTCCACGCACTCCACGTCGCATTCGAATGCGTGTTTGTACGTGGGGCCGACGGTGATGACCCCGTTGGGGCCCGACATCTTGAGCTTCAGGTAGGTGTAGTTGGGGATGGCCATGAACTTCGCATAGCATGGCCTTCCCAACACTGCGTGGTAGGTTCCTCGGAACCCGACCACCTCGAACGTCAAAGTCTCCCTTCGGAAGTTGGAGGGTGTTCCGAAGCAGACAGGGAGGTCGAGCTGTCCGAGGGGCTGGACGCGCTTCCCGGGAATGATCCCGTGGAAGGGCGCAGTGCCTGCTCGGACGGATGACAGGTCGACGCGCAGGAGCCTGAGGGTCTCGGCGTAGATGATGTTGAGGCAGCTGCCTCCATCCATCAGGACCTTGGTGAGCCTGACGTCGCCGATGACGGGGTCGACGACGAGCGGGTACTTCCCCGGGCTCGGCACGTGGTCGGGGTGGTCGTCCCGGTCGAAGGTGATGGGCTTGTCAGACCAGTCTAGGTAGACTGGCGCCGCCACCTTCACCGAGGAGACCTCCCGACGCTCTTGCTTACGATGCCGAGCCGAGGCGTTTGCCGCGTGCCCTCCGTAGATCATGAAGCAATCGCGGACCTCTGGGAACTCTCCTGCTTGGCGATCCTCCCTTTTGTCGTCGTCGCGGGCCTTGCCACCCTCTGCGGGTGGCCCGGCCCGATGGAAGTGACGCCGAAGCATGACGCACTCCTCGAGGGTGTGCTTGACGGGCCCCTGATGGTAGGGGCACGTCTCCTTGAGTGCCTTGTCGAAGAGGTTAGCACCTCCGGGGGGCTTCCGAGGGTTCTTGTGCTCGGCGGCGGCGACAAGGTCTGCATCGGGAACGTCGCGTTTCGCTTGCGACTTCCTCCTGCCTTTCTTCTTGGCGCCGCGCGGAGTAGACGCCTCGGGAGCATCTTCCGACGGGCGGCCCTGGGGCTGCTTGTCCTTTCGGAAGATGGCCTCTACCGCCTCCTGGCCGGAGGCGAACTTGGTGGCGATGTCCATCAGCTCGCTCGCCCTGGTGGGGGTCTTGCGACCCAACTTGCTCACCAGGTCACGGCAGGTGGTGCCGGCGAGGAACGCGCCGATGACATCGGAGTCGGTGATGTTGGGCAGCTCGGTGCGCTGCTTTGAGAATCGCCGGATGTAGTCCCGAAGGGACTCTCCCGGCAGTTGCCGACAGCTTCGGAGGTCCCAGGAATTCCCGGGGCGCACGTACGTGCCCTGGAAGTTCCCGGCGAAAGCCTGGACCAAATCTTCCCAGTTGGAAATCTGCCCCGGAGGCAGGTGCTCCAACCAGGCACGAGCGGTGTCGGAGAGAAACAGGGGGAGGTTTCGGATGATGAGGTTGTCATCGTCCGTCCCACCCAGTTGACAGGCCAGGCGGTAGTCCGCAAGCCACAATTCCGGTCTCGTCTCCCCCGAGTACTTCGTGATAGTAGTCGGGGGTCGGAATCGAGGCGGAAACGGCGCCCGCCGAATGGCTCGGCTAAAGACCTGCGGACCGGGTGGTTCGGGCGAGGGACTCCGATCCTCCCCGCTGTCGTAGCGTCCCCCACGCCTGGGGTGGTAGCCTCGGTGCACCCTTTCGTCGAGGCATGCCCGACGTCACGATGAGGGTGCTCGTCGCCGAGGTGGCCCGGGGCCGCAGGCGCGGTGTTGCGCGTGCGCCCGGTGAAGACCGAGGCTTCCCGCGTGAGTCGGGAAGTCGCGGCACGAGGTTCCGAGGGGTATCCCTGCCTTCGGGAGGCAGAGCTCTCGGCCCGCCGGGCCGCAGCGCCTTCCAGGAGATGCTTGAGTTCTCCCTGGATTCGCCGACCCTCGGTGGTTGATGACTCCGGCATCGCGCGGAGGAGCATCGCTGCAGCGACCAGGTCCTGACTGGTTCCGCCGGATGCGGGTGGCGGTCTGTCCCTGGCATCGTTGGCGATGCGGTGCTGGAGACCTTGGGGCAGGTGACGTATTCCTCCGGCCGGGGGCTGGCTCGCCCATACCTGCCCGATGTTCTGGCGGATTGCCTCGAGCGCTCCTGCTCCCTCATCGAGCCCGGCCTGCGCCCCGCGGACTTGCTCGAGCTGTGGGTCGTGACCCCCCGCCGGAACGGGGACCACAGCTAGCTCCCGCGGGATGTCGGCGCGAGGCGCTGGCCTAGGGGGATCACCATCCTCCGGCATGCCGAGACAGCCGCCTCCGGAGGGATCCCCTAGCTCGATGTGGAAACATTCGCGACTCAGGCCGCAGTCCTTGTCGCCAAGGCTGCGGCTGCCGTCGGAACAGTCGGAGAGGCAGTAGTCACATGCGGTCATGAAGTCCCGCATGGCACTAGGGTTGCCAGATCCGGAGAAATCCCAGCAGATGCTGGGGTCGTCATCTTCCTCGGACCCAGAGGGTCCGTAGGTCGAGACACCCGTCAATCGGTCCCAAGGCGACCGCACACGAAACCCCAGAGAGGTTGCACTCGCCTCAATGTGAGCGCCCGCCAAAGCGAGGTCGCCAGGCGGGCTGAGGCCGAGTCGAAATGACGAAAGATGGGTAGCAGTCGGTACCTTTTTGTCGACGAGGAGCGATGAAGTCACGTCGGGGGCTGACCGCGCCGTCGTCTTGGGTACGAGGGCGACGTCCTGCAGGCCCTCCGTGAGCGTGCTGGCGTCGTCCACCTGCTCGGAGTCGACGTGTTGCGGGGGGATGGCGCTCGCCTTTGCTTCGAACGCGAGGGCGACGCTTGGCGTGTCCTCCGTTGAGGCGCCGGGGATGTCGATTTGCTCGACAGCCGTCGGAGCGCGATCTCCCGCTCGGCCCCGGTTGCCCCGCCTCCTCCTCCTCCGATGGCGAGGGAGAGGATGGGGCGAGCTCGAAAGTTGTCCTTCCCCCACGCGGGAAAGACATCGTCGATTCCGCCGCCGGCGGGCGGGCTGTCCGCCACCATTGTCGCTGTCGCGCGGCGGTGGAAGGAGTACCATGTCGTAGTTGCCGTCGAGAGACATGAACTCGAGGTTCCCGAAACGGAGCACCGTCCCGGGTTGAAGAGGTTGTTGGAGACTGCCCATCTGGAGCTTGACGGGAAATCGAACGTCAACACGCAGCAGGCCCCTACCTGGCGCGCCAACTGTCGGCGTTCCGAGACCGGGGGGTCCCCGAGCCGACGAGTGAGAGTGCCGCGTGCCCCAGCCCAGATGGGTCGAGCGCGTGGGCGAGCGCGAAGGGGGGAACAGAGAGAGAGGTCGGTGGCCGGAGCCGGGTCGTGAGGGAGTCAGAGAATTCCCGCGGCCTTCGTGTTCGTCCCGCGCCCAGGTCGGGTGCGCTTGCAGTAGGGGGTTACAAGCGTCCGCGCGAGGTGAGGGGAAGCGAGCGGCCCCGAGAGAGCGCCTGCCCCTGCCCTTCGTCCCCGCGAGGCCAACCTTCTCTAAGAAGGCCCTGGTCCTTCCTTTTATAGTCGTAAGGAGAGGATCCAGGTGTACAAGATGGGGGTGTAGCAAGGTGCTACGTGTCTAGCGAGGGAGAGCTAGCGCCCTATGTACATGCCCAGGTGGCAGCCGGAGAGATCTTGGCACCCTGTTGTTGTGGCGTCGTGGCTGTTGGAGGAGTAACGGAGCCGGACGGGGAGACAGCTGTCGGAGTGGCTGGGCTTTTGCTGACGTCCTCCTGCTTTCGTAAGGGAGCTGAGAGCCGCCGTCGTCATGGTCTAGCGGGGCGCCATCATTTGCCTATCTGGCGTGGCTGGCCAGATGGGACGCCGGCCTTGTTCTCTGCGACCCAAGTCGGCTCAGGGCAGGGTGATGATGACGCTCCCTGTTGACGTGGCGGTCTCGTATCCTAGGTCGGGCGTCGTGGAGGCTCCTCCGAAGCCGAGGTCGAGTCCGTCCTGCAAGACAGAGGCAGAGTCCGAGCCCTAGGTCGGGCGAGGCGGAGATCGTTCGGCAGAGGCCGAGGCGGAGTCCGAGCCCTGGGTCGGGCGAGGCGGAGTTCGTCGTCTTCCGGGGCCTTAGCCCGAGTCCGAGCCCTAGGGTCGGGCGGAGCGGAGTTCGCCGTCTTCTGGGGCCTTAGCCCGAGTCCGAGCCCTGGGTCGGGCGAAGCGGAGTTCGTCGTCTTCCGGGGCCTTAGCCCTAGTCCGAGCCCTGGGTCGGGCGGAGCGGAGTTCGCCGTCTTCCGGGGCCTTAGCCCGAGTCCGAGCCCTGGGTCGGGCGGAGCCTCCTATGGCACCTCTGGCGAAGTCTGGTCGCCCGTTGGTCTTACCTTTTGCGTTAAACGCCCCGGTGACTCGGTCGGTTGGCGCGGTGATTTAGTCAGGGTTTCTTCTTATCGAAGGCGGGGCCTAGGGCGAGCCGGAGATGCATCTGCCGTGAAAGAGGAGGCCTCAGGCGAGACGGAGTCATCTTAGGGTCGGCTGCCCTCGCCCGAGGCTAGGCTCGGGCGTGGCGTGGTCAAGTCACTCGTATGGACTGATCCCTGACTTAATCAAACCCATCAGGCCTCTGCAGCTTTATGCTGATGGGGGTTACCAGCTGAGAATTAGGCGTCTTGAGGGTACCCCTAATTATGGTCCCCGACAATATGTTACAGAATGCACTATTCCTAATTGCTTAGTTGAAGCATCCTGCAGATCAAGGTAGAGGATATGGATGCGTATGCCCCTAAAGATCTTTTGGTTGTCACTACAGGTTCACAAGTAAGACATACATGCTATAGGCCTCAATTTTTCAATTGTTCTCAGCAGCCACCTTAAAACTCTTGCATCTCTCTATTCAACTTTGCCAGGGAGAGCCACGTGCAGCTCTGAATCTTGCATCTTATGGGGGAAGTCACACTCTTAAACTATCAAAAGAGGATGTCCTTCTTTATTCAGCTAAGGTATTTCTATTTATCTTTCACTTTATTTTCCTGATAGCTTTCACAATATTTGAGATTAGACACATGGGAGTTGTTATACATGTTAGCTATCTAGGCCTGTTTTATATTGGTTATGTATTCACACAAGTGGGTGCTCTTAATGCTGGCGGGTGGCAGCTGTATCGAACAGGATTTGCTTATATTATGAAGGAAATTATTTTCATATTTGAAGGCTTGTACAAATTATTATTCGCTTTTAGTCAAGATAATGCCTGGAAAATTATTATTCTTTTGGAAGTTAGCATTTCAATTTATTGTCCTGCATATATTTCTTTTCAGGTTATTCCTAGAAATGAGACACGGGTAATGAAGATGATGAATCGTCTCACTGATCTTGGCCCAAAAATTATCATGGGTAAAGATTCTGGCCTGCATACCTCTGGGCATGCCTACCGAGAGGAGCTGGTAAATTTTCGTTCTACTTGTTTTATGGTGTTGTGCTGTTGCCTTAAGATGACAAGAGGCCTTTGATTTATTATTTGCAGGAGGAAGTTCTTCGGATTGTTAAACCACAACATTTCTTGCCTGTTCATGGAGAACTCCTATTTCTCAAAGAACATGAATCACTTGGAAGATCAACTGGCATACGACACACAACTGTAAGTAATCTCAGTAACTTGGTGCTCTGGATTTGTATGCCAACGGAGAGAATATGTGCATGTTTCTTAGTCTGCAGTGGGTATTGAATTTCAACAAGCGGTAAGAAATGTAGGACTATAGTAGCAGTGTAGTATTCACAAAGAACCTTGTTTGATCTGTATTTTTTTAAATCCAAGTATTATTTGCATTGCCATAATACAGCAAAGCTCATATTTGTTAGCATTGGTAGGGTTCTTAGATTGCTTCTACAATTGCAGGTAATAAAAAATGGAGAAATGCTTGGTGTATCGCATCTAAGAAACAGAAGAGTTTTGTCCAATGGGTTTGTTTCATTAGGGAAGGAGGATCTTCAGGTGAACCATTTATTTTACACGTCGTTTTTTATGTCTTTTGCAGTTATGATATCTAACATGATATATGATATTACAGCTCATGTATAGTGATGGTGATAAGGCTTTTGGTACATCCACTGATCTCTGCATTGACGAGAGACTAAGAATCGCATCTGATGGCATTATTTTTGTCAAGTAGTTTCTTGTACAGTTTTGGAGTATTTTCTAGGTTTATCTTCAGCAAAAATTTCTCCTCGCATGTGAAATGATAGTGATTTATGTCGAACCTTGTGATAGTCAAAATGGTAAACCATATATAGTATTGTTCGGTGCACCTAAACATTTTACATGTTACTCCTTTGCAGCATGGAGATCTTCCGACCTCAGAAGGAACATGGTTTAGCGCAGACTGGTTTGAAAGGAAAATTTAAGATTACTACAAGATGTCTATGGCTTGATAATGGAAGATTGTTGGACGCACTCTACAAAGCAGCTCATGCTGCATTGTTAAGCTGTCCTATGAATTGTCCACTTAGTCACATGGAGAGGATGGTAGCTGAAATCTTGAGGAAAATGGTACGGAAGTATAGTGAGAAGAGGCCTGATGTCATTGCGGTTGCTATGGAGAACACCACAACAAGTTTCTCAGAACACCTCGATGCTAAATCATCTGGAAATTTTGAACCTTCCTCAGCTACTAGCCATCTGAGCAGGAGTCCAGCTATGAGTCTTGAAGGCAGTTATAAAACACACCCAGACAACCCAGAGGTGGATGCTGAAGGTACTCGTAACTGATTGTCTTATGAATCACTCTAATTCTATAGTATCTTCGAATAAGGTGTTGCATAGCATGTCTTGAAACTTTAGAGTGGTCTGCAGGGCAGGTATAGTCCTACACTCAAACGGGCATCAACCGTCTCATGCTGTATTGGCTTTTTAGTTTTTCATTAAATTCATATGGATGTGCATTGTCGCATGCCTTTCATCGTCTGATACTGTGTTGACCCTGTCACTACTTTCGTTACACAGAAGCCCTTCCTGAGGCCACGAGAACAGCACTGGATGATGCAACCACACTGTTATGCATCTATCATGCATAATGGATAATATCTGATGTTATGTTTCTTTCACCAGTGGAAATTTGCTCATGTTACATTCAGTAAGCCGGAATACCTCCAAGATTTAGATATTGTAATGAACAGATTCCATGTGAGATACGTTTTCCTTTTGGCAAAAGAATCCTTTCGCAAGAACATTCATTGTAACATTGAAGTATTGTATAAGCTTTTCCTGGTATTGTTTTAGAAACAGAGACCTATTTATGGAGGTTGGGAACAACACCTTGGATTGGAGCATACAGCCACTACCCCAAAAAGGTCCTACTTAGGCAACAACCAGGTATCATGCTTAAGAATGCTCACATTAAAAGACTTTACTGTTGCATAAAAGTTGAACATATTCTGATTATGATACTAGAGCAATTACAGAACCACCATTCTTTTGAGAAGCCTGTGAAGATTTACAACTAAAGCTGGGAATACTTTTTACAAGTGATGAATGGTGAGTAACCTCCTTGTTAATTGAAAATGGATGGTTAGTATTAGGATCATCTTTTTTTAATGTCCTGAAGTATGTCTGAACTAAAGCTGGGAATGCTTTCAAACTGCACATGAACAGGATATGAAGGCAGCCTTGTTCCAAAAGCAGTCTTTTGGTGATGTACATAGAGCTTTTGCATAGAGTAGTTTATGTGGCAGTTATCTCAAGAATTTTCATCTGGTGGATGTACAGGGTTCGTATAGCAACATTTCCTTGTAGAAAGTTGAAGTTGTATATCGAGGGTGGATTTACCTGTGTTTATCTTTTCGACCCTAAGCCTCTGGGAAGCTGTGAACCATAGCCTCATGAAATATGCCTGCTGTTAGCCTCATGAAATATGCCTGCTGTTGATTCAGTGTTTGTGTTTTTCTTGTTTGTCATTATTTTGTACTCGCTTTTAATATAACACACATTTTGTATATAAGTTACTGTGGTATTATATGTTCTCGTTGCAACGCACGGGCACTCACCTAGTAGAATCATTAAGTATCATACTATTGTTTCAAAACTGCAAAAAATACTACACTTCCAAACAGGACCTAATTGATTCAATTATTTTCTTTATTTTTCTTTGATACCAATTTTTAATATAGATTAAACTCATATTTTCAATTCAAAGTATTCGAATAACAAATAAACATTCAAATTAGACAAAGCAGACATCCAGGACAGGAGATGACATGCACACGCCTTAGAGTGGTGACATTAATCCTAATTTCCACTAAACCAACTAAAGGCAGCACGCAGCACATAAATTTGTCAAGCAAAATTTGATTTTAGCTAGGGAAAACCAACTTATTGAATTTTTAGAAACCATAAATCCGATTCTAGAAACAGAGATAAAAATTGACATGTTTGGAAGCATCACAGTTCAATAAACCAGTTTTTAGAAACTAGGTAATTCCAAATAGACTCTTAACTATAAGTAGAGATGATTCTAAGATCTAACAAATTGTGTACCTGTCGGGGACCATAATTAGGGGTACCCTCAAGGCTCCTAATTCTCAGCTGGTAACCCCCATCAGCACGAAGCTGCAAAGGCCTGATGAGTGCGACTAAGTCAGGGATCGGTCCATTCGAGGGACTCGATCACGTCTCGCCTGAGCCTAGCCTCGGGCAAGGGCAGCCGACCCCGGAGAATCTCCGTCTCGCCCGAGGCCCCCTCCAGCGACGAACATACTTTCGGCTCGCCCGAGGCCCTGTCTTCGTCAAGAAGCAACCCTGACCAAATCGCCGCGCCAACCGATCAAATCGCAGGAGCATTTAATGCAAAGGTGGCCTGACACCTTTATCCTGACGCGCGCCCTTCAGTCGACAGAGCCGAAGTGACCGCAGTCACTTCGCCGCTCCACTGACCGGCCTGACAGAAGGACAGCGCCGCCTGCGCCGCTCCGACTGTTGTGCCACTTGACAGAGTGAGGCTGACAGGCAGTCAGGCCCGGCCTCAGGCACCATAGGAAGCTCCGCTCCGCCCGACCCAGGGCTCGGACTTGGGCTCAGCCCCGGAAGATGGCGAACTCCGCTCCGCCCGACCCAGGGCTCGGACTCGGGCTCAGCCCCGGAAGACGGCGAACTCCGCTCCGCCCGACCCAGGGCTCGGACTTGGGCTCAGCCCCGGAAGACGGCGAACTCCGCTCCGCCCGACCCAGGGCTCGGACTTGGGCTCAGCCCCGGAAGACGACGAACTCCGCTTCGCCCGACCCCAGGGCTCGGACTCAGCCCTGGCCTCAGCCGACGATCTCCGCCTCGCCCGACCCAGGGGCTCGGACTCGACCTCAACCACGGAAGACAGACTCGACCTCGACCTCGGAGGAGCCTCCACATCGCCCAACCTAGGGCGCGGACCGGCCACGTCAACAGGAGGTGCCATCATTACCCTACCCCAAGCTGACTCAGGCTACAGGAAACAAGACTGGCGTCCCATCTGGCTCGCTCCGGCAGACAAAGTAATGATGGCGCCCCGCACGCTCTATGACGATGGCGGCTCTCAGCCCCCTTATGGAAGCAAGAGGACGTCAGCAAGGACTCGACGGCCCCGACAGCTGTCCTTCCGCCAGGCTCCAGCGCTCCTCCGACGACCACGACACCACACGAACCGGGTGCCAAAACCTCTCCGGCTGCCACGATGGCATGTACTTAGGGCGCTAGCTCTCCTCCGCTAGACACGTTAGCACTCTGCTACACCCCCATTGTACACCTGGATCCTCTCCTTACGCCTAAAAAAGGAAGGACCAGGGCCCTCTTACAAAGGGTTGGCCGCGCGGGGACGAGGACGGGACAGGCGCTCGCGTGAGGCCGCTCGCTCCCTCTCCCGCGCGGACGCTTGTAACCCCCTACTGCAAGCGCACCCGACCTGGGCGCGGGACGAACACGAAGGCCGCAGGATTTCCACCTCTCTCACACCCGTCTCCGGCTGCCTTTCCTCCCCCCTTCGCGCTCGGCCTCGCGCCGACCCATTTGGGCTGGGGCACGCGGCGACATTTCACTCGTCGGCCCAGGGACCCCCCGGTCTCGAAACGCCGACAGTTGGCGCGCCAGGTAGGGGCCTGCTGCGTGTTGACGAACAACTTCCCGTCAAGCTCCAGATGGGCAGTCTCCAGCAACCTCTCCAGCCCGGGACGGTGCTCCGTTTCAGGAGTCTTGAGTTCATGTCCCTCGACGGCAGCTACGACATGATACTCCTTCCCCCGCCGTGCGACAACGACAATGGCGGCCGACAGCCCGCCCGCCGGCGGCGGAATCGACGACGTCTTCCCCGCGTGGTGGAAGAACAACATTCGAGCTCACCTTGTCCTCTCCCCCGCCGATGGAGGAGGAGGCGGGGCAACCAAGGCCAAGCAGGAGGCGGCACCTCGTTGGCTGTCGAGCGAGTCGACGGCGCCGGCGCCCCAACAGGGGGCGCGTCGGGCATCGACCTCGCGTTTGAGACGAAGACGAGCGCCGTCTCCCCGCAACACGCCAATTCCGAGCAAACGGACGACGCCAGCACGCTCGCGAAAGGCTTGCTGGGCGTCACCCTCGTACCTGAGACGACGGTGCAGTCAGTCCCTGACGTGACTTCGTCACCGCCCGTCGACCAAGAGGTACCCACCGGTTCCCATCTCACGCCCTTTGGATTCAGCCTCGACCCGCCAAGCGACTTCGCTTTGGCGGATGCTCTCTTAGAGGCGAGTCCAAACCCTCTGGGGTTTCGTATGCGGTCACCCTGGGACCGGCTCGCGGACGTCTCGACCTACAGGCCCTCGGGGTCCGAGGAAGATGACGAGCCCAACTTCTGTTGGGATTTCTCCGGACTTGGCAACCCCAGTGCCATGCGAGACTTCATGACCGCATGCGACTACTGCCTTTCCGACTGTTCCGATGGTAGCCGCAGCCTCGGCAACGAGGACTGCGGCCCAAGTCGTGAATGTTTCCACGTCGATCTAGGGGGTCCCTCCGAAGGCAACCATCTTGGTATGCCGGAGAACGGTGATCTCCCTAGGCCTGTGCCACGCGTTGACATCCTACGGGAGCTAGTTGTGGTCCCTGTTCCGGCGGGGGGTCATGACCCACAGCTCGAGCAAATTCGCGGGGTGCCGGCCAGGCTCGACGAGGGAGCAGGAGCACTTGAGCCGATCCGCCGGGACGTCGGGCAGGAATGGGTGGGCCAGCCTCCGGCCGGAGGAGTGTGCCATCTACCCCAGGGTATCCAGCACCGCATCGCCGACGATGTCAGGATAAGGCCACCGCCCGCTTCCAGTGGGGTCGGCCAGAACCTGGCTGCAGCAGCAATGCTTCTTCGCGCAATGCCGGAGCCATCAACCACCGAGGGGCGGCGAATCCAGGGAGAGCTCAAGAATCTCCTGGAGGGCGCCGCGGTCCGACGGGCCGAGAGCTCCGCCTCCCGAAGGCAGGGGTACCCCTCGGAACATCGCGCCGCGACTTCCCGATTCATGCGGGAAGCCTCGGTTCACACCGGGCGCACGCGCAACACAGCGCCTGTGGCCCCGGGTCGCCTCGGCAACGAGCACCATCACCGCGACCGTCGGGCCCACCTCGACGAGAGGGTGCGCCGAGGCTACCACCCCAGGCGTGGGGGACGCTATGACAGCGGGGAGGATCGGAGTCCCTCGCCCGAACCACCCGGTCCGCAGGCTTTCAGCCGCGCCATACGACGGGCGCCGTTCCCGACCCGGTTCCGACCCCCGACTACTATCACAAAGTACTCGGAGGAGACGAGACCGGAACTGTGGCTCGCAGACTATCGGCTGGCCTGCCAACTGGGTGGAACGGACGATGACAACCTCATCATCCACAACCTCCCCCTGTTCCTCTCCGACACCGCTCGCGCCTGGTTGGAGCACTGAAAGGGAATTAGGCTTACACCTAGTTCCTAAATGATTTTGGTGGTTGAATTGCCCAACACAAATAAATGGACTAACTAGTTTGCTCTAGTATACAAGTTATACAGGTGCCAAAGGTTCACACAGCCAATAAAAAGACCAAGTATTGGGTTCAACAAAAGAGCAAAGGGACAACCGAAGGCACCTCTGGTCTGGCGCACCAGACTGTCCGGTGTGCCACCGGACAGTGTCCGGTGCACCAGAGGACTCCAACTCAAACTCGTCACCTTCGGGAAAAATCCAGAGGCGCTCCGCTATAATTCACCGGACTGTCCGGTGCTCTAAGGAAGAGCGGCCTCAAGAACTCGCCAGCTTCGGGAATTCACAACGGCTAGTCCGCTATAATTCACCGAACATGTCCGGTGTGCACCGGACTGTCCGGTGTGACAACAGAGCAACGGATATTCCGGCGCCAACGGCTACCTGCAGCGCATTAAATGCGCGCCAGCGCGCGCAGAAGTCAGGCACACCCATACTGGCGCATCGGACACTCTACAGTACATGTCCGGTGCGCCACCGGACATCCAGGTGGGCCCAGAAGACAGATCTCCAACGGTCGGAACCCAACGGCTTTGGTGACGTGGCTGGCGCACCGGACATGTCTGGTGTGCACCGGACTGTCCGGTGCACCATACGACAGTCAGCCCCACCAAACGGCTAGTTTGGTGGTTGGGGCTATAAATACCCCCAACCACCCACCATTCATTGCATCCAAGTTTTCCACTTCTCAACCACTTACAAGAGCTAGGCATTCAATTCTAGACACACCCAAGTGATCAAATCCTCTCCAATTCTACACAAGGCTTTAGTGATTAGCGAGAGAGATTTGTCGTGTTCTTTTGAGCTCTTGCGCTTGGATTGCTTCTTTTCTTTCTCACTTGTGCTTGTGATCAAAACTCCATTGTAATCAAGGCAAGAGGCACCAATTGTGTGGTGGCCCTTGCGGGGAAGTTTTGTTCCCGGTTTTGATTTGAGAAGAGAAGCTCACTCGGTCCGAGGGATCGTTTGAGAGAGGGAAAGGGTTGAAAGAGACCTGGTCTTTGTGACCACCTCAACAGGGAGTAGGTTTGCGAGAACCGAACCTCGGTAAAACAAATCCTTGTGTCTCACCGCTTTACTTGCCTGCGATTTGTTTTACGCCCTCTTGCGGACTCGTTTATATTTCTAACGCTAACCCGGCTTGTAGATGTGTTTATATTTGTAAATTTCAGTTTCGCCCTATTCACCCCCCCTCTAGGCGACTATCAATTGGTATCAGAGCTCAGTGCTTCATTAGAGCCTAACCGCTCGAAGTGATGTCGGGAGATCACGCCAAGAAGGAGATGGAGACCGGCGAAAAGCCCACTACAAGCCACGGGAGCACTTCATCGGAGAAGTCCCGCACCAAGAGGAAGGAGAAGAAGAAGGACTCCTCCAAAGGGAAGGAGAAGACATCTTCTTCACACCACAAAGAGAAGAAGGAGAAATCCTCTTCTCACAAGCCGCATCGGAGTGGGGACAAGAAAAAGAGGATGAGGAAAGTGGTCTACTACGAGACCGATTCTTCATCGGCATCCACCTCCGGCTCCGACGCGGCGTCCGTCACTTCTAAGCGCCAAGAGCATAAGAAGTATAGTAAGATTCCCCTACGCTACCCTCGCATTTCTAAACATACACCTTTACTTTCCGTCCCATTAGGCAAACCACCAACTTTTGATGGTGAAGATTATGCTAGGTGGAGTGATTTAATGCGATTTCATCTAACCTCGCTCCACAAAAGTATATGGGATGTTGTTGAGTTTGGTGCATAGGTTCCATCCATAGGGGATGAAAACTATGATGAGGATGAAGTAGCCCAAATCGAGCACTTCAACTCCCAAGCCACAACCATACTCCTCGCCTCTCTAAGTAGAGAGGAATATAATAAGGTGCAAGGGTTGAAGAATGCGAAGGAGATTTGGGATCTACTCAAGACCGCGCATGAGGGTGATGAACTCACCAAGATCACCAAGCGGGAAACGATCGAGGGGGAGCTCGGTCGCTTCCGTCTTCGCCAAGGGGAGGAGCCACAAGATATGTACAACCGGCTCAAGACCTTGGTGAACCAAGTGCGCAACCTCGAGAGCAAGAAATGGGATGACCACGAGGTGGTTAAGGTTATTCTTAGATCACTCATCTTCCTTAACCCCACTCAAGTTCAATTAATTCGTGGTAATCCTAGATACACACTAATGACTCCCGAGGAAGTTATCGGGAATTTTGTGAGCTTTGAATGTATGATCAAGGGCTCAAAGAAGATCAACGAGCTTGATGATCCCTCCACATCCGAAGCACAACCGGTGGCGTTCAAGGCAACGGAGGAGAAGAAGGAGGAGTCTACACCAAGTAGACAACCAATCGACGCTTCAAAGCTCGACAATGAGGAGATGGCTTTAATCATCAAAAGCTTTCGTCAAATCCTCAAGCAACGGAAGGGGAAGGATTACAAATCCCGTTCCAAGAAGGTTTGCTACAAGTGTGGTAAGCCCGGTCACTTTATTGCTAAATGTCCATTATCAAGTGACAGTGACAGGGATAACGACAAGAAGGGCAAGAGGAGAGAAAAGAAGAGGTATCACAAGAAGAGGGGCGATGCCCACATGTGCCGCGAGTGGGACTCCGACGAGAGCTCCACCAACTCCTCCGACGACGAGGACACCGCCAACATCGCCGTCACCAAGGGACTCCTCTTCCCAAACATCGGCCACAAGTGCCTCATGGCAAAGGACGGCAAGAGGAAGAAGGTTAAATCCAAATCATCCACTAAATATGAGTCTTCTAGTGATGATAATGCTAGTGATGAGGAGGATAACTTGCGTACCCTTTTTGCCAACCTTAACATGGAACAAAAAGAAAAATTAAATGAATTAATTAGTGCTATTCATGAAAAGGATGACCTTTTGGATTCCCAAGAGGACTTCCTAATTAAGGAAAATAAGAAACATGTTAAGGTTAAAAATGCTTATGCTCTAGAAATAGAAAAATGTGAGAAATTATCTAGTGAGCTAAGCACATGCCATGACACTATTACCAACCTTAGAAATGAAAATGCCAAATTAATTGCTAAGGTTGATTCTCATATTTGTAATGTTTCAACTTCCAATCCTAGAGATGATAATGTTGATTTACTTGCTAGGATTGATGAGTTGAATGTTTCTCTTGCTAGCCTTAGAATTGAGAATGAAAAATTGCTTACTAAGGCTAAAGATTTTGATGTTTGCAATGCTACTATTTCCGACCTTAGAACTAAGAATGATATATTGCATGCTAAGGTTGTAGAATTAAAATCTTGCAAAACCTCTACATCTACAGTTGAGCACACTTCCATTTGTACTAGATGTAGAGATGTTGATGTTAATGCTATTCATGATCACATGGCTTTAATTAAACAACAAAATGATCATATAGCAAAATTAGATGCTAAAATTGTCGAGCATAACTTAGAAAATGAAAAATTTAAATTTGCTCGTAGTATGCTTTATAATGGGAGACGCCCTGGCATCAAGGATGGCATTGGATTCCAAAGAGGAGACAATATCAAACTTAGTGCCCCTCCTAAAAAATTGTCTAACTTTGTTAAGGGCAAGGCTCCCATGCCTCAGGATAACGAGGGTTACATTTTATACCCTGCCGGTTATCCCGAGGACAAAATTAGGAGAATTCATTCTAGGAAGTCTCACTCTGGCCCTAACCATGCTTTCATGTATAAGGGTGAGACATCTAGCTCTAGGCAATCAACCCGTGCTAAGTTGCCTAAGAAGAAAACTCCTAATGCATCAAATGATCATGACATTTCATTCAAAACTTTTGATGCATCATATGTTTTAACTAACAAATCCAGCAAAGTAGTTGCCAAGTTTGTTGGGGGCAAACACAAGGGCTCCAAGACTTGTGTTTGGGTACCCAAAGTTCTTATTTCTAATGCCAAAGGACCCAAAACCGTTTGGGTACCTAAAGTCAAGAACTAAACTTGTTTTGTAGGTTTATGCATCCAGGGGCTCAAGTTGGATCATCGACAGCGGGTGCACAAACCACATGACTGGGGAGAAGAAAATGTTCTCCTCCTACGAGAAAAACCAAGATCCCCAACGAGCTATCACATTCGGGGATGGAAATCAAGGTTTGGTCAAAGGATTGGGTAAAATTGCTATATCACCTGACCATTCTATTTCCAATGTTTTTCTTGTAGATTCATTAGATTACAACTTGCTTTCTGTATCTCAGTTATGCAAAATGGGCTACAACTGTCTCTTTACTGATGTAGGTGTCACTGTCTTTAGAAGAAGTGATGATTCAATAGCATTTAAGGGTGTGTTAGAGGGTCAGCTATACTTAGTAGATTTTGATAGAGCTGAACTCGACACATGCTTAATTGCTAAGACTAACATGGGTTGGCTCTAGCACCGCCGACTAGCCCATGTTGGGATGAAAAATCTTCATAAGCTTCTAAAGGGAGAGCACATTTTAGGACTAACCAATGTTCATTTTGAGAAAGACAGAGTTTGTAGCGCATGCCAAGCAGGAAAGCAAGTTGGTGCCCATCATCCACACAAGAACATCATGACGACCGACAGGCCGCTTGAGCTACTCCACATGGATCTATTCGGCCCAATTGCTTACATAAGCATCGGCGGGAGTAAGTATTGTCTTGTAATAGTGGATGATTATTCTCGCTTCACTTGGGTATTCTTTTTGCAGGAAAAATCTCAAACCCAAGAGACCTTAAAGGGATTCTTGAGACGAGCTCAAAATGAGTTCGGCTTAAGGATCAAGAAAATTAGAAGCGACAACGGGACGGAGTTCAAGAACTCACAAATTGAAGGCTTCCTTGAGGAGGAGGGCATCAAGCATGAGTTCTCTTCTCCCTACACGCCACAACAAAATGGTGTAGTGGAAAGGAAGAATCGAACTCTATTGGACATGGCAAGAACCATGCTTGATGAATACAAGACTTCGGATCGGTTTTGGGCCGAGGCGGTCAACACCGCCTGCTACGCCATCAACCGGTTATATCTACACCGAATCCTCAAGAAGACATCTTATGAACTCCTAACCGGTAAAAAGCCCAATATTTCATATTTTAGAGTCTTTGGTAGCAAATGCCTTATACTTGTTAAAAGAGGTAGAAAATCTAAATTTGCTCCTAAGACTGTAGAAGGCTTTTTACTAGGATATGATTCAAACACAAGGGCATATAGAGTCTTTAACAAGTCCTCGGGACTAGTTGAAGTTTCTTGTGACGTTGTGTTTGATGAGACTAACGGCTCTCAAGTAGAGCAAGTTGATCTTGATGAGATAGGTAACGAAGAGGCACCATGCATCGCGCTAAGGAACATGTCCATTGGGGATGTGTGTCCTAAGGAATCCGAAGAGCCTCCAAATGCACAAGATCAACCGTCCTCCTCCACGCAAGCATCTCCACCAACTCAAAATGAGGATGAAGCTCAAGTTGATAAAGTAGAAGATCAAGCAAAAGAACCACCTCAAGATGATGGCAATGATCAAGGGGGAGATACAAATGATCAAGACAAGGAGGATGAAGAGCAAAAGCCGCCACACCCAAGAGTCCACCAAGCAATCCAACGAGATCACCCCGTCGACACCATCCTAGGCGACATTCATAAGGGGGTAACCACTCGATCTCGTGTTGTACATTTTTGTGAGCATTACTCTTTTGTTTCCTCTATTGAGCCACACAGGGTAGAGGAAGCACTCCAAGATTCGGATTGGGTGGTGGCGATGCAAGAGGAGCTCAACAACTTCACTAGGAATGAGGTATGGCATTTAGTTCCACGTCCTAACCAAAATGTTGTAGGAACCAAGTGGGTTTTCCGCAACAAGCAAGATGAGCATGGTGTGGTGACAAGGAACAAAGCTCGACTTGTAGCCAAAGGATACTCGCAAGTCGAAGGTTTGGAT
Source organism: Zea luxurians (assembly GCA_029449295.1). Taxonomy (NCBI): domain Eukaryota; kingdom Viridiplantae; phylum Streptophyta; class Magnoliopsida; order Poales; family Poaceae; genus Zea; species Zea luxurians. The sequence continues at coordinate 168,136,308 of JAOPSE010000005.1, read as the reverse complement.
TTTGGTGAAACCTATGCACCAGTAGCTAGGCTTGAGTCAATTCGTATATTATTGGTCTATGCTACTTACCATGGCTTCAAGCTTTATCAAATGGACGTGAAAAGTGCCTTCCTCAATGGACCAATCAAGGAAGAGGTCTACGTTGAGCAACCTCCCGGCTTTGAAGATAGTGAGTACCCTAACCATGTCTATAGGCTCTCTAAGGCGCTTTATGGGCTCAAGCAAGCCCCAAGAGCATGGTATGAATGCCTAAGAGATTTCCTTATAGCCAATGGCTTCAAAGTCGGCAAGGCCGATCCTACTTTATTCACTAAAACTCTTGACAATGATTTGTTTGTATGCCAAATTTATGTTGATGATATTATATTTGGGTCTACTAACGAATCTACATGTGAAGAATTTAGTAGGATCATGACACAAAAATTCGAGATGTCGATGATGGGGGAGTTGCAGTATTTTCTAGGATTCCAAGTCAAGCAACTCCAAGAAGGCACCTTCATTAGCCAAACCAAGTATACTCAAGACATTCTAACCAAGTTTGGAATGAAGGATGCTAAGCCCATCAAGACACCCATGGGAACCAATGGGCATCTCGACCTCGACACGGGAGGTAAATTCGTCGATCAAAAGGTATACCGGTCGATGATAGGATCATTACTCTATTTATGTGCATCTCGACCGAACATTATGCTTTCCGTTTGCATGTGTGCAAGATTCCAATCCGACCCTAAGGAATCTCACCTTACGGTCGTAAAACGAATCTTGAGATGTTTGGCTTATACTTTTAAGTTTGGGCTTTGGTACCCTCGGGGATCCACATTTGATTTGATTGGTTATTCGGATGCCGATTGGGCAGGGTGTAAGATTAATAGAAAGAGCAGATCGGGGACTTGCCAGTTCTTGGGAAGGTCCTTAGTGTCTTGGGCTTCAAAGAAGCAAAATTCGGTCGCTCTTTCTACCGCCGAAGCCGAGTACATTGTCGCAGGCCATTGTTGCGCGCAATTGCTTTGGATGAGGCAAACCCTGTGGGACTATGGTTACAAATTAACCAAAGTCCCTTTACTATGTGATAATGAGAGTGCAATTAAGATGGCGGATAATCCCGTTGAGCATAGCCACACTAAACACATAGCCATTCGGTATCATTTTCTTAGGGATCACCAACAAAGGGGAGATATCGAGATTTCTTACATTAACACTAAAGATCAATTAGCCGATATCTTTACCAAACCTCTTGATGAACAAACTTTTAACAAACTTAGGCATGAGCTCAATATTCTTGATTCGCGCAATTTCTTTTGCTAAATTGCACACATAGCTCATTTGTATACCTTTGATCATGTCTCTTTCATATGCTATGACTAATAATTTTTCAAGTATATTCCAAACCAAGTCATAGGTATATTGAAAGGGAATTGGAGTCTTCGGCGAAGACAAAGGCTTCCACTCCGTAACTCATACTTCGCCGTCGCTTCGCGTATCTCTCCATCTTTTTGGGAGAGTTCAAAGCAAAAGGACTTCGTCTTTGGTACAATCTTCACTCATTTATTCATGACCAAAGGGGAAGAAAGTACTTCAAGGGCTTATATCTCACTCAAAGTATCCGTTTTTGGCGATTCATGCCAAAGGGGGAGAAAGTATTAGCCCAAAGCAAAAGGACCGCACCACCACATAATTTTAAAACTAATAATTTTCAAATTGGTATCTCATTGTGTTCAAAAGGGGGAGAAAATAGTATTTTCAAATTGATATCTTAAAACCCTCTTGAACACTAAGAGGAGGATTTCATTAAGGGGGGAGTTTTGTTTAGTCAAAAGAAAAGCATTTGAAACAGGGGGAGAAAATTTCAAATCTTGAAAATGCTTTAATCTTATTCATTTACCTTTGACTATTTGCAAAAGAACCTTGAAAAGGATTTACAAAAGAATTTGCAAAAACAAAACATGTGGTGCAAGCATGGTCCAAAATGTTAAAAACAAAGAAACAATCCATGCATATCTTGTAAGTATTTATATTGGCTCAATTCCAAGCAACCTTTGCACTTACATTATGCAAACTAGTTCAATTATGCTTTTCTATACTTGCTTTGGTGTGTGTTGGCATCAATCACCAAAAAGGGGGAGATTGAAAGGGAATTAGGCTTACACCTAGTTCCTAAATGATTTTGGTGGTTGAATTGCCCAACACAAATAAATGGACTAACTAGTTTGCTCTAGTATACAAGTTATACAGGTGCCAAAGGTTCACACTTAGCCAATAAAAAGACCAAGTATTGGGTTCAACAAAAGAGCAAAGGGACAACCGAAGGCACCTCTGGTCTGGCGCACCGGACTGTCCGGTGTGCCACCGGACAGTGTCCGGTGCACCAGAGGACTCCAACTCAAACTCGTCACCTTCGGGAAAAATCTAGAGGCGCTCCGCTATAATTCACCGGACTGTCCGGTGTACACCGGACAGTGTCCGGTGCTCCAAGGAAGAGCGGCCTCAGGAACTCGCCAGCTTCGGGAATTCACAACGGCTAGTCCGCTATAATTCACCGGACATGTCCGGTGTGCACCGGACTGTCCGGTGTGACAACGGAGCAACGGATATTTCGGCGCCAACGGCTACCTGCAGCGCATTAAATGCGCGCCAGCGCGCGCAGAAGTCAGGCACGCCCATACTGGCGCACCAGACACTCTACAGTACATGTCCGGTGCGCCACCGGACATCCAGGCGGGCCCAGAAGACAGAGCTCGAACGGTCGGAACCCAACGGCTTTGGTGACGTGGCTGGCGCACCGGACATGTCCGGTGTGCACCGGACTGTCCGGTGCACCATACGACAGTCAGCCCCACCAAACGGCTAGTATGGTGGTTGGGGCTATAAATACCCCCAACCACCCACCATTCATTGCATCCAAGTTTTCCACTTCTCAACCACTTACAAGAGCTAGACATTCAATTCTAGACACACCCAAGTGATCAAATCCTCTCCAATTCCACACAAGGCTTTAGTGATTAGCGAGAGAGATTTGTCGTGTTCTTTTGAGCTCTTGCGCTTGGATTGCTTCTTTTCTTTCTCACTTGTGCTTGTGATCAAAACTCCATTGTAATCAAGGCAAGAGACACCAATTGTGTGGTGGCCCTTGCGGGGAAGTTTTGTTCCCGGTTTTGATTTGAGAAGAGAAGCTCACTCGGTCCGAGGGATCGTTTGAGAGAGGGAAAGGGTTGAAAGAGACCCGATCTTTGTGACCACCTCAACGGGGAGTAGGTTTGTGAGAACCGAACCTCGGTAAAACAAATCCTTGTGTCTCACCGCTTTACTTGCCTGCGATTTGTTTTACGCCCTCTTGCAGACTCGTTTATATTTCTAACGCTAACCCGGCTTGTAGGTGTGTTTATATTTGTAAATTTCAGTTTCGCCCTATTCACCCCCCCTCTAGGCGACTATCAAGCACCTGCCTCCGGGGCAAATCTCCAACTGGGACGACCTGGTCCAAGCCTTCGCCGGCAATTTCCAGGGCACGTACGTGCGCCCCGGAAACTCCTGGGACCTCCGAAGCTGCCGGCAGCAGCCTGGAGAGTCTCTCCGGGACTACATCCGGCGATTCTCGAAGCAGCGCACCGAGCTGCCCAACATCACCGATTCAGATGTCATCGGCGCGTTCCTCGCCGGCACCACCTGCCGCGACCTGGTGAGCAAGCTGGGTCGCAAGACCCCCACCAGGGCGAGCGAGCTGATGGACATCGCCACCAAGTTCGCCTCTGGCCAGGAGGCGGTTGAGGCTATCTTCCGAAAGGACAAGCAGCCCCAGGGCCGCCCACCGGAAGATGCCCCCGAGCCGTCAACTCAGCGCGGCACCAAGAAGAAGAGCAGGAAGAAGTCGCAAGCGAAACACGACGCCGCCGACGCGGACCTTGTCGCCGCCGCCGAGTACAAGAACCCTCGGAAACCCCCCGGAGGTGCCAACCTCTTTGACAGGATGCTCAAGGAGCCGTGCCCCTATCATCAGGGGCCCGTCAAGCACACCCTTGAGGAGTGCGCTATGCTTCGGCGCCACTTCCATAGGGTCGGGCCACCCGCGGAGGGTGGCCGGGCCCGCGACGACGACAAGAAGGAGGATCACTGGGCAGGAGAGTTCCCCGAGGTCTGCGACTGCTTCATGATCTACGGTGGGCAAGCGGCGAACGCCTCGGCTCGGCACCGCAAGCAAGAACGTCGGGAGGTCTGTTCGATAAAGGTGGCGGCGCCAGTCTACCTAGACTGGTCCGACAAGCCCATCACCTTCGACCAAGCCGACCACCCCGACCACGTGCCGAGCCCGGGGAAATACCCACTCGTTGTCGACCCCGTCATCGGCGACATCAGGCTCACCAAGGTCCTCATGGACGGAGGAAGCAGCCTCAACATCATCTACGCCGAGACCCTCGGGCTCCTGTGTGTTGATTTGTCCTCGGTCCGAGCAGGTGTTGCGCCTTTCCACGGGATCATCCCCGGGAAGCGCGTCCAGCCCCTCGGACAACTCGACCTTCCTGTCTGCTTCGGAACACCCTCCAACTTCCGAAGGGAGACCCTCACGTTCGAGGTGGTCGGGTTCCAAGGAACCTACCATGCAGTATTGGGGAGGCCATGCTACGCGAAGTTCATGGTCGTCCCCAACTACACCTACCTCAAGCTCAAGATGCCGGGCCCCAACGGGGTCATCATCGTCGGCCCCACGTACAAACACGCGTTCGAATGCGACGTGGAGTGCGTGGAGTACGCCGAGGCCCTCGCCGAATCTGAGGCCCTCATCGCCGACCTGGAGATCCTCTCTAAGGAGGTGACAGACGTGAAGCGTCACGCCGGCAACTTCGAGCCAGCGGAGACGGTCAAGTCCGTCCCCCTCGACCCCAGCAGCGACGCCTCGAAGCAGATCCGGATCGGCTCCGAGCTCGATCCCAAATAGGAAGCAGTGCTCGTCGACTTTCTCCGCGCGAACGCCGACATTTTCGCGTGGAGTCCCTCGGACATGCCCGACATACCGAGGGATGTCGCCGAGCACTCGCTGGATATCCAAGCTGGAGCCCGACCCGTGAAGCAGCCTCTGCGCCGATTCGACGAAGAAAAGCGCAGAGCCATTAGCGAGGAGATCCACAAGCTAATGGCGGCAGGGTTCATCAAAGAGGTATTCCATCCCGAATGGCTTGCCAACCCTGTGCTTATGAGAAAGAAAGGAGGGAAATGGCGGATGTGTGTAGACTACACTGGTCTAAACAAAGCATGTCCGAAGGTTCCCTACCCTCTGCCTCGCATCGATCAAATCGTGGATTCCACTGCTGGGTGCGAAACCCTGTCTTTCCTCGATGCCTACTCAGGGTATCACCAAATCAGGATGAAGGAGTCCGACCGGCTCGCGACTTCTTTCATCACGCCCTTCGGCATGTACTGCTATGTCACCATGCCGTTCGGCTTGAGGAATGCGGGTGCGACGTACCAGTGGTGCATGAACCATGTGTTCGGCCAACACATTGGCCGGACGGTCGAGGCCTACGTCGATGACATCGTAGTCAAGACGAGGAAAGCCTCCGACCTCCTTTCCGACCTTAAAGTGACATTCCGATGTCTCAAGGCGAAAGGCGTGAAGTTCAATCCCGAAAAGTGTGTCTTCGGGGTGCCCCGAGGCATGCTTTTGGGGTTCATCGTCTCCGAGCGGGGCATCAAAGCCAACCCGGAGAAGATCGCAGCCATCACCAGCATGGGGCCCATCAAGGACTTGAAAGGCGTACAGAGGGTCATGGGATGTCTTGCGGCTCTGAGCCGCTTCATCTCACGCCTCGGCGAAAGAGGCCTGCCTCTGTACCACCTCTTAAGGAAGGCCGAGTGCTTCACTTGGACCCCTGAGGCCGAGGAAGCCCTCGGGAACCTGAAGGCGCTCCTCACGAACGCGCCCATCTTAGTGCCCCCCGCTGCCGGAGAAGCCCTCTTGATCTACGTCGCCGCGACCACTCAGGTGGTTAGCGCCGCGATTGTGGTTGAGAGACGAGAAGAGGGGCATGCATTGCCCGTCCAGAGGCTAGTCTACTTCATCAGCGAGGTACTGTCCGAGACCAAAATCTGCTACCCACAAGTTCAGAAGCTGCTGTACGCGGTGATCCTGACGCGGCGGAAGTTGCGACACTACTTCGAGTCTCATCCGGTAACTGTGGTGTCATCCTTCCCCCTGGGGGAGATCATCCAGTGCTGAGAGGCCTCGGGTAGAATCGCGAAGTGGGCAGTGGAAATCATGGGCGAAACAATCTCGTTCGCCCCTCGGAAGGCCATCAAGTCCCAGGTCTTGGCGGACTTCGTGGCTGAATGGGTCGACACCCAGCTCCCAATAGCTCCGATCCAACCGGAGCTCTGGACCATGTTCTTCGACGGGTCGCTGATGAAGACAGGAGCCGGCGCAGGCCTACTCTTCATCTCGCCCCTCGGGAAGCACCTACGCTACGTGCTACGCCTCCATTTCTCGGTGTCCAACAATGTGGCTGAGTACGAGGCTCTGGTCAACGGGTTGCGGATCGCCATCGAGCTAGGGGTCCGACGCCTCGACGCTCGCGATGACTCGCAGCTCGTCATTGACCAGGTCATGAAGAACTCCCACTGCCGCGACCCGAAGATGGAGGCCTACTGCGATGAGGTTCGGCGCCTGGAAGACAAGTTCTATGGGCTCGAGCTCAACCACATCGCCCGGCGCTACAACGAGACTGCGGACGAGCTGGCTAAAATAGCCTCGGGGCGAACAACGGTTCCCCCGGACGTCTTCTCCCGAGACCTGCATCAACCCTCCGTCAAGATCAACGACACGCCCGAGCCCGAGGCACCCTCGGCGCTGCCCGAGGCACCCTCAGCTTGGCCCGAGGCACCCTCGGTTCAGCCCGAGGCACCCTCGGCCCCCGAGGGTGAGGCACTGCGCGTCGAGGAGGAGCGAAGCGGGGTCACGCCTAATCGAAACTGGCAGACCCCGTACCTGCAATATCTCCACCGAGAGGAGCTACCCCTCGACCGAGCCGAAGCTCGGCGGTTGGCGCGACGCGCCAAGTCGTTCGTCTTGCTGGGAGACGGGAAGGAGCTCTACCACCGCAGCCCCTCAGGCATCCTCCAGCGATGCATTTCCATCGCCGAAGGTCAGAAGCTCCTGCAAGAGATACACTCGGGGGCTTGCGGCCATCACGCAGCACCTCGAGCCCTTGTTGGAAACGCCTTCTGACAAGGTTTCTACTGGCCGACGGCGGTGGCCGACGCCACTAGAATTGTCCGCACCTGCGAAGGGTGTCAGTTCTACGCAAGGCAGACCCACCTGCCTGCTCAGGCTCTGCAGACGATACCCATCACCTGGCCTTTTGCTGTGTGGGGTCTGGACCTCGTGGCCCCTTGCAGAAGGCACCCGGGGGCTACACGCACCTGTTGGTCGCCATCGACAAATTCTCCAAGTGGATCGAGGTCTGACCCCTAAACAGCATCAGGTCCGAGCAGGCGATGCCATTCTTCACCAACATCATCCATCGTTTCAGGGTCCCGAACTCCATCATCACCAACAACGGCACCCAGTTCACGGGCAGAAAGTTCCTGGACTTCTGCGAGGATCACCACATTCGGGTGGACTGGGCCGCCGTGGCTCACCCCATGACGAATGGGCAAGTAGAGCGTGCCAATGGCATGATTCTACAAGGGCTCAAGCCTCGGATCTACAACGACCTCAACAAGTTCGGCAAGCGATGGATGAAGGAACTCCCCTCGGTGGTCTGGAGCCTGAGGACAACGCCGAGCCGAGCCACGGGCTTCACGCCGTTCTTTCTAGTCTATGGGGCCAAGGCCATCTTGCCCACAGACTTAGAATACGGTTCCCCGAGGACGAGGGCCTACGCCGACCAAAGCAACCAAGCTAGTCGAGAAGACTCGCTGGACCAGCTGGAAGAGGCTCGGGACCTGGCCTTACTACACTCGGTGCGGTACCAGCAGTCCCTGCGACGCTACCATGCCCGAGGGGTCCGGTCCCGAGACCTCCAGGTGGGCGACCTGGTGCTTCGACTGTGACAGGACGCCCGAGGGCGGCACAAGCTCACGCCTCCCTGGGAAGGGCCGTTCGTCATCGCCAAAGTTCTGAAGCCCAGAACGTACAAGCTGGCCAACTGTCAAGGCGAGGTCTTCAGCAACGTTTGGAACATCCAACAGCTACATCGCTTCTACCCTTAAGATGCTTTCAAGTTGTTCATATACCTCGCTCCCATGCAAAGTTTAGTCGTCAAGGAAGGGTCAGCCTTCCCTCGGCAAAGCTCGACCCTCCCTCGGGGGCTAAAAGGGGGGAACCCCCTCTGCGTCGAAATTTTTCCTCCAAAAAAGATCCTTTCTGCCAGAATGTCTTTCGTGCTTTTCGACTACTTCGAAAGTGGATCCTGAAAACGACGGAGTACACGTAAGCAGCCAAGGCTGACCGAGCCGAGGGACTCCTACGCCTCTGGGATACGGATACCTCACTCACCACCTTCTGCGATAAGTAACTCACGTTCGGATAAGTGATTCCGCGGACCGAACAAGTCTTCACGTTCGAAAGCTCCTCTGCCGAAGCGATTCTTCGAGCCTTCTCGACTGCGTCGGTGACAGAACCCTATGGACGGGCAAGAGTGCGCGTAAGCGGCAAGGCCGACCGAGCCGAGGGATTCCTACGCCTCCGGGATACGGATACCTCACTCATCACCTTCCGTGAAAAGCAACTCTCGCTCGCACAGACAATTCTGTTACCGACGAAAAAGTCCAGATACTCGAAACAAGGGGAAAAGAAACGCAGCTTTACAACACGGCGAGGGCGTGTTTGGGCCTCGGCGGCCACAGAAAACACACACTACAAGATAATCCGATCCTGCAGGCTCAGATCTCGACAGTTGAAGGGAGCAGCAGCACCCTCGGCGTCGACTACACCTTTGGCGAGGTCCGACCTAGCCTCCGACGGCGACGTGGTCCGAGGATCTCCACTCTGAAGGACGACTTCATCATCACGCCCGGGCCATCGCCGCCTGGGTCTCCTCCAAGAATCCGGCTCGAGCAGGCGGCTCGGCTGGTCACCCCGAGGCCTCGGCCAGCTGTCCCCCGAAGACATCAGCCCGGCCCGAGGCCTCGGCAGATCAACTTCAGCGTCGGTCCCGCTAACAGACGACCCGGCCAGGCTCCAGCCGACCAAGTCTTCTTTTTGAGCCAACTCTGCCTCTGTCCGTGCTGACACCGCTACCCCTGGCTTTGGCTCATCGAAGAGTGGCCGAGGGGTTCCTTTAACTAAGCAAGAGAAGCCTCGGATAGCAAGGCCGACCGAGCCGAGGGACTCCTACGCCTCCGGGATACGGATACCTCACTCGTCACCTTTGCACGGGGCGACTCACGCTTGGTGAAGCGGTTCAGACAACCAACAGGCGAGTCTTAGTGCTCGAAAATGAGGAAAAAATATGACTGCACGCCAAAAATACATACATGTTCAGGCCTCGACAGCCACAATGAACAAAAACACTGGCATTCAAGGTGCCATTACGAACGGAACTCCGGTTCCACCTCCGCAGGTACGAACAACCCCACTCGATTGGGGGGCCTGCGGAGCAACGGAAGACCAACGAACGGCTCGCCGTCGCCCCCTCTAGCAGCGGCGACGACGACGACTTCTGCTCCGGGGGGCCGAACAGCAGCAGCGACGACCTTAGGGCGGATGCTGCTGCCATGAGGCCCTCGCCCGTGCCCAAACTCGTGAGGCAAGGACGGGCAGAAGGCCGTAGAGTTAGAGGTCGGTCCGTGGGCGGCCCCGGCTATCTCGTCGGCGGAAGAACCTCTTCCAGCTGCCGTGGCGGAAGGCGGCGCCGAGAGCGGCTCCTAAGCCACTCGGGTCCGAGAGCCAGGCACGCGGCAGCTGCTAGCGCCACGAACGGCGAGCGCCCTTCCCCCCGATCACTAAGGGAAGGAGCAGGCCACCGCCCACGCAGGGGCTGACCCCAACTCGGCACACTCCCCTCCCCAGCACTGATGATGAAAATTCTTGAGGCTGAGGGAGGGGCAGAGGCCGCAGCTCGGCTTGCTTTCCCCCGCCACCGAACTGGAGGTCACCGTCTTGGGTGACCGCCGGTGGAGGGGTGCAGCCGGGCTGCATGATGAAAATCCTTGAAGCCGAACGATGGTTGAAAGGTACCAACTCCCACGGAGTTGCGTTCCCCCAACAACAAGGCGGAAGGACTGCGGGTGTCCCCCATCTAGGGGCTCGGAAGGTGGAAAGACACGATGCATAAGGGAGCACGAAGACATGGTCGCCTTTCAAGGGGGTCACCCTCCTTTTAAAGGCGACTCTCCCTGCCTGCGTCCCCAGCCGTCGTGGGCTGAGTCTTCCCCAACACGCTCCAAGGTCCTCCCCCTACGGCGCGGGGGCTGGGTCCCATACGTCATGCAAATTGGCCCAGAGCAGAAGAAGCCAAACCGCCGCGCGCGGTGCATGCAACCGTCCAGCGGTTACAAGCGCCCCTCCACTTTCGCCCAGACCAGCGGATGAAAGGGCGGGCAGCCATGCAGGCGGCATGCAACCGCGCCAAGTGGGCGCACCTCTCCGACTTCCAACGCACCCAGCATGGGGGGCCCACGCCCACGCGTCATGCAACCGGCGCACCGGTCGCTACGTGCAAGCAACTGCACCGCCACTCGCACCACTACCGTGCCTCCTCGACTGCGAAACCAGTACCGTGACTCGAAGCGACCCAGCGCATGACCCAGCAGCGCCAGCCTGGCGCGACGGTCAATGCGGCCAAAAATGGGCCGACAGTAATGGCGGTGGCAGGCGGGCAGGAGTAGCGGTCACGTCGTCAACCAAGCTTACGTCCCATCCGGGGGCAGCGAGAGAACCCTCTCTCACGGCGTGAAGACGACGTGCCCGTGTTCCGTTCCTCGAACGGCTCGCGCACGCGCAACGGCCGCCCCGCGAACCACTCGCCCCGTCGCATTAACTTCGCGGCGGGACAGGCGGCGCCTCTGGCAGGAGAAGCAAGCGACGCTTCGCCTTCGCCATAATGACCGCGTCAAAAAAGGTACGCTGCGTCGTTCGCTTTCGTATCCTTTTCCTCTTTCTCTCTCTTACAACAGGGACCGGGAAAGGGGGATACCTCGAAAAGGATCCTTCTCCGTGAAGGAAACAGGCTCCGAGCCTCCCTACTGATCAGAGGTTCGAAGGCTGGCCCCTCGAAGGGTTTAACAGCCGCCTCAGAGCACGTGGGCTCCACACCCACTACTGGTCAGAGGTTCGAAGGCCGGCCCCTCGGAAGGGTTCGACGACCGCCTCAGGCCACTCGGGCTCCGCGCCCACTACTGATCAGGGGTTCGAAGGCTGGCCCTCGAAGGGTTCACAGCCGCCTCGGACACAGAGCGAGGGATGACCATGGGTACGTTCGATACAAAACCAAGGCTCGGGCTACGCTCCCGAGGTACCCTAGGACATTTCCGAGACCAGCGGGAACGATCTTGTAACGGAATCCCATCAGAGGGAGGCATCGAGCCCTCGGACCCCGTCGACAGGGGACCGGGTCCAGCAGATCACCCGCAGGTACTTTTGGGCGCGCCTCTGGGCCTCTAGCCAACCCCTAACAAATGGGGCACGGACGTCCGCTCGGATTGCCCGCCAGCAGCTCACCGGAGACACCATGTTCGGCGCCCTCCAAGGGCAACATGGCACTTTCCCCCCTCCTCCTTGCGAAAAGGCGACGCAGGGGCGTATGTAAAAAGTTGAGTCTGTCCCTGACCGTCCTCTTGCCCTGTGCAGAGGCTCGGGGGCTGCTCTCGCAAACCCGGCTCCGGCCAAACCGTTGACAGCGTCAACATACCAGCCCGAGAATTTGGGACCCGACCGTGCACCCGGGCTACGACTAGCTCGCATGAAGGAACGACCAGACCAGCCGAAGCATTGCGCGAGGCATTAAGACCTCGGAGGAGTCAAACCACTCCTCCGAGGCCTCGGGGGCTACACCCGGCGGGTGCGCTCACGCGCACCATCCGGAACAAAACGCAACCGAGAAAGGCTGGTTCCCTTCCAAAAAAGTGCGACAAAAGCCTCTAAGCGAGTGTTAACACTCCCTTCGAGGCTCGGGGGCTACTGTCGGGGACCATAATTAGGGGTACCCTCAAGGCTCCTAATTCTCAGCTGGTAACCCCCATCAGCACGAAGCTGCAAAGGCCTGATGGGTGCGACTAAGTCAGGGATCGGTCCATTCGAGGGACTCGATCATGCCTCGCCTGAGCCTAGCCTCGGGCAAGGGCAGCCGACCCCAGAGGATCTCCGTCTCGCCCGAGGCCCCCTCCAGCGACGAACATACTTCCGGCTCACCCGAGGCCCTGTCTTCGCCAAGAAGCAACCCTGACCAAATCGCCATGCCAACCGATCAAATCGCAGGAGCATTTAATGCAAAGGTGGCCTGACACCTTTATCCTGACGTGCGCCCTTCAGTCGACAGAGCCGAAGTGACTGCAGTCACTTTGCCGCTCCACTGACCGGCCTAACAGAAGGACAGCGCCACCTGCGCCGCTCCGACTGCTGTGCCACTTGACAGAGTGAGGCTGACAGGCAGTCAGGCCCGGCCTCAGGCACCATAGGAAGCTTCGCTCCGCCCGACCTAGGGCTCGACTTGGGCTCAGCCCCGGAAGACGGCGAACTCCGCTCCGCCCGACCCAGGGCTTGGACTCGGGCTCAGCCCCGGAAGACGGCGAACTCCGCTCCGCTCGACCCAGGGCTCGGACTTGGGCTCAGCCCCAGAAGACGGCGAACTCCGCTCCGCCCGACCCAGGGCTCGGACTTGGGCTCAGCCCCGGAAGACGGCGAACTCCGCTCCGCCCGACCCAGGGCTCGGACTTGGGCTTAGCCCCAGAAGACGACGAACTCCGCTTTGCCCGACCCCAGGGCTCGGACTCAGCCCTGGCCTCAGCCGACGGTCTCCGCCTCGCCCGACCCAGGGGCTCGGACTCGACCTCGGCCACGGAAGACAGACTCGACCTCGACCTCGGAGGAGCCTCCACATCGCCCAACCTAGGGCGCGGACCGGCCACGTCAACAGGAGGCGCCATCATTACCCTACCCCAAGCTGACTCAGGCTACGGGAAACAAGACCGGCGTCCCATCTGGCTCGCTCCGCCAGACAAAGTAATGATGGCGCCCCGCACGCTCTATGACGATGGCGGCTCTCAGCCCCCTTATGGAAGCAAGAGGACGTCAGCAAGGACTCGACAGCCCCGACAGTTGTCCTTCCGCCAGGCTCCAGCGCTCCTCCGACGGCCACGACACCACACGAACCGGGTGCCAAAACCTCTCCGGCTGCCACGATGGCATGTACTTAGGGCGCTAGCTCTCCTCGGCTAGACATGTTAGCACTCTGCTACACCCCCATTGTACACCTGGATCCTCTCCTTACACCTATAAAAGGAAGGACCAGGGCCCTCTTACAGAGGGTTGGCCGCGCGGGGACGAGGACGGGACAGGCGCTCGCGTGAGGCCGCTCGCTCCCTCTCCCGCGCGGACGCTTGTAACCCCCTACTGCAAGCGCACCCGACCTGGGCAAGGGACGAACATGAAGGCCGCGGGATTTCCACCTCTCTCACGCCCGTCTCCGGCTGCCTTTCCTCCCCCCTTCGCGCTCGGCCTCGCGCCGACCCATCTGGGCTGGGGCATGCGACGACATTTCACTCGTCGGCCCAGGGACCCCCCGGTCTCGAAACGCCGACACTACCATTCTCCTTCTAACACATGATATCCAATGTTTGCATGTTTCATTCCAGCATGAAAGCGTGGATTAGTGGTGAGAAAAGTTGTTCCTAAATTGTTGCGCTAAAGATATTGATTTCTAGGTCGTGGCACACCTAATTATTCGAGGTTGATTGAACACAAACGATTTCAGACATAGCATTTGCCGCTGGCTTATATTCTGTTTTTGTACTTGAGCAAGATATAATAGTTAGTTTCTTGGCACTCAAGTTCGTGGTTTCTAGAATAGGGGACAATAAGATTTGTTTTTCGGCAGGGGTGCTAGCGCGGACTCACTCCAAACGGTGAGCTACGGAGGGGTTGAAGATACATCTAAGACTGGGTTATACTGATTCAGTCCGAAGCCATAGTCTAATAAAGTGCCGACAGTAGTATTGCTTGGAGCGTATTACAACTGGTGCTTGTGTGAAGCTGTGTCATGTGTCCTAGATGATGGATGTTGTCTTGCCCTTTTTATAACTTAAGGGTAGACCATATAATAAGAATTTGTATTCTACCAGGTGGAGTTCAGCCTCCTACTTCTGGGCCTCGTAGCCTCTATCGTTTCGTCTGTTGGGTCATGCTTCTGAGCCTCGTCGTCTGCTAGGTCGTGCGCGCACCGTAACTCTAGTATTGTCGGGGACCATAATTAGGGGTACTCCCAAAACTCCTAAACTCGGCTGGTAATCACCATCAGCACAAAGCTGCAAAGGCCTGATGGGCGCAATTCAGGTCAAGGCTCCGTCCACCCAAGGGACGCGATCTCGCCTCGCCCGAGCCCAGCCTCGGACAGGAACAGTAGACCCAGGTGGATTCACGCCTCTAAGAGCACCTAGAGGGGGGTGAATAGGTGATCCTGTAATACTTCAAAACTTAAGCCACAAAACTTGGTTAATCGTTAGCACAATAATTGCTAAGTGGCTAGAGAGGAATCCTCAACAAAACACAATAACCAACAAAGATCAATCACAGAGATGGCACGGTGGTTATCCCGTGGTTCGGCCAAGACCAACGCTTGCCTACTCCACGTTGTGGCATCCCAACGGACGAGGGTTGCAATCAACCCCTCTCAAGCGATCCAAAGACCCACTTGAATACCGCGGTGTTTTGCTTGCTTTTTCTCAATCCCGTTTGCGAGGAATCTCCACAACTTGGAGCCTCTCGCCCTTACACTTGAAATTCACAAAGAACATGGAGCAAGGGAGGGATTAGCAACGCACACAAGACACAAGAATCAGAGTGTCAACACGCACACAAGTCGCAACAAGAGCTCGCAACACAACTCAATGAGTTCACAACTCCACTAGAGCTCTATATGCTATCACAATGAAACGAATGCGCGAAATCGATGTCTTGGTGCTTAGGAATGTTGTAGGAATGCTTGGTGTGCTCCTCCATGCGCCTAGGGGTCCCTTTTATAGCCCCAAGGCAGCTAGGAGCCGTTGAGAGCAATCTAGGAAGGCTGATCTTGCCTTCTGTCGACTGGCGCACCGGACACTGTCCGGTGCCTGATTTCTTTCCTTAACTGGCGCAGTCGACCGTTGGCAGCCTGAGAGCCGTTGGCGCACCGGACATGTCCGGTGCACACCGGACAGACCGGTGCCTCCTTCTAGCCGTTGGCTCGGCCACGTGTCCCGCACAGATCGAGCGGCCGACCGTTGGCCCTGCCGACCGTTGGCTCACCGGACAGTCCGGTGCACACCGGACAGTCCGGTGAATTATAGTCGTACGTCGCCGATGAATTCCCGAGAGCGACGAGTTCGCCTGTGAACGACCCACCGGACAGTCCGGTGCACCACCGGACAGTCCGGTGCACCACCGGACAGTCCGGTGATTTTAGCCATACACCGCCGTCGAAGTCCCGAGAGCAGCCACTTTGCCAGAGCCAGTCTGGCGCACTGGACACTGTCCGGTGCACCACCGGACAGTCCGGTGCTCCAGACTGAGCAAAGTCTTGGCTGCTCGAGCCAAGGCATTTCCAGTTGGATTTTTCCTGTTTCCAGCACTTAGACACAATACATTAGTCTCTAAAACAATGTACTAAGTCTGAGAAACATACCTTTATCCTTGATTTGTACTTTGTCCACCATTTTACACTTAGGCACTTGTGTTGGACACTAAACCACCAAAATACTTAGAAATGGCCCAAGGGCACATTTCCCTTTCAATCTCCCCCTTTTTGGTGATTTATGCCAACACAACATAAAGCAAGTAGAACAAG
Source organism: Zea luxurians (assembly GCA_029449295.1). Taxonomy (NCBI): domain Eukaryota; kingdom Viridiplantae; phylum Streptophyta; class Magnoliopsida; order Poales; family Poaceae; genus Zea; species Zea luxurians. The sequence goes on along the minus strand of JAOPSE010000005.1, from coordinate 168,120,340 downwards.
TACAAAATCACTTCAAATAAAAACTCAAATTGTTTTGATTCAAATTTGACATATATGGATCATTCTATGCCACCACTTGGTTTGTTTTTGCAAATCAAACTCAAATTCCTATCTCTAAGTCAAATCCACTTGTAGAGACATAAAGAGAGGTTTTCCAAAGAAATTTGATCAAGGATTTCAAAAACTCCCCCTTTTTCCCATAATCAACACTTCTCCCCACAAGAGGCCAACTTTTGACACAAGAGACAATAAAAGAGTTTTGACAAACCAAAAGCTCTAATCTACTATTTTCAAAATTTCTCAAGTGGTAGCTGATCCATCTATCGCTTTGGCCTTTATTTTCTCCCCCTTTGGCATCAAGCACCAAAATGGGATCAATCTTGGCCCTTTAACCCCATTGCCTCACCAAAATCTTCAAATGAGAACACAAAGGCAATAAGAGTATAAAGATGAACTTGGAAAAGTTACTCTTTTCATCGGAGTGCAGTGGAAGTCTTGCATGGTCCAAGTCCACCTTTTCCCTTTCAATCCTCCTTTGAGGCTAAAACAACCAAACTCAAGTACATGGTTAGTCTCAAAGGGTCAAGTTGTAGCACAGCTCCCCCTAAATATGTGCATCACTTGCAAAAAGGACTTGTGAGGTCCAGGGAGTGTTTGTACAACTTGAGCACTACAATAAGCAACAAAATGCAGAATGAACATGATCAAAGGCATAAACACATGTATGCTACACTTCGATATCCCCCTTTTGCTGGTGGTCTCTCAAAAAGTGATGCCAGATGTCAATGTGCTTTGTGCGGCTGTGCTCAACAGGATTTTCCGCTATTCGGATAGCACTCTCATTATCACATAGGAGTGGGACTTTGCTCAGATTGTAGCCAAAGTCCCGGAGGGTTTGCCTCATCCAAAGTAGTTGCGCGCAACACTGTCCTGCGGCAACGTACTCGGCCTCAGCGGTGGATAGGGCAACGGAAGTTTGTTTCTTAGAATTCCATGACACCAGGGACCTTCCTAAGAATTGGCACGTCCCCGATGTACTCTTCCTATCGACCTTACATCCAGCATAGTCGGAATCTGAGTACCCAATCAAGTCAAAGTTAGACCCCTTTGGATACCAGATCCCGAAGCAAGGCGTAGCGACTAAATATCGAAGAATTCGCTTCACAGCCACTAAGTGACACTCCTTAGGATCGGATTGAAATCTAGCACACATGCATACGCTAAGCATAATATCCGGTCTACTAGCACACAAATAAAGCAAAGAACCTATCATGGACCGGTATGCTTTTTGATCAACGGACTTACCTCCTTTGTTGAGGTCGGTGTGTCCGTCAGTTCCCATCGGCGTCTTTGCGGGCTTGGCGTCCTTCATCCCAAACCGCTTTAACAAATCTTGCGTGTACTTCGTTTGGGAGATGAAGGTGTCGTCCTTGAGTTGCTTCACTTGGAACCCAAGGAAATAGTTCAACTCGCCCATCATCGACATCTCGAATTTCTGCGTCATCACCCTGCTAAACTCTTCACAAGACTTTTGGTTAGTAGAACCAAATATTATGTCATCGACATAAATTTGGCATACAAAAAGATCACCATCGCAAGTCTTAGTAAAAAGAGTTGGATCGGCTTTCCCGACCTTGAAAGCATTAGCAATTAAAAAGTCTCTAAGGCATTCATACCATGCTCTTGGGGCTTGCTTAAGTCCATAGAGCGCCTTAGAGAGCTTACACACGTGGTCGGGGTACTGTTCATCCTCGAAGCCAGGGGGTTGCTCCACGTACACCTCCTCCTTGATCGGCCCGTTGAGGAAAGCGCTCTTCACATCCATTTGGTACAACCTGAAAGAATGGTGAGCGGCATATGCTAGCAAGATACGAATTGATTCTAGCCTAGCCACAGGAACAAAAGTCTCCTCAAAGTCTAAACCTGCGACTTGGGCATAACCTTTTGCCATAAGTCGAGCCTTGTTCCTTGTCACCACCCCGTGCTCGTCCTGTTTGTTGTGGAACACCCACTTGGTTCCCACAACATTTTGCTTGGGACGAGGCACCAGCGTCCAAACTTCATTGCACTTGAAGTTGTTGAGTTCCTCCTGCATGGCCAACACCCAGTCCGGATCTAGCAAGACCTCTTCTACCCTGAAAGGCTCAATAGAAGAGACAAAAGAGTAATGCTCACAAAAATTAACTAATCTTGAACGAGTAGTTACTCCCTTGCTAATATCACCCAATATTTGGTCGACGGGATGATCCCTTTGGATCGTCGCTCGAACTTGGGTTGGAGGTGCCTGAGGTGCTTCTTCCTCTTCAACTTGATCATCCTGTGCTCCCCCTTGATCATGCGCCTCCACTTGAGGTACCTGTTCGTCATCTTGAGTTGGGGGATGCACCATAGTTGAGGAAGACGGTTGATCTTGCTCCAATTGTTCGTGAGGCCGTACATCTCCAATCGCCATGGTGCGTATCGCGGTCGTTGGAACGTCTTCTTCATCTACATCATCAAGATCAACAACTTGCTCTCTTGGAGAGCCATTAGTCTCATCAAATACAACGTCGCTAGAGACTTCAGCCAAACCCGATGATTTGTTGAAGACCCTATACGCCTTTGTATTTGAATCATAACCTAATAAAAACCCTTCTACGGCTTTGGGAGCAAATTTGGAATTCCTACCCTTCTTCACTAGAATGTAGCATTTACTCCCAAATACACGAAAGTACGATACATTGGGTTTGTTACCAGTCAGCAGCTCATATGAAGTCTTCTTGAGGAGGCGGTGAAGGTAGACCCTGTTGATGGCGTGGCAAGCCGTGTTCGCGGCTTCCGACCAAAAGCACTCGGGGGTCTTGAACTCTCCAAGCATAGTCCTCGCCATATCTATGAGCGTCCTGTTCTTCCTCTCTACCACACCATTTTGCTGAGGTGTGTAGGGAGCGGAGAACTCGTGCTTGATCCCCTCCTCCTCAAGGAACTCCTCCACTTGAAGATTCTTGAATTCGGACCCGTTGTCGCTCCTTATCTTCTTCACCTTGAGCTCAAACTCATTTTGAGCTCTCCTGAGGAAGCGCTTGAGGGTCCCTTGGGTTTCAGACTTATCCTGCAAAAAGAACACCCAAGTGAAGCGGGAAAAGTCATCAACAATAACTAGACCATACTTACTTCCTCCTATGCTCAGATAGGCGACGGGTCCGAAGAGGTCCATATGTAGCAGCTCCAGGGGTCTTGATGTTGTCATCACATTTTTGGTGTGATGAGAGCCTCCCACCTGTTTCCCTGCTTGACAAGCTGCACAAGGTCTATCTTTTTCAAAATGTACATTGGTTAGACCTATCACGTGTTCTCCCTTTAGAAGCTTGTGGAGATTCTTCATCCCCACATGTGCTAAGCGGCGATGCCACAACCAGCCCATGCAAGTCTTAGCCATTAAGCATGCATCTAAACCGGCCTCTTCTTTTGCAAAATCAACCAAATAAAGTTTGCCGTCTAGTACAACCTTAAAAGCTAGTGAACCATCACATCTTCTAAAGACAGACACATCTACATTTGTAAATAGACAATTATATCCCATATTACATAATTGATTGACAGATAGTAAATTATATCCAAGAGACTCAACTAAAAACACATTAGAGATAGAGTGCTCATTGGATATTGCAATCTTGCCTAAACCTTTCACCTTGCCTTGGTTCCCATCACCGAATATGATTGAATCTTGGAAATCCTTATTCTTGACGTAGGAGGTGAACATCTTCTTCTCCCCCGTCATATGGTTTGTGCATCCGCTGTCGATAATCCAGCTTGAACCCCCGGATGCATAAACCTGCAAGGCAAATTTAGGCTTGGGTCTTAGGTACCCAACTCTTGTTGGGTCCTACAAGGTTAGTCAAAATTGTCTTAGGGACCCAAATGCAAGTTTTATCTCCCTTACATTTTGCCCCTAATTTCCTAGCAATTATCTTCCTATCCTTTCTACAAATAGCAAAGGAAGCATTTAAAGCATGATAAATTGTAGATGGTTCATTAACTTTCCCAGGAGCATTAACAACATTTCTCCTAGGCACATTATGAACAACATTTTTTCTACCAACATTTCTATCATGCACATAGGAAGAACTAGAAGCAGACATGGCATGAGAATCAAAAGCATCATATGCATTATAACTCCTATAAGCATTTCTATATTGTCTCTTGTCATGATACATAAAAGCATAGTTCCTTTTAGCACTACTAGCCATAGGGGCCTTCCCTTTCTCCTTGGTGGAGATGGGAGCCTTATGGCTTGTTAAGTCCTTGGCTTCCCTCTTGAAGCCAAGTCCATCCTTAATTGAGGGGTGTCTACCAATCGTGTAGGCATCCCTTGCAAATTTTAGCTTATCGAAATCACTTTTGCTAGTCTTAAGTTGGGCATTAAGACTAGCTACTTCATCATTTAATCTCGAAATTAAAACTAGGTGTCCACTACAGGCATCAATATCAAAATCCTTACACCTAGTGCAAATCATAACATGTTCTACACAAGAATTAGATTTATTTGCTACTTCTAATTTAGCATTTAAATCATTGTTAACACCTTGTAAAGTAGAAATGGTTTCATGACAAGTAGATAGTTCATAAGAAAGCATTTCATTTCTTTTAACTTCTAAAGCATAGGATTTTTGTGCCTCTACAAATTTATCATGTTCATCATACAACAAATCCTCTTGCTTTTCTAAAAGCCTATCCTTTTCATTCAAGGAATCAATCAATTCATTGATTTTATCAATTTTATTTCTATCCAATCCCTTGAACAAGCTAGAGTAATCTATTTCCTCATCGCTAGAATCATCATCACTTGAAGAAGAGCAAGTGGTATCTCGAGTACATACCTTCTTCTCCTTCGCCATGAGGCATGTGTGATGCTCGTTGGGAAAGAGGAATGACTTGTTGAAGGCAGTGGCGGCGAGTCCTTTATTGTCGAAGTCGGAGGAGGAGCAATCCGAATCCCACTCCTTTCCGATATGTGCCTCGGCCTTGGCCTTCTTGTAACTCTTCTTCTTCTCCTTCTTGTTTACCTTTTCCTGGTCACTATCATTGTCGGGACAGTTAGCGATAAAATGACCAAGCTTACCACATTTGAAGCATGAGCGCTTCCCCTTTGACATGGTCTTGCTTGGCTGTCCCTTGCGACCCTTTAGCACCGTCTTGAATCTTTTGATGATGAGGGCCATATCTTCATCATTAAGTCCGGCCGCCTCAATTTGTGCTACCTTGCTAGGTAACGCCTCCTTGCTCCTTGTTGCCTTGAGAGCAACGGGTTGAGGCTCATGGATTGGACCATTTAGAGCGTCGTCCACGTACCTCGCCTCCTTGATCATCATTCGCCCGCTTACGAATTTCCCAAGGACTTCTTCGGGCGACATTTTGGTGTACCTGTGATTCTCACGAATATTATTCACCAAATGAGGATCAAGAACGGTAAAGGACCTTAGCATCAGTCGGACGACGTCGTGGTCCGTCCATCGCGTGCTTCCGTAGCTCCTTATTTTGTTGATAAGGGTCTTGAGCCGGTTGTATGTTTGTGTCGGCTCCTCACCCCTTATCATTGCGAATCGTCCAAGCTCGCCCTCCACCAACTCCATCTTGGTGAGCAAGGTGACGTTGTTCCCCTCATGTGAAATCTTGAGGGTGTCCCAGATCTGCTTGGCGTTATCCAAGCCGCTCACTTTGTGGTACTGGTATTCATCCCTGCACAATGAAGCTAGAAGAACAGTAGTAGCTTGTGCATTCTTATGAATTTGCTCATTAATGAACATGGGACTATCCGAACTATCAAAGTGCATTCCACTCTCTACAATCTCCCATATACTAGGATGAAGAGAGAACAAGTGACTACGCATTTTGTGACTCCAAAATCCATAGTCCTCTCCATCAAAATGAGGAGGTTTACCAAGTGGAATAGATAATAAATGAGCATTTGCACTTTGAGGAATACGTGAATAATCGAAAGAAAAGTTCGAGTTAACCGTCTTTCGTTTGTCGTAGTCGTTGTCGTCATTGTCCTTGTGGGAAGAAGTGGACTCATCGCTGTCGTCGTAGTAGACGATCTCCTTGATGCGCCTCGTCTTCTTCTTCCCTTCTTTCCGTCTATGGCCCAAGCCGGAGTCGGTAGGCTTGTCGTCCTTCGGCTCGTTGACGAAGGATTCCTTCTCTTTATCGTTGATCCCGATACCCTTCCCCTTAGGATCCATCTCTTCGGGCGGTTAGTCCCTTTGTGAAGAGAACGGCTCTGATACCAATTGAGAGCACCTAGAGGGGGGTGAATAGGTGATCCTGTAATACTTCAAAACTTAAGCCACAAAACTTGGTTAATCGTTAGCACAATAATTGCCAAGTGGCTAGAGAGGAATCCTCAACAAAACACAATAACCAACAAAGATCAATCACAGAGATGACACGGTGGTTATCCCGTGGTTCGGCCAAGACCAACACTTGCCTACTCCACGTTGTGGCGTCCCAACGGACGAGGGTTGCAATCAACCCCTCTCAAGCGATCCAAAGACCCACTTGAATACCATGGTGTTTTGCTTGCTTTTTCTCAATCCCGTTTGCAAGGAATCTCCACAACTTGGAGCCTCTCGCCCTTACACTTGAAATTCACAAAGAACACGGAGCAAGGGAGGGATTAGCAACGCACACAAGACACAAGAATCAGAGTGTCAACACGCACACAAGTCGCAACAAGAGCTCGCAACACAACTCAATGAGTTCACAACTCCACTAGAGCTCTATATGCTATCACAATGAAAAGAATGCGCGAAATCGATGTCTTGGTGCTTAGGAATGTTGTAGGAATGCTTGGTGTGCTCCTCCATGCGCCTAGGGGTCCCTTTTATAGCCCCAAGGCAGCTAGGAGCCGTTGAGAGCAATCTAGGAAGGCTGATCTTGCCTTCTGTCGACTGGCGCACCGGACAGTCCGGTGCACACCGGACACTGTCCGGTGCCTGATTTCTTTCCTTAACTGGCGCAGTCGACCGTTGGCAGCCTAAGAGCCGTTGGCGCACCGGACATGTCCGGTGCACACCGGACAGACCGGTGCCTCCTTCTAGCCGTTGGCTCGGCCACGTGTCCCGCGCAGATCGCGCGGTCGACCGTTGGCCCTGCCGACCGTTGGCTCACCGGACAGTCCGGTGCACACCGGACAGTCCGGTGAATTATAGCCGTACGTCGCCGATGAATTCCCGAGAGCGACGAGTTCGCCTGTGAACGACCCACCGGACAGTCCGGTGCACCACCGGACAGTCCGGTGATTTTAGCCGTACACCGCCGTCGAAGTCCCGAGAGCAGCCACTTTGCCAGAGCCAGTCTGGCGCACCGGACACTGTCCGGTGCACCACCGGACAGTCCGGTGCTCCAGACTGAGCAAAGTCTTGGCTGCTTGAGCCAAGGCATTTCCAGTTGGATTTTTCCTGTTTCCAGCACTTAGACACAATACATTAGTCTCTAAAACAATGTACTAAGTCTGAGAAACATACCTTTATCCTTGATTTGTACTTTGTCCACCATTTTACACTTAGGCACTTGTGTTGGACACTAAACCACCAAAATACTTAGAAATGGCCCAAGGGCACATTTCCCTTTCAGCCTCGCCCGAGGGCCTCCTCAAGCAACGGGCGCTCCTTCAACTCACCCGGGGCCTAGCTCGGGTAGGCTTCGCCGTGAAGAAACCTTGGCCAGATCGCCACGCCAACCGACCGTATAGCAGGAGCATTCAATGTAAGGATCGCCTGACACCTTATCCTGACGCGCGTTCCTCAGTCGACAGGGCCGAAGTGACCGCAGTCATTTCGCCCCTCCCCTGACTGACCTGACAGGAAAACAACGCCGCCTGCCCTGCTCCGACTGCTGTGCCACCCGCCAGGGTGAGGCTGACAGCAGCCAAGTCTAGCCTCGAGCGCCATAGGAAGCTCCGCCTCGCCCGACCCCAAGGCTCGGACTCCACCTCGACCTCGGAAGACGGTCTCCGCCTCGCCCGACCCTAGGGCTCGGACTCCACCTCGACCTTGGAAGACGGTCTCCGCCTCGCCCGACCCTAGGGCTCGGACTCAACCTCGACCTCGGAAGACGGTCTCCGCCTCGCCCGACCCCAAAGCTCGGACTCCACCTCGACCTTGGAAGACGGTCTCCGCCTCGCCCGACCCCAGGGCTCAGACTCAACCTCGACCTCGGAAGACGGTCTCCGCCTCGCCCGACCCTAGGGCTCGGACTCAGCCTCGACCTTGGAGGAGTCACCGCCTCGCCCGACCTCGGGCTCGGACCGACCACGCCGTAGGGGGTACATCATTACCCTACCCCTAGCTAGCTCAGGCTACGGGGAACAAGACCGGCGTCCCATCTGGCTCGCCCCCGGTAAACAAGTAATGATGGCACCCCGCGTGCTCCATGACGACAGCGGCTCTCAGCCCCCTACGGAAGCAAGGAGACGTCAGCAAGGATCTGACAGCCTCGACAGCTGTACTTATATAGGGTTTAAGCGCTCCTCCGATGGTCACGACATCACATGAACAGGGCAGCAACACCTCTCCGACAGCCACGTCGGCATGTACATAGGGCTCTGGCTCCTCTCTGCTAGACACGTTAGCACATTGCTACACCCCCAATTGTACACCTGGGCCCTCTCCTTACATCTATAAAAGGAAGGTCCAGGGCCCTCGTACGAAAAGGTGGTCGCACGGGAGAACGGGCTGACGGGCAGTCTCTCTCTCTCTCACTCACTCTCCCTCGCGAATGCTTGTAACCCCCTACTGCAAGCGCATCCACCCTGGGCGCAGGACAACACGAGTCGTGGTTCCCTCTTTTGTTCCCCCTTGTGTTCCATCTCGCGCTAACCCATCTGGGCTGGGACACGCAACGACAATTTACTCGTCGGTTCAGGGACCCCCCAGGGTCGAAACACCGACAAGTATGACGTCGTGTTTCGTTCGTTTTCTAATGGGTTCCTGTAGCTACTCCAATTTAGACGTGGTGGTGCTTGTTGGGTCTTGCCGGGTTAGCTCAATGTGAGGTTTAGGGACGTCTTCTCAAGCCTCAAGGTGAGGTTTAGGGACATCTTCGATACAACTCCATCTTCCATCACCCCCTTAGCGTCACCTTTCATCACGCGTAGGTATATGTCTGGTACAGCGTACTGACCCGTCCCTTCCGACGTATGGGTCACTGTAGAGACCCCAATGCTAAGGTCCCTGTGGCTAGGTTGTCGGGTCCCACAGATTAGCAGGGATACGTATCTGACGTTATGTTTGATAGAGACTCTTCGATACCACTTCCACGGTCTGGGCATGACTTAGTGATGTCCCATCATGCTGACGTTGCTCGATAGTATTAGGTTGGCTCTTCCTTTCAATAGAGGTGTTCGTCTGAGAGCCGGTTGTCGTCTGGCTGGGTTGCTCGACGGGCATGGCTTGCTCGATGGTATTTGTTCGGCGGACAAGCCGGGCGGCTTGGCAGTCCATCACCAGGAGGCCTTTTGGACCTTCACACCGAGCTACTTGCCAGGTAGACCGTCTTTACGAGGCTTTTGGGCCTTCTCTGGGTACTCTGTTCTCTGATACCCCGCACCAATATACTAAATTAGTGCCCATATAAACCGTAAAACCACTTATGAGTGGCATGTCATCTATATACAAGAGTGGGTCTAATGGATAATCAAAGTAGACCTATAACTACCTTAGAATTTGGCTAAAAAATACCCCTCAGCTAAAAAAAACTATGTCGTAACCTATTTGCCCAAAGTGCCCAATCCTTATCCCTACCCAATGCCAATAGTCTACAACTTTCTCTCTTTAGTTTGACGGTCTCCAGCAACCTTACATACCCCACCTCTTTTTGAGAGCACCTAGAGGGGGGGGGGGTGAATAGGTGATCCTGTAAAAACTTGAAACTTAATGCCACAAAACTTGATTAGGAGTTAGCACAATAAAGCCAGGTGGCTAGAGAGGAGTTCTTGCAAAACACAATAACCACAAAGAGATCAACACAGAGATGGCACAGTGGTTTATCCCGCGGTTCGACCAAGTCCAACACTTGCCTACTCCACGTTGTGGCGTCCCAACGGACGAGGGTTGCACTCAACCCCTTTCAAGCGGTCCAATGACCCACTTGAATACCACGGTGTTTTGCTTTCACTTTACTATATCCCGCTTGCGAGGAATCTCCACAACTTGGAGCCTCTCGCCCTTACACTTTGATTATCACAAAGAAGCACAGAAGTAAGGATGGGATGAGCAACGCACACAAGACAAAAATCAGAGCAACAACACGCACACAAGTCACAACACGAGCTCTCAACACAACTCAAAGAGTTCTATACTTAAATGGAGCTCTAGTTGCTATCAAAAAGAATCGAATGCGCGAAATTGGAGTCTTGGTGCTTAGGAATGCTTAGAGAATGCTTGGTGTCCTCCTTCATGCGCCTAGGGGTCCCTTTTATAGCCCCAAGGCAGCTAGGAGCCGTTGAGAGCATTCCAGGAAGGCAATTCTTGCCTTCTGTCGCCTGGCGCACCGGACAGTCCGGTGCGGATTTCTTTCCTTCTTTGGCGAAGCCGATCGTTGGAAATTCAGAGCCGTTGGCGCACCGGACACTGTCCGGTGCACATCGGACAGTCCGGTGCCCCCTTCTGACCGTTGGCTCTGCCACGCGTCGCGCGCGGATTACGCGGCCGACCGTTGGCTCGGCCGACTGTTGGCTCACCGGACAGTCCGGTGATTTATAGCCGTACACCGCCGTCGAAGTCCCGAGAGCAGCCAGTTGACAGACGCCAGCCTGACGCACCGGACACTGTCCGGTGCACCCAGACTGCGCAAAGTCTTGGCTGCTCAGCCAAGTCTTTTCCAAATTGGCCTTTTCCTGTTTCTAGCACTTAGGCACAATACATTAGTCTCCAAAACAATGTACTAAGTCTTAGAAACATACTTTTACTCTTGATTTGCACTTTGTCCATTATTTGGCATAGATTAACACATGACCACTCGTGTTGGCACTCAATCACCAAAATACTTAGAAATGGCCCAAGGGCACATTTCCCTTTCAATCTCCCCCTTTTTGGTGATTTATGCCAACGCAACAAAAATCAACTTAAAGAAGTGCAACATCAATGCAAATGAGAACACAATTTTGTTTTGATTCAAATTTGGCATATTTGGATCATTCTTTGCCACCACTTGGTTTGTTTTTGCAAATCAATCTCAATTTCCTATCTCTAGGTCAAACACACTTGTTGAAACATAAAGAGAGATATTCCAAGAGAAATTGATCAAAGATTCAAAAACTCCCCCTTTTTCCCATAATCAAGCTTTCTCCCCACAAGAGATCAATGTTTTGATAATAAGAGACAAACAAGAGTATTTTGACAAACAAAAACTCTAACTCTACTATTTTCAAAATTCTCAAGTGGTAGCTGATCCATTTCTTGCTTTGGCCTTATTTTCTCCCCCTTTGGCATCAAGCACCAAAACGGGATCAATTTTGGCCTTTTAACCCCATTGCCTCACCAAAATCTTCAACTAAGACAATAAGAGTGCATAGATGAACTTGGAGTGAGTTACTCTCTCATCGGAGTGCAGTGGAAGTCTTGCATGGTCCAAGTCCACCTTTTCCCTTTCAATCCACCTTTGAGACTAAATTAAGAAAACTCAAGCACATGGTTAGTCTCAAAGGGTCAAGTTGTAACACAACTCCCCCTAAATATGTGCATCACTTGCAAATGGACTTATGAGATCCGGGGAGTGCTTGTACAACTTGAGCACCATTCATAAACAACAAATTGCATAAAGAATATGATCAAAGGCATAAACACATGTATGCTACAAATCAATCCAAGTTCCGCGAATCTAGGACATTTAGCTCACTACACAGCCTGCAAAAGGTCGACTCATCTAGAGGCTTGGTAAAGATATCGGCTAGCTGGTTCTCGGTGCTAACATGAAACACTTCGATATCTCCCTTTTGCTGGTGGTCTCTCAAAAAGTGATGTCGGATGTCAATGTGCTTTGTACGGCTATGTTCAACAGGATTATCCGCTATGCGAATAGCACTCTCATTATCACATAGGAGTGGGACTTTGCTCAGATTGTAGCCAAAGTCCCTGAGGGTTTGCCTCATCCAAAGTAGTTGCGCGCAACACTGTCCTGCGGCAACATACTCGGCCTCAGCGGTGGATAGGGCAACGGAAGTTTGTTTCTTAGAACTCCACGACACCAGGGACCTTCCTAAGAACTGACACGTCCCTGATGTACTCTTCCTATCGACCTTACATCCAGCATAGTCGGAGTCTGAATATCCAATTAAGTCAAAGGTAGACCCCTTTGGATACCAGATCCCGAAGCAAGGCGTAGCGACTAAATATCTAAGAATTCGCTTCACAGCCACTAAGTGACACTCCCTTGGATCGGATTGAAATCTAGCACACATGCATACACTAAGCATAATATCCGGTCTACTAGCACATAAATAAAGCAGGGAACCTATCATGGACCGGTATGATTTTTGATCAACGGACTTACCTCCTTTGTTGAGGTCGACGTGTCCGTCAGTTCCCATCGGAGTCTTTGCGGGCTTGGCGTCCTTCATCCCAAACCGCTTGATCAAGTCTTGCGTGTACTTCGTTGGGGAGATGAAGGTGCCGTCCTTGAGTTGCTTCACTTGGAACCCAAGGAAGTAGTTCAACTCGCCCATCATCGACATCTCAAACTTTTGAGTCATCACCCTACTAAACTCTTCATGAGACTTTTGGTTAGTAGAACCAAATATTATGTCATCGACATAAATTTGGCACATAAATAAGTCACCATCACAAGTCTTAGTGAATAAAGTTGGATCGGCTTTCCCAACCTTGAAAGCATTAGCAATTAAAAAGTCTCTAAGGCATTCATATCATGCTCTTGGGGCTTGCTTAAGTCCATAGAGCGCCTTAGAGAGCTTACATACGTGGTCGGGGTACCGTTCATCCTCGAAGCCAGGGGGTTGCTCCACGTACACCTCCTCCTTGATTGGCCCGTTGAGGAAGGCACTCTTCACATCCATTTGGAACAACCTGAAAGAATGGTGAGCGGTATATGCTAGCAATATACGAATAGACTCTAGCCTAGCCACAGGAGCAAAAGTCTCCTCAAAGTCCAAACCTGCGACTTGGGCATAACCTTTTGCCACAAGTCGAGCCTTGTTCCTCGTCACCACCCCGTGCTCGTCCTGTTTGTTGCGGAACACCCACTTGGTTCCCACAACATTTTGCTTGGGACGCGACACCAGTGTCCAAACTTCATTACGCTTGAAGTTGTTGAGTTCTTCAAAAATTAACTAATCTAGAGCGAGTAGTTACTCCTTTGCTAATGTCACCCAAAATTTGGTCGATGGGATGATTCCTTTGAATCGTCGCTCGAACTTGGGTTGGAGGTGCCAGTTGTGCTTCTTCCTCCATCACATGATCATCTTGTGCTCCCCCTTGATCACACGCCTCTTCTTGATGAACCTGTTCATCGTCTTGAGTTGGGGGATGCACCATTGTTGAGGAAGAAGGTTGATCTTGCTCCTTGAGTTCCTGCGGTCGCACGTCTCCAATCGCCATGGTCCGTATTGCGGCCGTTGGAACATCTTCTTCATCTACATCATCAAGATCAACAACTTGCTCTCTTGGAGAGCCATTAGTCTCATCAAATACAACGTCGCTAGAGACTTCAACCAAACCCGATGATTTGTTGAAGACTCTATATGCCTTTGTATTTGAGTCATAACCTAGTAAAAACTCTTCTACCGCTTTGGGAGCAAATTTGGAATTCCTACCCTTCTTCACTAGAACGTAGCATTTACTCCCAAAAACTCGGAAATACGAAACATTGGGTTTGTTACCGGTTAGAAGCTCATACGAAGTCTTCTTGAGGAGGCGGTGAAGGTAGACCCGGTTGATGGCGTGGCAAGCCGTGTTCACGGCTTCCGACCAAAACCGCTCGGGGGTCTTGAACTCTCCAAGCATCATCCTCGCCATGTCTATGAGCGTCCTATTCTTCCTCTCTACCACACCATTTTGCTGTGGTGTGTAGGGAGCGGAGAACTCGTGCTTGATCCCTTCCTCCTCAAGGTACTCCTCCACTTGAAGGTTCTTGAACTCGGACCCGTTGTCGCTCCTTATCTTCTTTACCTTGAGTTCAAACTCATTTTGAGCTCTTCTTAGGAAGCGCTTGAGGGTCCCTTGGGTTTCAGATTTATCCTGCAAAAAGAATACCCAAGTGAAGCGGGAAAATCATCAACTATAACAAGACCATACTTACTTCCTCCTATGCTTAGATAGGCGACGGGTCCGAAGAGGTCCATATGAAGCATCTCCAAAGGTCTTGATGTGGTCATCACATTTTTGGTGTGATGAGAGCTTCCCACCTGTTTACCTGCTTGACAAGCTGCACAAGGTCTATCTTTTTCGAAAGTTACATTAGTTAGACCTATCACGTGTTCTCCCTTTAGAAGCTTGTGAAGGTTCTTCATCCCCACATGAGCTAAACGGCGATGCCAAACCAGCCCATGCTAGTCTTAGCAATTAAGCATGCATCTAGACCGGCCTCCTCTTTTGCAAAATCAACTAAATAGAGTTTGCCGTCTAATACACCCTTAAAAGCTAATGAACCATCACTTTTTCTAAAGACAAACACATCCACATTTGTGAATAAACAGTTATATCCCATATTACAAAGTTGACTCACAGACAACAAGTTATATCCAAGCGACTCAACTAAAAACACATTGGAAATGGAGTGCTCGGATGAGATAGCTATTTTTCGTAACCCTTTCACCTTGCCTTGATTCCCATCACCGAATATGATTGAGTCTTGGGAATCTTTGTTCTTGACGTAGGAGGTGAACATCTTCTTCTCTCCCGTCATATGGTTTGTGCATCCGCTGTCGATAATCCAGCTTGATCCCCCGGATGCATAAACCTGCAAGGCAAATTTAGGCTTGGGTCTTAGGTACCCAACTCTTGTTGGGTCCTACAAGGTTAGTGACAATATCCTTAGGGACCCAAATGCAAGTTTTATCTCCCTTGCATTTTGCCCCTAATTTCCTAGCAATCACCTTTCTATATTACAAAGGAAGCATTGCAAGCATGATAAATTGTAGAAGGTTCATTAATCTTCCTAGGAACATGAGCGACATTTCTCCTAGGCATATGATGAATGACATTTCTCCTAGGCATATCTCTACCATGCATAATAGAAGAACTAGAAGCAGTCATGGCATGAGACTTAAAAGCATCATAACTTCTATAATTATTCCTAGAATGTCTCCTATCATGGTACATGAAAGCATGGTTCTTTTGAACACTACTAGCCATAGGGGCCTTCCCTTTCTCCTCGGCGGAGATGGAAACCTTATGGCTTGTTAAGTTCTTGACTTCCCTCTTGAAGCCAAGACCATCCTTAATTGAGGGGTGTCTACCAATTGTGTAGGCATCCCTTGCAAATTTTAGCTTATCAAATTCACTTTTGCTAGTCTTAAGTTGGGCATTAAGACTAGCCACTTCATCATTCAATTTAGAAATTGAAGCTATGTGTTCGCTACAAGCATCAATATTGAAATCTTTACACCTATTGCAAATTGTAACACGTTCTACACAAGATGTTGATTTATTAGCTATTTCTAACTTAGCATACAAATCATCATTTATGCTCTTTAAGCTAGAAATAGAGTCATGGCATGTGGACAATTCACAAGAAAGCATTCCATTCCTTTTAATTTCTAAAGCAAGAGATTTTTGTGCCTCTACAAACTTATCATGTTCTTCATACAAAAGATCCTCTTGGTTCTCTAATAATCTATTCTTATCATTCAAGGCATCAATCAACTCATTAATCTTATCAACCTTAGTTCTATCTAAGCCCTTGAATAAACATGAATAGTCTATTTCATCATCGCTAGATTCTTCATCACTTGAGGAAGCGTAAGTACTAGTATTACGAGTGCTTACCATCTTTTCCCTTGCCATGAGGCAAGTGTGATGCTCGTTGGGGAAGAGGGATGACTTGTTGAAGGCGGTGGCGGCGAGTCCTTCGTTGTCGGAGTCGGATGACGAACAATCCGAGTCCCACTCCTTGTCAAGGTGTGCCTCGCCCTTAGCCTTCTTGTACGCCTTTTTCTTTTCCCTCTTGTTCCCTTGTTCCTGGTCATTGTCATTATCAGGACAATTAGCGATAAAATGACCAATCTTACCACATTTGAAGCATGAGCGCTTCCCCTTTGTCTTGCTCTTGTTGGGATGCCCCTTGCGACCCTTTAGCGCCGTCTTGAAACGCTTGATGATGAGGCCATTTCTTCATCATTGAGCCCGGCCGCCTCAACCTGCGCCACCTTGCTAGGTAGCGCCTCCTTGCTCCTCGTCGCTTTGAGAGCAATGGTTTGAGGCTCTTGAATTGGGCCATTCAACACATCATCAACGTATCTAGCCTCCTTGATCATCATCCGCCCGCTTACGAACATTCCAAGTATCTCTTCGGGCGTCATCTTGGTGTACCTAGGATTCTCACGAATATTGTTCACAAGATGTGGATCAAGGACGGTAAAGGACCTTAGCATTAGACGGACGACGTCATGGTCCGTCCATCGCGTGCTTCTGTAGCTCCTTATTTTGTTGATGAGGGTCTTGAGCCGGTTGTACGTTTGGGTTGGCTCCTCGCCCCTGATCATTGCGAATCTTCCAAGTTCGCCATCCACCAACTCCATTTTGGTGAGCATGGTGACGTCGTTCCCCTCATGTGAGATCTTGAGGGTGTCCCAAATCTGCTTGGCGTTATCCAAGCCGCTCACCTTATGGTATTCGTCCCTGCACAATGAAGCTAGAAGAACAGTAGTAGCTTGTGTATTTTTGTGAATTTGCTCATTAATGAACATGGGACTATCAGTACTATCAAATTTCATTCCACTCTTTACTATCTCCCATATGCTTGGATGGAGAGAGAACAAGTGACTACGCATTTTGTGACTCCAAAATCTGTAGTCCTCCCCATCAAAGTGTGGAGGTTTGCCAAGAGGAATGGAAAGCAAATGTGCATTTGAACTATGCGGAATACGAGAATAATCGAAAGAGAAGTTTGAATTAACCGTCTTCCTTTTCTCGTAGTCATTGTCGTCGTCGTCCTTTTGGGAAGAAGAGGACTCGTCGCTGTCGTCGTAGTAGATGATCTCCTTGATGTGCCTTGTCTTCTTCTTCTTCCCATCTTTTCGTTTGTGGCCCGAGCCCGAGTCGGTGGGCTTGTCATCTTCAGGCTCGTTGACGAAGGACTCCTTCTCCTTATCATTGATCACAATCCCTTTGCCCTTAGGATCCATCTCTTCGGGCGATTAGTCCCTTTCTTGAAGAGAACGACTCCGATACCAATTGAGAGCACATAGAGGGGGGGGGGGGTGAATAGGTGATCCTGTGAAAACTTGAAACTTAATGCCACAAAACTTGATTAGGAGTTAGCACAATAAAGCCAGGTGGCTAGAGAGGAGTTCTTGCAAAACACAATAACCACAAAGAGATCAACACAGAGATGGCACAGTGGTTTATCCCGTGGTTCGGCCAAGTCCAACACTTGCCTACTCCACGTTGTGGCGTCCCAACGGACGAGGGTTGCACTCAACCCCTTTCAAGCGGTCCAACGACCCACTTGAATACCACGGTGTTTTGCTTTCACTTTACTATATCCCGCTTGCGAGGAATCTCCACAACTTGGAGCCTCTCGCCCTTACACTTTGATTATCACAAAGAAGCACAGAAGTAAGGATGGGATGAGCAACGCACACAAGACAAAAATCAGAGCAACAACACGCACACAAGTCACAACACGAGCTCTCAACACAACTCAAAGAGTTCTCTACTCAAATGGAGCTCTAGTTGCTATCACAAAGAATCGAATGCGCGGAATTGGAGTCTTGGTGCTTAGGAATGCTTAGAGAATGCTTGGTGTCCTCCTTCATGCGCCTAGGGGTCCCTTTTATAGCCCCAAGGCAGCTAGGAGCCGTTGAGAGCATTCCAGGAAGGCAATTCTTGCCATCTGTCGCCTGACGCACCGGACAGTCCGGTGTGGATTTCTCTCCTTCTTTGGCGAAGCCGACCGTTGGAAATTCAGAGCCGTTGGCGCACCGAACACTGTCCGATGCACACCGGACAGTCCGGTGCCCCCTTCTGACCGTTGGCTCTGCCACGCGTCGCGCGCGGATTACGCGGCCGACCGTTGGCCCGGCCGACTGTTGGCTCACCGGACAGTCCGGTGATTTATAGCCGTACACCGCCGTCGAAGTCCCGAGAGCAGCCAGTTGACATACGCCAGCCTGACGCACCGGACACTGTCCGGTGCACCACCGGACAGTCCGGTGCACCCAGACTGCGCAGAGTCTTAGCTGCTCAGCCAAGTCTTTTCCAAATTGGTCTTTTCCTGTTTCTAGCACTTAGGCACAATACATTAGTCTCCAAAACAATGTACTAAGTCTTAGAAACATACCTTTACTCTTGATTTGCACTTTGTCCATTATTTGGCATAGATTAACACATGACCACTCGTGTTGGCACTCAATCACCAAAATACTTAGAAATGGTCCAAGGGCACATTTCCCTTTCACTTTTTTAAACTCCACTTTCAGAAAAAAGTCGACTACAACTACAAGTGCAAATCAGCGTGTAAAACAATGTTTTGCACGTCCATATTTATGATTTGTTGGCTATAGCCTTGGTAAGGTGCACTCCAGTTATGAGTTCAATTCAATATCAGCTATTGTTGCACTAAGGTGCATTTTTCTCTTGATGTTGTAGTGTTGTGTGCATCTAACGGAGAGATTCCTTGGCGGGTTGAACTTAAGTTGAGTGAACCCCGAACAAAACTGCTGGAAAACTAGGTTCAACCTAGGCCACCGCAAAAAGTGAACCCAATATCCAAAGTGACGCTAGCAACACCAGTTACTCGTAACTAACACTCCCTCGAGGTTTAAACTGTAAGTCATTTTGGACAAGGTTTATGTTAAATTTGTAAAACTTTAACTATAAATTATTGTTTTGTTCTTTAGTTTTAAAACATAATAGTCACATGTTTCGATTTATCTTAAAATTCTACTTTTACAAAAATCTAAATTTGTCAAGAGTTCATTTATATTTTTAAAAACATAGATGAAAGTTATATTTCGAAGATCGTGTTTATCCCAAATGACTTATAATTTAGACCTACAAGGGTAACCGAAAGGACATGTGGAAATCCTGGTTAGAATCTATGACTCCAAGCCCGCACGGCCGCACCGGCACCGCACGTCAGTTTTGACGCACTGTACGATCTATCATCTGTGCACCTCAAAAGAAGAAACTACTCCGTCTCCGTGGACGGCCGGTGGTTAGCGTTAGCGTGTGCCTGACGCAGTGATGGTCGGGTCTGTTTGGTTTAGCTTTTTTCTGCCTAACTTTTCTGAGAATCTAGCTGTGTGGAGAATCTGGCTGTGTAAAGAATCTGAGTATTATTAGGATTACGTGCGGAGGAAGATAAAGGTGTCCATAGGACTCAGGATCTAGAAAGTAACGGATTCCTACTATTGCAACGACTCAACCGATTATATGTTTATGTTGATTTTGAATGGTTTTTACCCAAATGAATTTTATAAAAGCTGAATATTTGGCAGTCTGTAGTAGTTTTTGGTGATCAGAAGCTCCAAAAAGCTGAAACAAACAGGGGCGTCGTCGTATGGATGACCGCCCCCGCTTCCCGTGCTGTGCTGGTGCCATTGTGCCAAGCAGAAGCAACCTAAGAGCGAATATTAGGGATGGCAATGGGTACCCGAAACCCGAAACCCGATGGGTAAAAACCCTATTAGGGCACGGGTATGGCGGATTTTGATACTCATGGGTATTTTATTGGGTCATTTGTTATGCCCATCGGGTACGGTGGGCGTGGGTATGTTCTCTATTGCCCCATACCCGCTACCCGATGGGGAACCCGCTAATATATGACACGTGGGTCCGGATTTATATGTCTCATATAAAATGAATGCTATGTTTTGTCCACAGTTTTGTAGAATCAATGCTATGTTTTATGTGATTTGAAAGATGATATTACCATTTAATGTTGAATATTGTTGAACCTGTGATAAAATTATGTTGGGTTCGATACATTTCTTATGTTGGTACTTATTTTTGCGATTTAAATGATCATGTCTATCGTAATGTTAATGGGTATCCGATGGGTACCCGCTATCCATAGTGGGTATAAATATGGCGTAATTTTGTAACCATGATAGGTAGTGGGTATGGGTCAATTTTTTTCTAGTGAGTATAGGTATGGCTTTTATGTGTCCACCGGTTACTCTACCCACTGCCATCCGTAAGAGCGATGGTGCACGACGGGCCCCAGGTGCGGCCGCAGCGGACGGTGCGCGGGGCCCGCGCCGCGCCTCCCACCCGATCGGACAGCCGTGCGCCAAGCACGCACACGCGCATCCTGGTCGTTCCTGAGATCGTGTCCTCCGAGCCGGAGAGGTGACCGATGGACGGACTACGGAGCGAGCGTTGCCACAAGCGTGAAAGGTTGGATTGGGAAAAAAAAAGAAGAAGCGTCCACGTGTCTCCGTCCTGTCCCTTTACCGCCCGCGCCATCCGTCCACGTGTTCCCGTCTCCGGAACGGACCCTTCCCCGCCCGCGGTACCCGCTCCAAGTCCGACGGCTATAAATAACCCACCCCCCCCCCCCCCCCCCTTCCTCCGCAGCTCTGCTCTGCTCCCCCGCGTCTTTCCCTCTTTTCCAAGCGGTCAAAGCCAAATCAGTCGCGAGCGGCGGCGGTAACGAGAACGAGACGCGCGCGCAGCAGGGCCCAGGGAGGAGAGTGGAGAGCCGCCGGCGAGCAGCAATGCCTTACTGCGAGGTGGGCAGGTACGCGGACGGCGACAAGTGGGAGGGCGTCCGCCTCTTCTACCGCCGCTACGGCAGCGGCGCCACCAAGGTGCTCCTCGTCATCGGTACGCACGCCGCCGATCTCTCCCTGACCTCGACCGCGAAGAGAGAGAGAGAGAGAGAGGAAGAGGAATCATGTTCCTTCTTCTCGTGTTGTAGCAAGTAAAAGATTACTCTCTTGTTTCCTCTTTTCGCTTTTCGCTGAGACGGGAAACGGTTTGGTGTTTGGTTTGGGTCGGAAATAATCAAAGGATTGGCGGGGACGCACGACTCGTGGGGCCCGCAGATAACGGGGCTGACCGGGTCGCTGGAGCCCTCCGACGACGAGGCCCTGCGGCCGGACGAGGAGGCCGGCGTCGGCGCGGCGGAGGCCGCGCCGGCGGAAGCGGACGACGGCATCGAGGTCTGCTGCTTCGACAACCGCGGTGTCGGCCGCAGCTCCGTGCTCCCCAACAAATCCTACTACTCGTGAGTATCCCTGCTCCAACAGATCCAAGTCCCTCGCCGTCGGTTGCGATGGTTGGAGCGATCGGTGGGCCATTCTCGTTCGGTAGGCATCACAGGATTGCTTCCTCCTTTCCCTCTGCGATTTAGAACGATCGTACATGGGGATCTGGTGGACGACAGCGGCTGCATGTAGCTTTCGACGGCAAAACATTTCACTCGCTTCCATCACGTTCACGCGCTCATGTGTATGACAAGTCAAAATGGGCGGTGGGTCTGATGAGTATTTGATCTCAAACGTGCTCTCTCATATCTGGCAGGACGGCAATCATGGCGATGGATGCCTTGGCCTTGATGGATCATTTGGGGTGGAAGAAGGCTCACGTCTTCGGCCACTCCATGGGTAAGTTTCTTCTCTTTTATGCGTCTCCCCTCAATTTTGGGACACTGTTCTTCAAATTTGTGAGCTCTAGGCATTGACCCTGCTATATCTGTGCAATCAGGTGCCATGATTGCTTGCAAGCTAGCTGCGATGGCACCTCACAGGCTATGTTCGCTGGCATTGCTTAATGTCACCGGAGGTGGCTTTCAGTGCTTCCCAAAGGTACTGTGATTTTGGTATCTGCACAAGTGTTTGCAGAACTGAATACGCTCAATGTTTTGAAATGCTACAAGAGGCACTAATTATATTTTTTAACGGTTTGAGGCAAGAATTAAGTTTTCCCTCTGCTTCTATAGGTAGACGCGCAGATGCTATCTCTTGCATTCCGTTTCTTAAGGGCAAAAACTCCAGAGGAAAGAGCCCTTGTGGACCTGGAAACACATTATACGAAGGTAAAGAACCGACAATGCGTCCATTATCATTCCCGGTTTAACAGAAAATAGTTTTAGTTTTATCAGACTCACTGCATCATTGTTGATATGTTTGGTTTAATAATGCTCCTATGCAGGAATACCTTGAGGAGACTGTCGGGTCATGTACTAGAAGAATGGTCCTCTATCAAGTGAGTAGTGGTGTCACATCTTCTATGATGCTTTATATAGTAGTCTGCTGATGGTGATGTATCTTCTAGACTGGCATATGTGATATGTCAATGCTCTCTCAGGAGACATTGATTTGTGTATTCTGGATGATGTGTGATGTTTTGACCCATCGAAAACTAGACTGACATAATATGTGATTCTGGCTAGGTCGTCTTTGTTGCTATTCTTTTTGAACATGTCTTTTATGAATTTGGTTCTTGTTTTTCCTTCGCATACCCTCTTTAGAATATAAACATATTTGTATTTGTTCCATAACCTGGGTTATGTGATTTTGGCTTGGTCATCTATTGATGTGGTTCTTCCTTAGCAGGGCTTTCTGTTGTGAATATGTTTCTGTGTTTTGCATACCCCTCAACTATAAACATATAAGTAGGTACACACTAGAATGAAGACAACATACATGCAGCAACCTATTCACTGAAGTTTCATCTGTACTGTATTTGCTTTCAGGAATATGTTAAGGGCATATCGTCAACAGGGATGCAATCCAATTGTGGTTTTGAAGGGCAAGTTAATGCATGCTGGACTCACAAAATGACTACTAAGGAACTAGATACAATACGGTCTGCCGGTTTTCTAGTTTCAGTTATTCATGGAAGGTTAATTCTGTTAACAGTGGATATTCTTGTTCATAGAATAGTGCACATCCGTTTCATATGACTTACATTATGAAAATTCAGGTACGATATCATTGCACAATTGTGTCATGCAAAACGTCTAGCAGAAAGGCTTCTTCCTGTTGCAAGAATGGTAGTACCTCATGGTGCACATCTAGTAAGCCATGAAAGACCAGACGAGGTAAAGTGTGAACTCTCATAAAACATCGCCACTCAAATATGAATGACAGTTTTACTTATTTGTTTAATTTGAAAACCACCAATATTGCTGACCAACGAATGTAATATCAGAAGCTATGGCTATCTGCAAGTTATTCAAAATTGGGCTAGTTAACAGCCTAACACTAAACTTTTGTCTAACAATACTAGGAAGGACCACTGAATGAGAAATTGCTGTTGCAACTTGTGCATATGTCCCAGAGTTGCTGAGTGAACTAAGATGACACCAGACATATCAGTTATCTGATAGCATCATTCGTCACCTAAACGGGCATGCTACTTCTGAGGGCAGCTGTTTTCCATTACTAGGTTTAGCATTGAAAAATAGAATTAGAGAATCCAATTGGTTGCCAAAAGTTATAATAAAACCACATTGCTCAAGTGTTTTACTATGTTGCTTGCTTATCACATGCTCATGCATGTGGAAATCTAGCGAACAGTTCGTTTTGTCTACCAAACTAAAACGGGTTCGATGCCTTTGACCCTTGACCTGGTTTCAATGACCCTAACACAGATCCACAGGTTCATTTTTGACCCGGAGTGTAAAAACCTCTTTCAAGTAGCGTACCACGTTTAACTCAAGTCCTCAACCCTGTGACTATGAGCAAACCATGAAAGATGGGACGAAGTAAAGTATGGGCTCTGATCTGATAAAATAGCAAAATGTGCCACTGAAAATACTAGGAAGGACATTTATATGTTCGATTTATTTGCTTATCTCTTACAACTGTTGTTAGTGGTGGAAAATCCCAAAAATTCTGGCCGACAAAGATAAGATCAAAAGCTGTGGCTGTCTGCAAGATTCTGAGAAATTTGAGCCTTCTAGTACTCAACTTTTGTCTACCAAACTAGGGAGGAAGATTGAGTGAGAGAAACCTGTAACACTTTTGCATATTCTGAAGTTACTGAGTGAACTAAGGCCCTGTTTGGAAGCACCCAGTTTTTTTTTTATGAAAACCGAGGTGGTTCCAAACATACCTGTTTATGCTCCAGATTATAGAAGTTGGATTCTCGGTTTCTTAAAAACCAAGAAGCTAACCTCTCCTAGCTAAAACCAGTTTTCATGAAAACTGAGGTGGTTCCAAACACCATAAACCAGTTTTTTTTTTTTGTAAATCAGTTTCTAAAAACTAGAGATGAAACTGGATTCTTAAAAACTGTTGCTTGCAAACAGGGCCTAAGATAACTGTTCTCCATTACTAGGTCTAGTATTGCAGTTATATGAAAGCATCATTGATGACCCAACTAAATTTGTGAAGACATAACATGATACTTTCGAAGATAACTGGTCTAGCAGAGAAAAACAGAACTATAGGATCCAGTAGATTACCAAAAGTTGTATTTGAAATCAAATTGCCTCAAGTATTGAGGCATGTGGCTTGGCACACACGTAGCTTAATACTTTGTACTAACTAAGCAACCATGATATTTGCTTCTAGGAATTTTCCAAGCAGTGATGTTGAGTTGCGAACTGAATTACTCATACTGAACATGTAGACCTTTTCAAGTGTGGGTTCAACTGCTTTTTCAACTACTAAATATGTAGACTTCTTGAACATAATATGCAACTCTCTTACCTGTTTGTTTCAAATACCATAAATAAGTGTGCCATCACATAATCAAGTTATGGAAAGTTTGGACAATAATTGGACAGTAATAAACACACTAAAAGGACTTTAAGAAACCCTAAAACCAACCTGGGTGCTGTGTTATTCGCATGGCTGTCTTCTCCAAGGCTCTCTTTTTTATTTCGTCTCATTGAACTTTTTGATGTTTCCCTTCCTCGCTTGTTCACAGTCTACATGAAAAGCACAGTAGGAACTCATGTAACCTTCTATGAATTTCAGGTGAACAATGCACTTATGGATTTGATAAAGGCCACCAAATCTGCGATAAAACCTGAAGAGTGGTCAGCCCAGCCCGAGAACACGTCGGGTAAGCTTAAGAAGACTAACACCTCCTATTTCTCTTGAAGGCAAATTGTTCCGGAGCAAATCTCTTACGCTGCATCCTCATCAGAAACCGGGGCGCTCATTTCTGTGAGACCCATCGCCGTCACGGTGCGAACAGATGCAGGCGTAGACGTCACCGCAGCGGTCTATAACTTGCTTGGGAAGCTGCAACTGAGCTTCCTTTATCTCATAGGCATGATAGTAATGGGGTTTGAACACATGAGGAACATTGTAAGGGTGATGAAGCCAGTAAGGGTTGCAGCAATTGAGTCGTGTAAGTCATAAGGTAAAAGGATATCCATCCTGTTCTGTTCTTTCTCTTGCAATGCCTGCGGATCAAATTATCTGTCTTGTGGCTTTGCAACTTACTGAACTTCCTCTGATTTTGCAGAACCAAATACATGTACATTGTTCTTGAGACCTTGTGGTAGTCGAGATGATACTTTTACTTCTCCCCAATGCCTGGAGATGATGATTTTAGAGTAGCATCTGTTAACACATGTGAAACTCGGCCTGCTCCTAGTAGCAGAATAATACGAAACACTGAGAAAACATTGCGCGCCTGGGCAGAAATGTCTATGGCAAGGTTGCCCGTTGGCGTATGTACCTGTAAGAGTATCTGTACCATACCGAAATTTGGAATCGATGCTTTGCTGCTTATTTCGTGTCGCGTCGCTGGGCATCTTCTTTCCTACATTGCGCTTTACAACGCTGCAAGGTGACAAATAGTAGCGTACAACTGAAGAGAGAACGAAAGTGGTAGCCACAACTGGGTTTGTTTTGGGTGTGACGTGTGCGGTACCTAATAAAAGTTTAGCCACGGAAATTCTCTTGCCGTGCTTTCGGGGAAAAAAAGAACTGGGTTTCACTGGTACGAAATATTTTTCCTGATCTGAATTTGTTTGTGTGGATCTGAATTTGTTTGTAGTCGATCGTATCTGAGTGTAAATTCGTTTATATGAGTTTAGATCGGTTAGGATAAGAGCCTGAATATTTTAACATTTGATACCGTACCTGAACTTAGATATTTGTATTTATATATTCACCTATATGGATAGTTGGATACTGATACCCAACTTATATATTTACATTTATGGATATCTCAAATTACATATTTTAATATCAACATCCTATTTAGCATAATAGAAATCGTGTGCCAGCAAGAGATATGAAATTCACATGATTTTTACTTAAGACGTATGTAATAGAAATCGTGTGCCATGGAGATACCAAATTCATTGGTTTTACTTCCAATTCATGAAATTTACTGGGTTTTTAGTCTCAACTCACAAGTAAACTCGATATTGAAACAAATGTAACACTTACCATGGCTGCAACCCGTTTTAGGTTTTATGCGAAAATAAAATTTTAGTTTTTATATATGATAATTTAGAGACTAAAATAGAATAAAATAGATAAACTAATAATTAGTAAATCGAAACAAGGAAAAACGCACAATTTTGGTTGGTGGCTACGTCCGCGAAAGGTTAACCTGGATAGTGCGCCAAAGTTGTTTGCTTTACTTTATTTAATTTGTATCAGTGTTTCTATTAATATTTTATCTCTCTATATTAGAGCTGGAGCAGTTCGAACAGCATTTGCTTCGGCCGGTTGAAAACACACGTCGTGTGCATGCTTATGCTGATCCCATGTTGTCAAAGGTCCACTCGACTCTGAATTCTAGTTCAGTTTTTGACAAAAAAAAAAGAAGAAGAGAGAGACTGAATTCTAAACCCCGATCCGCAGACGGGAAAAGGCAGCTTAATAACTAGATGATGTGTTGACGTCAGCAGACAAACAAAACCAAACGGCTGGATTTATAAAAGAAATGGCATGCCAGTTCCAAAGTACGCGTAATATTTCAGTAATTCAGGATTCCATCATAGAACAAGAGCACGGACACAGACCAGTCAGAAACGCTGGTTACCACCCTTACATATATATAAAAACACCACGCATCTCATCTTATAAGCAATTAAAGTAAAATGAATTGATGGTCACGAGACAGTGCGGGGGCTAACCTTGGCAAAATCATGGTCGACGGCTGCGCAGCCTGCCGGTACTCGGCGTGCGGCGGCTACCCACGGGCCAGCGTGGTGTCGGGCAAGATGCATGCATGCCGACATGCGAAAGGCAGCTGACAATGAAGGAGTGCCTCTTCTATGCGCGCAGAGCAAGAGAATCGGTAGGTAGGTGACGAGAGGAGAGGAGAAGGATGGCCGTGGGCGAGCGCGAGAGCGAGATAACGGCGCCGCGACGGTAGATTCGCTAGTCCGGGCAGATTATTCGCGCGCGCGCGAGGAATATTCCAGTCTGCAGCTCTGAGCCTCTGAATATGCCGTGACCCTCATCGTTTAATGGGGGTATCGGTACGGGCCTCAGCCCAACAACAAAATGGATCGTGGCCCACTGGACCACGGTCGTAGACGGGCAGGGCGTCGAAGTCTCTCCGCTCAAGACACGGGCCCACGTCCACAGATCGGAGGAGAGCACTGGCTTGTCTCCCTCTCTCGTCTCCAACGACGGCAGCGGGCGAGGGTTACGCGAAGGCGAAGCGGAGTAGTGGAAGCAGAGGCGGCAGCCATGGCCGTGATGGAGAAGCTCAAGATCTTTGTCGTTAAGGAGCCCGTAGTCGCGGCCTCCTGCCTCATCGCTGGATTCGGTACGCGCCCTTCTCTCCCCTCCGCAAACCCTACCAGATGTGCGCCGTGCGCGCGCGCGCCCTTGGGGCGCAGCGTACCTTGCTTTCGGTGTGCCTTGGCTTAGCTCTGGTTGACTCTGTGAGGGTAGGTCTGGGAAGGTACGGCTTGTTTGCTAGGGACTTGTAGGCCGGGGATTACATTTCGGTGGCCTTTTCACTTGCTGCTATTCGTTAGATCCAGTATTCTAAATCTCATGCACTTATGCAGATTCAACTTTAAACTTTGTGTATGGTTCCCCTCACTAAAGTTTAGTTCATGTCACATCAAATGTTTGAATATCAATTTTGAGTATTAAATATAGCCTTAACTAGGTTTAATAAATTTGTCTTGTCTTTTAATCTTCATCTGTATAATTAGTTTTATAATTGAAATATATTTAATAGTCGTAATTATCATTCAAACATTCGATATGACAGAGACTAAACTTTCGTAACTGACAAGCTATACATTTCCATCCCTGCTCAATGCAGAGATTCAGCTGTTCCATTTCCCAATATTGACTGCAGTTCTAACTAGTACTTCCGCCATTCCAAATTGTAAATTGATTTAGATGTGTCTAACATTGACCAAGTTTATAGGAAAATGTATTAATGTTATGGTTGCTAGATCGGTGAGGGATTAGAGCTGCTGGCGGAGGCGGCGCGGTACTGTTCACACTTAGATGTGTTAATAACTTGAATGGCATTTGAAAACATTCAATTCAATTGTCAGCAAAGAGGTCTCTACCAATAATAAATTGATATTGAAAATCCATATAGCCTGTAGAAATTGGCCAATGCATATAGAAAAAGTGTTAAGGAGGCCACATGATATATATGAACTCTGCTTTGTGGATGCATTCACTTGGATAGTACAAGAAATAGCTCAAGTTTACTTTTTACTAGTTGTCCGAGTGTGTAATTATGTTTGTTTCTGAGAATCCTTATTGCACCTAAAATTGCACCTAAAATTGTTTCTGAGAATCCTTAAGAGAAAACTTGAGTTTGTGCTCATTACTTGAATCTAACCTTTTTATACCATTGTATTTTTGTAATATCAATACTTCAATAGATTTACTGAGTTTATCCTTCACAATCCCTTGCTATCAAGTTTGATTAAGCAATAGCATTTTCCTACCCTAAAGACATTAGTCACGAGACAGAGTGCATCTCAGGTTGACAATTTTGTGTGGCAACTGGATAAGTTTTTACTGGCAACCACTGTAGTTCAAATTTATGGAGCATCATAAGCACCAGGTATTCAATTCTTCTCACATATTTCCTACCTGGAAAGGGTTAGCCCAAAAGTGATGATATCAAATGCACATTGTACGAACCTCATTTTAGATTGCTATGGTCGATGGTCATGACTCATAACCTAAAATGGTCTTGTGCAATTTGACACTTCACAGCGATTGGTAGGGGACAAACGGATTGGAAGTGGTGTACTGGTGTTGTGTGCGGTGACATTTCAGAAAGAAACAAGAGCATTCTGTGAACACACGTTTGAACACATTTGGTTCCTAAGTTTTTCTGACTTGCCTGCCTGAACCTTTGGAGTCATCTATTATTGGGGGAAAGTTAGCAACCTGGTATTGGTTTTCCTTTTGCCAAATGATTTCAAATAACCTTATAATGTGCAATTCAGGTCTCTTTCTTCCAGCAGTTGTCCGGCCAATCCTGGATTCATGGCAGACCGCGGAACAAGTTCCTCCACCTCTTCTAAATGATGTATGTAATTTCCTCTTTTTTGGTTGTTTTATGTGTACTATTTTCAAGGGCATATAAATGATAAACACTGCTTACATTCAATTTCTCATCATTTCTAAATCCAGAATGTTTATGTTAGCAGCCATGTTCTTGATGAAGGTGATGAGGAGCGCAGGAAACCAGAGAACCCAACAACCCCCTTTGGTTTCCCACGCTCCTCATCGACACCATCAACTATTCGATCACATCCCCTATTTCAAACTTCACTCGGTAAACAATGTAATATACAGTACAAATCACATATTTCAAACTTCACTCTGTAAACAGTGTAATTTCCTGTTCATATTCAATGGAAAAAAGGACTCCCTATTTGTCACTTCAAGCTAGCCTGTCTAAAAAAAAGTCTCATTTTCATAAAATGAGCTCTAAATTTGTTAGTGGCAGGTCAGAGTAAATTGCCGGGGGTATCTGTTGTTACTTTGTGTTGCATTGGGGGACCTGCCATTATTGTTGGTCTCCTTGGTTTGAACAATGAAGCCAGAGTACTTCCCTCATGCGGTTAGATGCTGTTGTCCTGTGATTGAAGATGGTCGAGACAAGGTTTGATCTTTTGTTACTTTTGCAGGTGGTTGCAGGTGTCACCGGCAAGAAAAAGTAGTGAACTTGCTTTGTTTTCTCATGCCAATGTTGCCCCACATTTTCTTCCCCGTGTTTTTTCTGGCGACCAGATTGGATGGCTTTTCCCAAGAGTCACGGTCTTGAACTCTAGATGGTATCCGCGGAATAATCATTGTACCTGAATCATATACTGCAATGTGGCAGTTTTGAAAATGTTTCCCCTCCTATAAAGGTTGATAGAATGCCATACCCTTTGAACTGTGTTCGTGATGTCATCGTTTATGATTTCTCGGTCGAGCCGTATAGATTTCGTTTCACGAACCAGAAGGGCTGTCGCGGCATGGCCAAACGGGTTATCCGGTATGACAGTAGCACTATTAGACACTATTAATAATCATGTCAGGTTGGCGCTAGTGTCTAGATATTGGTTCAGACACGACACTACAGTGTTTAATCATGTCGTGTCGACATTGTATGACACTAACAATGTCACTAACATCTAATAGTGTTTGTAATAGTTCAGACATCTTTTCATTTTGAGAGCTTAAAAATATAAATCTTTAAGGTTATATATATATAATTTTAAAACTTGAACATGTATACTATTATAAATTGAATTTATTATGCTTAAAATCATAACAAATCACAATCATATATATATATATATATATATATATATATATATATATATATATATATATATATATTACCAGTTAGTCTAAGTCGTGTCTAATCGTGATAATCACCTAATCATGTTACGATCATGTCTATCGTGCTAGGATGGTGACCTAAACACGATACGACTCATGGTGTGCCGACACTAGCACAATATGAATCGTGCTCGTGCTGAAACACTAGGCCGCTCATTTGTAGTCTACTGCAGCAGTTGCACCTGTAGCTAGAGAATTTGCCGTAAAACTGCTACAGTACTAAATACTAAAAGAGAGCAAGTGCAAACAACATTAGTTGTCAGCATAGTAGTTGAATGTGAGGAGCAGGCGCGATTGTGGTCCTGCACGCAGTGCGAGATGCACGGACCTTAGCTCGTTAATATTTTGAGTGAGAGAAGTGTCGGGAGGAGAATTGTTTGTTTTTCACCCAAAACATGTTTTCCAGTTAGTTTTAGCGTTCTTTTGGCGCTCTTGAGACAATCGTTTCGAGATGAAAAAGAGAAGTGTCGGGAGGAGAATTGTTTGTTTTTCACCCAAAACATGTTTTCCAGTTATAGTTTTAGCGTTCTTTTGGAACGCTCTTGCCACAATCGGGCGCGCACGGGAATGTGTGCATGTGCCTCTGGGCTGGTACTATGACTCGTGCAGCCCAATTAAGCCCACAAATCGATTGCTAGAAACTAGGGTTTACGAGCACGCCCAAGGTATAAAAGAGGCGAGGCTCACTGACGCCTGACCTCACGCAGCCGCCACCCCAACCCAGGAACAGAGGCACAGAGCGAGGCGACGCTGCGGCACCTCTTCTCCGGTAAGCGAGATCGCATATCTCGTCGCATGCGACGAAGACTTTTTAGGTCCGGTAGCTTGTTCTCTGCTGTATTCGCGGTGAAGTTTGGGCGGTTTAAAGTTGATGAATTGCTTGTACGATTCAACTGGGGATTTGTCGTGCTTATTAGGCACGATTCGTCGTTGGTTAGGTGGCTGTAGCATCCCTGCATCTGTTTTGCACTTTCTATGCGTATTTTTGCACTCGATATGTGTTAAGGTTGACTTAAATCTGATTATTCGCTCGGTTATATTTGGTAGCCACATAGTGTGTAGGTCTATCTGTCTTAGAAATACTGAGTCAAATGTCCAGCAACCCAAAGTCTTCCGCAGATAGTAATGATATAGGGAATCTCACATTTGGCAGTTGATATTGATTATTTAGGCGAAGGGAAATGGCAACCGTTCCAGGGGATCTGATCTGGCAGGTTGTGAGGAAGAACAACTCCTTCCTTGTGAAGCAGTTCGGCAACGGCAATGCCAAGGTGCAGTTCACCAAGGAGCCGAACAACCTCTACAACGTCCACTCCTACAAACACTCTGGTATGTCGCGTCCTTCAAAGTTTCTGGATTGTCTAATTGTCGTGCATATATAACACCTGTGATCTTAGTAATAAAAATAATAAGTGACTTTGTGCTTACTGCTCTG
Source organism: Zea luxurians (assembly GCA_029449295.1). Lineage (NCBI taxonomy): Eukaryota > Viridiplantae > Streptophyta > Magnoliopsida > Poales > Poaceae > Zea > Zea luxurians. Next base: position 168,087,992 of record JAOPSE010000005.1, on the reverse strand, counting down.
GCTGTTTTGTTCTGTTAGGCTTGGCGAACAAGAAGACTGTGACGATCCAGCCAGCTGCAAAGGACTCGGCTGTGGTCCTCTCTACTACCAAGACCAAGAAGCAGAACGCACCTGCGAAGCTCAGCCACAAGTCTGTGATGCGCAAGGAGTTCCGCAAGATGGCCAAGGCTGTGAAAAACCAGGTACTAGCACATGAAATCACATTATGCTTGATACTACGGTAATATGGCAGTGTTTGTTTTGCTACTGCAATGCGTGGCTATTTTTATGTATTGGATATTGTTTCCAACACATGAAATTTGTTGCTGTGATGAGCCATAACAAGTAAGAAGACCAACTGATCAACTCGATATTGGTTTCATATTCCTCTATTTAGCACTGTTTTAAACTATGTGTTGGTTTGTAAGAGAATTGTTTTGTTATGTTGCTTGTTTGGTGTTATGTGGATTTTTCTTGTTAGATAGATTCTCCTCTCTTTATGAGCCATAACTTCTAAGAAAACCAACTGATCAATTGGTTCTTCAATGAAATATAAGCTGATACGCTTGGCTTCTGAGCTGTTCTTGCAGGTTACTTAAATCTTGTATGATTAAGTAACAATATCAATATTTGGTGCTTCAGTTTCTGAACTCTAGTATTGGCCAATATGTCTTAACTTGTTAGCCCCATATGATTGCTGAAAAGTCTAATTTGCATTTTGTTTTTGCCTTGCAGGTTAGTGACAACTACTACAGGCCTGATCTGACCAAGCCAGCTCTTGCTAGGCTGAGCTCGGTGTACCGCAGCCTCCAGGTTGCCAAGTCCGGTGTCAAGAAGAAGAACAGGCAGTCCTAAGCGCTAAGTTTGTGTTCTGTCAGGGGGCATGTTGGTGCTCGTAGTCCCAGCTTATATTTATCTATGTTCCAACAGTTTTGAGACTTGTTAGAACTGAGCAAACCATGTTAAGATGCTGCTGTGTGTCATTCCTTAAAAAAATTGCCTTGCACTTTGTGATTACTGCCTCGTTGCTGTGTGTCATTCTATGACAAATCGTTTGTCGCTTGATTGTGCTTTGTTTGTAAACTTGCTTGTCGTGACTAGCACTGGTTATCGCGTTTTTGATTGGTTCTGTAAACAATATCCGATAAACAGGATTAGTATCCTGCACGAGTGCATGTTTAAACTATTTTTAACAATATCCTTTATATCTCTTCTTTATATTCCCTCTTCTTTTGTCCCTCCTCTTGGCAGATTTTTGTACATTTGTGATACCCCAAAGTATCTTATACAGAAGTTTGGTTTAATCTGCTGTTTAAAACGTATTTTAGTTTGGTTTGATCTCTCTCTATATAAAAGATGGATGGATGTCCTCTAAAGCGAACATAGTCAGAATGGCTACAGAGTGAAACTTGTTCGGCTGCAGCCTCATGTACTGTAGCTTAAATCTATAGTGAAAAGTCACAGTCAATCTGCAGTGAATAAGCTGAGTAGCATAAGGCTTTGCAATAACTCAAGAACACAACACCAAGTCTCGAAACAAGAACATAAGAACTTGTAACAAATTAAGGACAGAAAGCACCAAGTCTCTAATTCAAATCGATTGAATGTGGCGGTTGTGTGGCTTTAACATACAACCTTTAACCGCTTGAGATTGAGATGTTGTAATCAATGTATGGATGTTTGATGTAAATCCATCTTCAATATGCTAGTTGGAGGTATATTTATAGCCTTAAACTGTCCAAATATGCGTTGGAGTGGTTGTACACAAACTACATAGTCAGGTGGCACACCGTACCTCAAACAATATCATTCTGGTGCATCATCAGACTCCTGTAGCAGTAGCCGTTCTGACAGGTGGTTGACACATTATTGATTCGGTGGCTCACCGAACCTTGCCATGTCGGATCTAGCTGTTGAACCTAGATGGTCTGGTGCGCCACCGGACCGGTCCAGATAGCTAGCTGACCGAAGTCCATTTTACAACCTCTTTGCGTAAGAAGTCTGGTGTGCCACCGGATGGTCCAATCTACCTGTTGAACACGTTCAACCTTCTCTACGTAAGTGATCTGGTGCGCCACCAGACCGATCCGGTGCTCCCAAGCTTTAAACAATTTTGGCAAACTTGTCCAATTCTTCTCCAATTCAATTTGACTGGCTTTGAGGATGTTCTTACGATTTAGACAAACATATCTAGAGACTTGTCGGCGTTTCGACCCCGGGGGTCCCTGGACCGACGAGTAAATTGTCGCCGCGTGTCCCAGCCCAGATGGGTCGGCGCGAGGCGGAGCACGAAGGGGGTAGAAGAGAGGGAGAAAAGGGGAAAACCCGTGGCCTCCGTGTTGCCCTGCGCCCAGGTCGGGTGCGCTTGCAGTAGGGGGTTACAAGCGTCCGCGCGGGGGGAGAGCCAGGGACTCTACGCGTCGCCCCGTCCTCCCGCGCGGCCAACCTTCCCGTAAGAGAGCCCTGGACCTTCCTTTTATAGGCGTAAGGAGAGGGTCCAGGTGTACAATGGGGGATGTAGCAGTGCGCTATCGTGTCTAGCAGAGAGGAGCTAGTGCCCTAAGTACATGTCGTCGTGGCAGCCACAGAGGTTTTGGCACCCTGTTCATGTGATGTCGTGGCCGTCGGAGGAGCGTTGGAGCCTTGCGGAAGGACAGCTGTCGGGGCTGTCGAGTCCTTGCTGACGTCTCTTTGCTTTCGTAAGGGGCTGAGAGCCGCCGTCGTCATGGAGCACGCGGGGCGCCATCATTATCTATTTCCGGGGCGAGCCAGATGGGACGCCGGTCCTGTTACCCGTAGCCTGAGCTAGCTAGGGATAGGGTAACGATGGCCCCCCCCCCTGTGACGTGGTCGGTCCGAGCCCTAGGTCGGGCGAGGCGGAGGCTCCTCCGAGGTCGGGGTCGAGTCGGTCTTCCAAGGTCGAGGTCGTGTCCGAGCCCCGGGTCGGGTGAGGCGGAGTTCGTCGTCTTCCGGGGTCGAGCCCGAGTCCGAGCCCGGGGGTCGGGCGAGGCGGAGTTCGTCGTCTTCCGGGGTCGAGCTCGAGTCCGAGCCCTGGGGTCGGACGAGGCGGAGTTCGTCGTCTTCCGGGGCCGAGCCCGAGTCCGAGCCCTGGGGTCGGGCGAGGCGGAGTTTCCTATGGCGCCCGAGGCCGGACTTGGCTGCTGTCAGCCTCACTCTGTCGAGTGGCACAACAGTCGGAGCGACACAGGCGGCGCTGTCTTCTTGTCAGGCCGGTCAGTGGAGCGGCGAAGTGACTACGGTCACTTTTGGCTCTCTCGACTGAAGGGCGCATGACAGGATAAGATGTCAGGCCATCCTTGCATTAAATGCTCCTGCGATTCGGTCGGTTGGTGTGGCGATCTGGCCAAGGTTGCTTCTTGGCGAAGACTGGGCCTCGGGCGAGCCGAAGGTGTGTACATCGCTTGAGGGGGTCCTCGGGCGAGACGTGAATCTTCCGGGGTCGGCTGCCCTTGCCCGAGGCTGGGCTCGGGTGAGGCGAGGTCGTGTCCCTTGAGTGGACCGAGCCTTGGCTTAATCGCACCCATCAGGCCTTTGCAGCTTAGTGCTGATGGGGGTTACCAGCTGAGATTAGGAGTCTTGGGGGTACCCCTAATTACGGTCCCCGACAGTAGCCCCCGAGCCTCGAAGGGAGTGTTGATACTCGCTTGGAGGCTTTTGTCGCACTTTTTTGCAAGGGGACCGACCTTCCTCGGTTGCCTTTTGTTCTGGTGGGTGCACGCGAGCACACCCGCCAGGTGTAGCCCCCGAGGCCTCGGAGAAGTAGTTTGACTCCTTCGAGGTCTTAGTACGTTTTGTAATGTTTCGGCCGGTCTAGCTGTTCCCTCATGCGAACTGGCCGTAGCCCGGGTGAACAGTCGAGTCCCAAGTTCTCGGGCTGGTATGTTGATGCTGTCAACGGTTTGGCCGGAGCCGGGTTTGCGAGAGCAGCCTCCGAGCCTCTGCACAGAGCGAGAGGACGGTCAGGGACAGACTCGGCTTTTTACATACGCCCCTGCGTCGCCTTTCCGCAAGGAGGAGGGAGGGGAAGCATGATAGTCGCCTAGAGGGGGGGTGAATAGGGCGAAACTGAAATTTACAAATATAAACACAACTACAAGCCGGGTTAGCGTTAGTAATATAGAAACGAGTCCGCGAGAGAGGGTGCAAAACAAATCGCAAGCAAATAAGAGTGTGACACACAGATTTGTTTTACCGAGGTTCGGTTTTCGCAAACCTACTCCCCGTTGAGGAGGCCACAAAGGCCGGGTCTCTTTCAACCCTTCCCTCTCTCAAACGATCCCACGGATCGAGTGAGCTTTCTCTTCTTCTCAATCAACCGGGAACAAAACTTCCCCGCAAGGGCCACCACACAATTGGTGCCTCTTGCCTTGGTTACAATTGAGTGATGATCACAAGAACAAGTGAGAAAGAAAAGAATGCGATCCAAGCGCAAGAGCTCGAAAGAACACAAGCAAATCACTCTCTCTAGTCACTATGGTGTTGTGTGGAATTTGGAGAGGACTTGATCTATTTGGTGTGTCTAGAATTGAATGCTAGAGCTCTTGTATTAGTTGAGAAGTGGAAAACTTGGATGACAATGAATGTGGGGTGGTTGGGGTATTTATAGCCCCAACCACCAAAAGTGACCGTTGCTGGAACCTGTCTGTTCGATGGCACACCGGACAGTCCGGTGCCCCTGCCACGTCACCATTGCCGTTGGATTCTGACCGTTGGAGCTTCTGACTTCTGGGCCCTCCTGGGTGTCCGGTGCACACCGGACATGTACTGTTTGATGTCCGGTGCACCGGCATGGGCGTGCCTGACGTCTGCGCGCGCTGCGCGCGCATTAAATGCACCGCAGGGAGCCGTTGGCGCCGCAGAGAGCCGTTGCTCCACTGGCACACCGGACAGTCCGGTGTACACCGGACAGTCTGGTGAATTTTAGCGGAGCGGCTGCCGCGCGAACCCGAGGCTGGTGAGTTCTGGAGACCGTGCTTCCTTGAAGCACCGGACAGTCCGATGAATTATAGCGCGCCGGCTTCCGAGAATTCCCGAGGGCGAAGAGTTTGAGTTGAAGTCCTCTGGCCGCACCGGACACTGTCCGGTGCACACCGGACAGTCCGGTGCCTCCAGCCAGAGGTGCCCTCGGTTGCCTCATTGCTCCTTAGTTGAATCCAATACTTGGTCTTTTTATTGACTGAATGTGAACCTTTTGCACCTGTATAACTTATGCACTAGAGTAAACTAGTTAGTCCAATTATTTGTGTTGGGCAATTCAATCACCAAAATTATTTGGGAACTAGGTGTAAGCCTAATTCCCTTTCAATCTCCCCCTTTTTGGTGATTGATGCCAACACAAACCAAAGCAAATATAGAAGTACATAATTGAACTAGTTTACATAATGTAAGTGCAAAGGTTGCTTGGAATTGAACCAATATATACTTATATGATGCGCATGGATTGTTTTCTTTGTTTTTGACATATTGGACCACATTTGCACCAAGAGTTTTGTTTTTGCAAATTCTTTTGTAAATTCTTTTCAAAGTCCTTTTGCAAGAAAGTCAAAGGTAAATGAATAAGATTTTGCAAAGCATTTTCAAGATTTGAAATTTTCTTCCTTTGTTCAAATGCTTTCCCTTTGACTAAACAAAACTCCCCCTCAAATAAGGTCTCCTCTTAGTGTTCAAGAGGGTTTTAAGACATCAATTTTGAAAATACTAGTTGCTCCCCCTTTAGAACACAAAGAGATACCAATTTTGAAATTTACCAATTTAAAATCATCAAATTTATAAAAATTAGGTGGTGGTGTGGTCCTTTTGCTTTGGGCTCATATTTTCTCCCCCTTTGGCATGAATCGCCAAAAACGGAATCATTAGAGCCCAATGAAGTAGTTTCTCCCCCTTGGGTCATGACATGAATGAGTGAAGGTTATACCAAAGGTGGAGAGATGATGCGGAGCGACGGCGAAGGATGAGTAGTAGAGCGGAGTGGAAGCCTTTGTCTTCGCCGAAGACTCCAATTCCCTTTCAATATACCTATGACTTGGTTTGAAATACACTTGAAAACACATTAGTCATAGCATATGTAAAAGAGACATGATCAAGGTATATTCATGAGCTATGTGTGCAAGACTAGTAAAAGAAATTCCTAGAATCAAGAATATTGAGCTCATGCCTAAGTCTGGTAAAAGATTGCTCATCAAGTGGCTTGGTAAAGATATCGGCTAATTGATCTTTAGTGTTAATGTATGAAATCTCGATATCCCCCTTTTGTTGGTGATCCCGAAGAAAATGATACCGAATGGCTATGTGCTTAGTGCGGCTATGCTCGACGGGATTGTCGGCCATTTTGATTGCACTCTCATTGTCACATAGCAAAGGGACTTTGGTTAATTTGTAACCGTAGTGACCGCAGGGTTTGCCTCATCCAAAGCAATTGCGCGCAACAATGGCCTGCGGCAATGTACTCGGCTTCGGCGGTGGAAAGAGCGACCGAATTTTGTTTCTTAGAAGCCCAAGACACCAAGGATCTTCCCAAGAACTGGCAAGTCCTTGATGTGCTCTTCCTATTAATCCTACACCCCGCCCAATCGGCATCCGAATAACCAATCAAATCAAAAGTGGATCCCCGAGGGTACCAAAGCCCAAACTTAGGAGTATAAGCCAAATATCTCAAGATTCGTTTTACGGCCGTAAGGTGTGATTCCTTAGGGTCGGCTTGGAATCTTGCACACATGCAAACGGAAAGCATAATGTCCGGTCGAGATGCACATAAATAAAGCAATGAACCAATCATCGACCGGTATACCTTTTGATCCACGGACTTACCTCCCGTGTCGAGGTCGAGATGCCCATTTGTTCCCATGGGTGTCTTGATGGGCTTGGCATCCTTCATTCCAAACTTGCTTAGGATATCTTGAGTATACTTCGTTTGGCTAATGAAGGTGCCCTCTTGGAGTTGCTTGACTTGGAATCCTAGAAAATACTTCAACTCCCCCATCATCGACATCTCGAATTTCTGTGTCATGATCCTACTAAATTCTTCACATGTAGATTTATTAGTAGACCCAAATATAATATCATCAACGTAAATTTGGCATACGAACAAATCATTGTCAAGAGTTTTAGTGAATAAAGTAGGATCGGCTTTGCCGACTTTGAAGCCATTAGTAATAAGGAAATCTCTAAGGCATTCATACCATGCTCTTGGGGCTTGCTTGAGCCCATAAAGCGCCTTAGAGAGCCTATAAACATGGTTAGGGTACTCACTGTCTTCAAAGCCGGGAGGTTGCTCAACATAGACCTCCTCCTTGATTGGTCCATTGAGGAAGGCACTCTTCACGTCCATTTGATAAAGCTTGAAGCCATGGTAAGTAGCATAGGCTAATAATATACGAATTGACTCAAGCCTCGCTACGGGTGCATAGGTTTCACCAAAATCCAAACCTTCGACTTGTGAATACCCCTTGGCCACGAGTCGAGCTTTGTTCCTAGTCACCACACCATGCTCGTCTTGCTTGTTGCGGAAGACCCACTTGGTTCCTACAACATTTTGATTAGGACGTGGAACTAAGTGCCATACCTCATTCCTAGTGAAGTTGTTGAGCTCCTCTTGCATCGCCATCACCCAATCCGAATCTTGAAGAGCTTCCTCTACCCTGTGTGGCTCAATAGAGGAAACAAAAGAGTAATGTTCACAAAAATGAGCAACACGAGATCGAGTAGTTACCCCCTTATGAATATCGCCGAGGATGGTGTCGACGGGGTGATCTCGTTGTATTGCTTGATGGACTCTTGGGTGTGGCGGCCTTGGTTGTTCATCCTCCTTGTCTTCATCATTTGCATCTCCCCCTTGATCGTTGCCGTCATTTTGAGGTGGCTCATCTTCTTGATCTTCTTGTTCAACCTCTTGAGCCTCATCCTCAATTTGTGTTGGTGGAGATGTTTGCATGGAGGAGGATGGTTGATCTTGTGCATGTGAAGGCTCTTCGGATTCCTTAGGACACACATCCCCAATGGACATGTTCCTTAGCGCTATGCATGGAGCCTGATCTTCACCTATATCATCAAGATCAACTTGCTCTACTTGAGAGCCGTTAGTCTCATCAAACACAACGTCACAAGAAACTTCAACAAGTCCTGAGGACTTGTTAAAGACTCTATATGCCCTTGTGTTTGAGTCATATCCTAGTAAAAAGCCTTCTACAGTTTTAGGAGCAAACTTAGATTTTCTACCTCTTTTAACAAGTATAAAGCATTTGCTACCAAAAACTCTAAAATATGAAATATTTGGCTTTTTACCGGTTAGGAGTTCATATGATGTCTTCTTGAGGATTCGGTGAAGATATAACCGGTTGATGGCGTAGCAGGCGGTGTTGACCGCCTCGGCCCAAAACCGGTCCGGTGTCTTGTACTCATCAAGCATGGTTCTTGCCATGTCCAATAGAGTTCGATTCTTCCTCTCCACTACACCATTTTGCTGTGGAGTGTAGGGAGAAGAGAACTCATGCTTGATGCCCTCCTCCTCAAGGAAGCCTTCAATTTGAGAGTTCTTGAACTCCGTCCCGTTGTCGCTTCTAATTTTCTTGATCCTTAAGCCGAACTCATTTTGAGCTCGTCTCAAGAATCCTTTTAAGGTCTCTTGGGTTTGTGATTTTTCCTGCAAAAAGAATACCCAAGTGAAGCGAGAATAATCATCCACAATTACAAGACAATACTTACTACCGCCGATGCTTATGTAGGCGATTGGGCCGAATAAATCCATGTGTAGGAGCTCCAGTGGCCTGTCGGTAGTCATGATGTTTTTGTGTGGATGATGGACACCAACTTGCTTCCCGGCTTGGCATGCGCTACAAATCCTGTCTTTCTCAAAATGAACATTGGTTAGTCCTAAAATGTGTTCTCCCTTTAGAAGTTTGTGAAGATTCTTCATTCCAACATGGGCTAGTCGGCGGTACCAGAGCCAACCCAAGTTAGTCTTAGCAATTAAGCAAGTGTCGAGTTCAGCTCTATCAAAATCGACCAAGTATAGCTGACCCTCTAACACTCCCTTAAATGCTATTGAATCATCACTTCTTCTAAAGACAGTAACACCAGTATCAGAAAAAAGACAGTTGTAGCCCATTTTGCATAATTGAGAAACGGAAAGCAAATTGTAATCTAAAGAATCTACAAGAAAAACATTGGAAATAGTATGGTCAGGTGATATAGCAATTTTACCCAATCCTTTGACCAAACCTTGATTTCCATCCCCGAATGTGATAGCTCGTTGGGGATCTTGGTTTTTCTCATATGAGGAGAACATCCTTTTCTCCCCTGTCATATGGTTTGTGCACCCGCTGTCGAGTATCCAACTTGTGCCCCCGGATGCATAAACCTACAAAACAAGTTTAGTTCTTTGTTTTAGGTACCCAAACGGTTTTGGGTCCTTTAGCATTAGACACAAGAACTTTGGGTACCCAAACACAAGTCTTGGAGCCCTTGTGTTTGCCCCCAACAATTTTGGCAACTACTTTGCCGGATTTGTTAGTTAAAACATAAGATCATCAAAAGTTTTAAATGAAATGCTATGATCATTTGATGCATTAGTAGTTTTCTTTCTAGGCAACTTGGCATGGGTTGGTTGCCTAGATCTAGATGTCTCACCCTTATACATAAAAGCATGATTAGGGCCAGAGTGAGACTTCCTAGAATGAATTTTCTTAATCTTGCTCTCAGGATAGCCGGCAGGGTACAAAATGTAACCCTCATTATCCTGAGGCATGGGAGCCTTGCCCTTAACAAAGTTAGATAAGTTCTTTAGAGGGGCATTAATTTTGACATTGTCTCCCTTTTGGAAGCCAATACCGTCCTTAATGCCAGGGCGTCTCCCATTATAGAGCATGCTTCTAGCAAATTTAAATTTTTCATTTTCTAAGTCATGCTCACTAATCTTAGCATTAAGTTGTGCTATGTGATCATTTTGTTTTTTAATTAAGGCTAGGTGATCATGAATAGCATCAACATTAATATCTCTACATCTAGTACAAATGGAAATATGCTCAACATTAGATGTAGAGGGTTTGCAAGATTTTAGTTCAACAACCTTAGCATGCAATATATCATTTTTAGTTCTAAGGTCGGAGATAGTAGCATTGCAAACATCAAAATCCTTAGCCTTAGCAATTAGTTTCTCATTCTCATTTCTAAGGCTAGTGATAGAAACATTCAAATCATCAATCCTAGCAAGCAAATCAACATTATCATTTCTAGGATCAATGCAAACATGAGAATCAACCTTAGCAATTAATTTAACATTTTCATTTCTAAGGTTGTCTATAGTTTCATGGCAAGTACTTAGCTCACTAGACAATTTTTCACATTTTTCTATTGCTAGAGCATAAGCATTTTTAACCTTAACATGTTTCTTGTTTTCCTTGATTAGGAAGTCCTCTTGGGAGTCCAAGAGATCATCCTTTTCATGGATGACACTAATTAGCTCATTTAATTTTTCCTTTTGTTCCATGTTAAGGTTGGCAAAAAGAATACGCAAGTTATCCTCCTCATTTTTATCATCATCCTCATCACTAGATGTTTCATATTTAGTGGAGGACTTTGATTTTACCTTCTTTTTGCCGTCCTTGGCCATGAGACACTTGTGGCCGACGTTGGGGAAGAGAAGCCCTTTGGTGACGGCGATGTTGGTGGCGTCCTCGTCGTCGGAGGAGTCGCTTGAGCTTTCGTCGGAGTCCCACTCCCGACAAACATGGGCATCGCCGCCCTTCTTCTTGTAGTACTTTTTCTTCTCCTTTCTTCTTCCCTTCTTGTCGTCGCCCCTGTCACTGTCACTAGACATAGGACATTTTGCAATAAAGTGACCGGGCTTACCACACTTGTAGCAAACCTTCTTGGAACGGGATTTGTAATCCTTCCCCTTCCGTTGCTTGAGGATTTGCCGAAAGCTTTTGATGATTAGGGCCATCTCCTCGTTGTCGAGCTTGGAGGCGTCGATTGGTTGTCTACTTGGTGTAGACTCCTCCTTCTTCTCCTCCGTTGCCTTGAAGGCCACGGGTTGCGCCTCGGAAGTGGAAGGCTCGTCAAGCTCGTTGATCTTCTTTGAGCCCTTAATCATACATTCAAAACTAACAAAATTCCCGATGACTTCCTCGGGGGTCATTAGTGGATATCTAGGATTACCACGAATTAATTGTACTTGAGTGGGGTTAAGGAAAATAAGGGCTCTTAGAATAACCTTAACCACTTCGTGGTCATCCCATTTTGCGCTCCCGAGGTTGCGCACTTGGTTCACCAAGGTCTTGAGCCGGTTGTACATGTCTTGTGGCTCCTCCCCTTGGCGAAGACGGAAGCGACCGAGCTCCCCCTCGATCGTTTCCCGCTTGGTGATCTTGGTGAGTTCATCACCCTCGTGCGCCGTCTTGAGTAGGTCCCAAATCTCTTTGGCGTTCTTCAACCCTTGTACTTTGTTGTATTCCTCCTTGCTTAGAGAGGCAAGGAGAATGGTTGCGGCTTGGGAGTTGAAGTGCTCGATTTGGGCCACTTCGTCCGTATCGTAGTCCTCATCCCCTACGGATGGTACCTGTACACCATACTCAACAACATCCCATATACTTTTGTGGAGAGAGGTTAGATGAAATCGCATTAAATTGCTCCACATAGCATAATCTTCACCATTAAAAGTTGGTGGTTTGCCTAATGGGACGGAAAGTAAAGGTGTATGTTTAGGAGTGCGAGGGTAGCGTAGGGGAATCTTACTATACTTCTTACGCTCTTGGCGTTTAGAAGTGACGGATGCCGCGTCGGAGCCGGAGGTAGATGTCGATGAAGTGTCGGTCTCGTAGTAGACCACCTTCCTCATCCTTTTGTGCTTGTCCCCACTCCGATGCGGCTTGTGAGAAGAAGATTTTTCCTTCTTCTCCTTGTGTTGAGAAGAGGAAGATCTTTTTTCCTTCCGCTTGGAGGAGTTCTTCTTCTTCTCCCTTCTCTTGGTGCGGGACTCTTCCGATGAAGTGCTCCCTTGGCTTGTAGCGGGCTTGTCGCCGGTCTCCATCTCCTTCTTGGCGTGATCTCCCGACATCACTTCGAGCGGTTAGGCTCTAATGAAGCACCGGGTTCTGATACCAATTGATAGTCGCCTAGAGGGGGGGTGAATAGGGCGAAACTGAAATTTACAAATATAAACACAACTACAAGCCGGGTTAGCGTTAGTAATATAGAAACGAGTCCGCGAGAGAGGGTGCAAAACAAATCGCAAGCAAATAAGAGTGTGACACGCGGATTTGTTTTACCGAGGTTCGGTTTTCGCAAACCTACTCCCCGTTGAGGAGGCCACAGAGGCCGGGTCTCTTTCAACCCTTCCCTCTCTCAAACGATCCCACGGATCGAGTGAGCTTTCTCTTCTTCTCAATCAACCGGGAACAAAACTTCCCCGCAAGGGCCACCACACAATTGGTGCCTCTTGCCTTGGTTACAATTGAGTGATGATCACAAGAACAAGTGAGAAAGAAAAGAATGCGATCCAAGCGCAAGAGCTCGAAAGAACACAAGCAAATCACTCTCTCTAGTCACTATGGTGTTGTGTGGAATTTGGAGAGGACTTGATCTATTTGGTGTGTCTAGAATTGAATGCTAGAGCTCTTGTATTAGTTGAGAAGTGGAAAACTTGGATGGCAATGAATGTGGGGTGGTTGGGGTATTTATAGCCCCAACCACCAAAAGTGACCGTTGCTGGAACCTGTCTGTTCGATGGCACACCGGACAGTCCGGTGCACACCGGACAGTCCGGTGCCCCTGCCACGTCACCATTGCCGTTGGATTCTGACCGTTGGAGCTTCTGACTTCTGGGCCCTCCTGGGTGTCCGGTGCACACCGGACATGTACTGTTTGATGTCCGGTGCACCGGCATGGGCGTGCCTGACGTCTGCGCGCGCTGCGCGCGCATTAAATGCACCGCAGGGAGCCGTTGGCGCCGCAGAGAGCCGTTGCTCCGCTGGCACACCGGACAGTCCGGTGTACACCGGACAGTCCGGTGAATTTTAGCGGAGCGGCTGCCACGCGAACCCGAGGCTGGCGAGTTCCGGAGACCGTGCTTCCTTGAAGCACCGGACATGTCCGGTGCACACCGGACAGTCCGGTGAATTATAGCGCGCCGGCTTCCGAGAATTCCCGAGGACGAAGAGTTTGAGTTGAAGTCCTCTGGCCGCACCGGACACTGTCCGGTGCACACCGGACAGTCCGGTGCCTCCAGCCAGAGGTGCCCTCGGTTGCCTCATTGCTCCTTAGTTGAATCCAATACTTGGTCTTTTTATTGACTGAATGTGAACCTTTTGCACCTGTATAACTTATGCACTAGAGTAAACTAGTTAGTCCAATTATTTGTGTTGGGCAATTCAACCACCAAAATTATTTGGGAACTACGTGTAAGCCTAATTCCCTTTCAAAGCACCATGTTGCCCTCGGAGGGCGCCGAACATGGTGTCTCCAGTGAGTTGCTAACGGGTAATCCGAGTGGACGCCCGTGCCCCATTTGTTAGGGGTCGGCTAGTGGCCCGGAGGCGCGCTCCAAAAGTACCTACGGGTGACTTGCCGGACCCGGTCCCCTTTTGACGGGGTCCGAGGGCTCGATGCCTCCATTTGGTGGGATTCCGTTACAAAATCGTTCCCGTTGGTCTCAGAAATGTCCTAGGGTACCCTCGGGAGCGCAGCCCGAGCCTCGGTTATGTATCGAACGTACCCAGGGTCACCCCTCGCTCTGCGTCTCAGGCGGCTGTCGAACCCTTCGGGGGCCAGCCTTCGAACCCCTGATCAGTAGTGGGCGCGGAGCCCGAGTGGCCTGAGGCGGCCGTTGAACCCTTTCGAGGGGCTGGCCTTCGAACCTCTGACCAGTAGTGGGCGCGGAGCCCGAGCGCTCTGAGGCGGCTGTTGAACCCTTCCAAGGGGCCAGCTTTTGACCTCTGATCAGTAGGGGGGCTCGGGGCCCGCTTCCTTCGCGGAGAAGGATCCCTTTCGGAGTATCCCCTTTTCCGACCCCTGAGGCAAGAGAGAGAAAGAGGAAGTGAAAAGGATACGAAATCGAATGACGTGGCACACCTTTTTTGACGCGGTCATTATGGCGGAGGTGAAGCGTCGCCTGCTTCGCCTGCCAAAGGTGTCGCCTGCCCTGCCGCAGAGTTAATGCGACAGGACGAGTGGTTCATGGGGCGACCGTTGCGCGTGCGCGAGCCGTTCGAGGGACGGGCGTCTCTTTGAGTTTTGAACCTTGCGGCGGGTTCGGGTGAAGTGTTGAATGGGTCTCGCCTGGGCCTTTATATATTCGGGAGAGGGGCTGGTGACGGTTCTTTACTCAGCGGCTTACCTCCCACTTAGGTTTTTGCAACCCGAGGGAATAGCCAGAGAAAGGAAACCGCGCACCCAGTTCCTCCGCCGCCACCTCTTCCGCTTGGGGATGGCCGACCGGGTGACCATTGTCCCGCCGCGCGACCCGTGGCCTTTCTCCACCGTCACGGCGGATGACCTGGAGGCCCTTGTTGCTGAGGGTTTGCTTCGCCCTCTTTCCGGTGACTCGCAGCCGGAGTGGATGGCCCCTCCGAGCGGAGCCACCCCGTCCCCGCCGCTGGGGTATGTCGTGAGCTTTGTCTCCTTTCACGAGCGGGGGTTTGGAGTGTCGGCAAGCCATTTTATGCGGGCGATTCTGCATGTCTACGGGGTGGAGCTGCACAACCTCAGTCCCAACTCCATCTCGCAAGCTGCCATCTTTGTGGCGGTTTGTGAAGGATACTTGGGGATTGACCCTCACTGGGACTTGTGGACCCATCTCTTCTATGCGGAGCTTTTTTGCCTCGCCGACGGGGGAAAGGAGAGTCCGCATGGCGGTGCGGGCTGGTGGCTGCATCCTCCAGCTGAGGCAGGCGCGAGCGCTGTAGTACATCCCCGCCGTCCTGGCGTCTTCGAACAAAGGGTGGCAGCGCCGGTGGTTCTATCTCCGAAATGACGACGGGAGGCTCCCGTCGTTTTCTCAGCGAGTGGTGACCGCCGCCGCCGATAACTGGCGCTACGGGACCCCGCGCGACAGGCAGAAGAATCTCCAGCCCCTTTTGAAGGCCCTGAAGGAGTTGCGGAAAGGAGGGCTCACCGCTGCAGGGGTGGTTGCCGCCATTCACCGCCAGAGGGTGCTTCCTTTGACGGGGCGGCGGCTGCCGCTTTGGGAGATGACGTCGGGGGTCGACTTGGAGGGTTTGCGGATGTCCTTGGATCCCCTTCCCATCGAAGACCTCCATAGGCGGGTAGCGGGCACGTTGGGGGAAGCCGGACGCCGGCGCCCTTTCCCAGCTCTCGATGCGTCCCGATCGCGGGTGTGTGTCCCTGGTGAGTGTCCGCGCCTTCTTCCTTCTTGTGTCGGATTGCCCTTGGTTGTCACAGCCGAGACCTTTCATCCGTCTCCAGGAGGTGGGGTTTCACAAGTCTTCCCTGCCACCGGTCCCGGAGGACGCGGTGGACCGAGCTGCGCGGAGGGTCACCGCGGAGAAGAGGAAGGAGAAGAAGGACGCGGAGAAGGCTCGGGCCCGCGAGCGGATGTGGGCTCGAGACGCCTTGGAAAGGCTTCATCGTCGGCAGGAGAGGGATGGGCTCCCGAGGGAGCCATCGCCGGAGACGCCTGATGATGACGACGACGATGATGAAGACGATGATGAAGACAACGACATGGCTGCCCGCCTCGGCCTCAGCCCGGATCTGAGGCTGGGCCAGGGGTCGTCGTGCCAGCCCCCGAGCGGGCTGGCGCCGTCGGTATCCGGGGCCGGGACGTCGGGGTCCCGGTCCGAAGGATGGGGGCAGGCCGAGGGGGTACTTGACCCCTTGGCCGAGGTAGTTGAGGTGACCCCGGGGAGTCAGGCCGAGCCGCCTGTTTCCCAAGAACCGTTGCCCATGCCGACCGTGCAGGAGGGTGACCCTCGGGTCGCCGTGGCTGCGCCTGGGCAGTCCGTCCCTCTGGTGCCTCGGGCGCCCGAGGCAAGGATGGTGCCGAAGCCGGCAGCGGGGCTGACCTCGGTGGTACCTTCGGGGATCAAGGCTCGAGAGACCTCCCCACAGGCACGATTGATCGTGGCCCGGAGTGGGTAAGTATCTTAGGATATCTTTGTCCTGGCTCCTCCTTCGTGTGTTCTGATCCTGCTCTTCCTTTTCTTCCCAGCAAGCGGAGGCATGGTTCGACCGGTCTGGCTCCCCGGAAGGCCCTCAAAACGGCGCCGGCTTCTGCAGCCAGTGCCGCACCGGGCCTCGCCGGCTAGCTGGTGAAAGGGAAATGTGCCCTTGGGCCATTTCTAAGTATTTTGGTGATTTAGTGTCCAACACAAGTGCCCTAGTGTAAAAAGGTAGACAAAGTACAAATCAAGGATAAAGGTATGTTTCTCAGACTTAGTACATTGTTTTATGGACTAATGTGTTGTGTCTAAGTGCTGGAAACAGGAAAAATCCAATTGGAAATGTCTTGGCTCGAGCAGCCAAGAATCTGCTGAGTCTGGGTGCACCGGACAGTGTCCGATGGTGCACCGGACAGTGTCCGGTGCGCCAGGCTGGCTCGAGCGAAGTGGCCGTGTCACACCCGGGTTTTAGGGGTCCAAAGCCCGGGCGCGAACATAATCACCAGGTGTGCTGGGACCAAGTCTCACACATATGATGAATCATGGCACAGGATCGAATGTCACATCTTTACTATATAACAGGAGTTCTATACAAAATAAATAATTACATTATAAGGAGACAACGGTCCAGCAACCCAAAGTTGACTGGGAGACGACGGCCTAGATCTCTCACGAACACATCGCAGCATCCTCCATGCGCCTCATCCTATGGTACCTGATCTTGACCTGTGGGGGGGGTGTGAGACAGCAAGAGTGAGCTCACATACGTTCATCGCTCAACAAGTTGTGGGGAATAATGTGCATGAACTCGCCAAAGGTGGGAGCTCACGTGAAGTGTAAGGCTTACCAAAGAAGATGGTTAGAGCTGAGCATTGCTTTTAAAGTTGGTCAAAATTTTATTAGCAGTTACTAAGTATAAGTAAATACCAACCCAGTTAAATAGTAGAACAAAAGTAACAACTTCACCTGCGATGCAATGCATATGACAAATTGAATTTAGTTCCATAAATTAATCATGTGAGGGTCCGAGCTGCTCATGACCGTGAGCACGGCTAGTATACCAGTTTTACACTCTGCAGAGGTTGCGCATCTTTACCCACAAGTCATGTTACCCATCTGCCAAGGGATCGCGACTTCCCATACACCTCTACCGAGGAGGCGAGGCAGGGTAACACTACGAGGCCTTTACAAAGTTCCACTAGCTTCAGAAAACCCGCTACAGTTTATAGGAAGCTCCAATGCAGGAATCCCTTGCAGGACCGCCATCGCAGCAAAATCCTCCCGAGGGCCTCCCTACACTGACCACTCCCCTACTGCCCTTGCCCCTTTCGGGTAAGGTAGTCTTCCACTAGCTTTCCTAATTAATCAGCCAAGGGGTCCCATTCCTCCCTTGTGGTAGCACTGTTTTCCCGGGTGGTCGCTCCATGTTCCAATTAACATAATGATCTTATCATGAACAGTAATAATAAACATATAATAAAAGTGTGATCATGAATAATGTACCTTCATACCCAAAACCACATAAAGCACTAGCAAGTACTACCCAAAAAGTTCAGTGGTAAACAAGGTATAAAGATAGACAAACTAGGGTAACCTATCGGGTCCCATCAAAATTAACCTATGCAGATCATTATGATTAATTAGAACATGAGTGGGTAAAAAGAAGTGATCAAGGGCACAACTTGCCTGGGACTTGAGATTCCAGGTACCAGGATGATCTTCAGATGACACGTGTCCTCACGCTAGTCGTAGCATTACAAACAGACATGGTATAGGCAAAATTAACATTACAACAAACATGTAAATAAAATACACAATAATAATCTAGACATTAAACTAAGATCACAGGAACTGGAATCATTAAATCTGGAGGTATAGATTTTAAGTTATGGATTTCTGAAATTATTTAATGCTCAGAATAGATTAATCCAAGTGAACAATTTTAATTCAAGTTTCATGAATAAACAGTGTTATTAGTTGATAGACAATATTAAAACAAAATTAATGTCACTGAAATGGATCAATTTTGAGTTAAAATGAGTTTGATATGAATTATACAAGTTTCTGAATTTATTTCTAAACAAAAAACCATTTTCTGAATTGTTTTATCCCTTTTATTCAATGATTGGACTGGGGCCACTATTCTGTGAAAGACCAGGGGCTATTTCGTATATTTCTCCAAGACTCATACCCACCCCGCGCGTGGATGGCGGGTTGATAAGTCAAAAGGGAGAGGGTTCTTCTACAAAATCACCACGCCGAAGGGATACCCTGCGATCTAAGCCGTTGGATCCAAAATCGAGGGCGTAGATTAGACACAACATAAAACGAACCGGTACGTTTTTTTCGGTTCGTCAGATCTTCATCCAACGACTCAGGGACCGCCCACACCTCCACCCTATCGCAGCCGCATGCCAACGATCTAACGGTCCAGGGCGAGGCGTCGAACCGGTATGCGCAGATATGATCTCGTTCGTTCATCACGATTCGGACGACCAGAGTCACTTCTTCTTCCCTGAGCACAGCAACACGGCAGCGCGCGTCCACCGTGGCGGCGGCCACGGCCGGCGAAGCAAGGCCCCGACATCCCAACGCTCTAGACAAAAATCCAAGGAGTGCTATACGGTGTGTACGGCATGGCGATCACAGTGGTTGTCTTCTTACCATGATTCATGCAGCGCAGAGCCCTTACATCGATGCACGGCGGCAAGGGGAAAGGAGCTCGCCACCGACGAGAAATTGGCGTCCAGGAGGTGATGAGTTCGCCAATAGAGACTACAGGCGTGTTCGATGAGCTCCCGCGAATCATCCAGGTACCCCGGGATGGTCAAAGCCCCCAGAAATCCCGATTTCCCCCACGGCGGTGAACAGCCCGCGGCGATGCCGCCTCGTCGTGATCAAATCCAGTGCCCGGAGCTCGACAAATCAAGTGGCGAGGTGTCAAAATGATCCCGACATCATGACAGACCAACAGAGGGTGAGATTACCTTAAATCGAGATGGGTAACCAGCAGACCACGATGCGAGGCGGTCCGACGGCGGCGAACGAATCCCCGATGAAATTCCTTGCTGTCCCTTCCCTACAGCCGCACAGAGAGGACACAGACGCCAACCCAGTGCGGCCGCGAATGCCCCCGATCGGTCATCCTGGGTTCGTCGGTGTGGTACCCATGACTTAACCTACGGCGGCGGTCTCTTCCCCGTTTTCTCACTCAGGTGCGTGGTGAAGCTTGGCGATGGTGCCCTCGGTGCGATGCGGGGTTCAGTTTATATAGTCTAATGGCGGGGAGGAGATCGGCAACCGAGAGCCGATTTCCACGGCCAGCGCGAAACGGCTGACACAAGGATCCCGGCCACCGTGCCATCAGTTTCGCTTCCTTTCTGTTGAAGACGATTATGACAGATGGAGCCCACAAGTCAGTCACTGGATGCTACATGCGCGGCAAAGGAAGAAAGTGACAGTGTGGGCCCACACGCGTCGTCCACAAGCGCGCAGACAGCGCGGTGGGAACCTGCCTAGTGGGGCCCGCATGTTGGTGACCCACACGCACCCTGGTGAGCGCGCGCGGGCTGATGGAGGTGGGCCGGTCAGAAGGCAATTGGGCCAAGAATTTTAGGTTTTAGGCCCGATTGAGCAGATAACCTTTTCCTTTTCTTTTCTAATTCCTTTCTTTTCCCATTTCAAATTTCAATTAGATTTAAATTCAAACAAAGTTCTAATTTGCACACCAAAAAGGAATATATTACAACATGAACCCCACGGTTCAAGTATTAAGTTTATTTTTTTATTACCTTATCTTTTTTTTAGGCCATGTTTCCGATATGCAGCACATAATATTTATTATATGAAAGGATTTCGAATGTGTAGTCCATTAGAAGTTTATTCCAAAACTTCAATATTTATTACTTATTTTATTTTATGAGGAAATACCTTCTAATATATAACCACCAAAAGGTTTCATGATCCCAAAACACTATCTTAAATGTATTTATTTATTTATTTCATTATTATTATTATTATTATTTTCTCCTACCAATTTTGGGCTTTACAAATCCTACCCCCTTAACAGAAATCTCGTCCTCGAGATTTGTAAGAAAAGGGATGCAATAAGTTTGGTTTTAGTTTCCCTTATGGTTTATGTTTAGGAACCAAAAGTTTTGTTCCAAGCTCTTAAATACTAGTTAAAAGATGATTAGGATAATATAGTAAGTCTAGCCATCTATTATGTTAGATGAGGCACGGTTATGGCAAGTATAGTTGGTGGCAAGGAAAGACTTCATCCTAAATTGTGGATCGTGATTCCTCTTGAAGTTGGATTTGACTCATCTCCTTCCTTGTCGAGGTTGAGCTCTTCTTTTCAGACCTTGATGTCTTCATCCGAGTTAGGGACTAGAGGTTTAGTAGGTAGCTATAAGTTAAACAAGATTAGTTAGAATTTAGTTTGATTGTTTGCTTCTAGATTGGTTGGCTAAGTTATGCAACCTGTTATGTAGGTCAGGTCATTGTTCACAGACGAGTTGGTGGAAAACATTAATTTAGGTTAAGATATGTTTGTAGAGACAGTATCTAACCTATATCACCAAATTAACTAACCTGTTAATAACCCACTTTAGATTGGATCATATTAGATTAGGTTAGATGGGATCTAGATTAGATTGGTAGGACTAGTTTGACTAGATAAGATCTAATTAATTTGCATTAGGTCATGGCTGTTACTTTAGGATGAGATGAGTAGAGTGGTTAGGATAAGGTGAATCCTTCCAGATAAGATGAATCTATTAATATAAGAGAGAGTCTTTTAAGATAAGAGGGATATAGATACACTTTAATGGAGGATAATCTAGGTTGTTTAGTTATCTTATGAATTCTATTTATGCCTATACGTATATGCAGATGTAATTGTGGACATTACTCCACAACTCATCCCACTCAATTAAAGATCCAAATCAAACAAGTATCATAAGAACAAACATTCAAGCATACAAATACCTATAAAAATAGTTTTGTTTTTTGTTCCTAAGAGTAGGTCTCCTATTCCTAAAGTCACTTTAGGCACAGGATTTCAAAGTGTGAAATTCACATTTGTCTTTAGAATGAAAAGGTAAGAATAATCAGAGTAAAGCGGAAATAGATGAGAAAAGATTAAGAAAAGTTTAGAAAAGAATCAGAGTAGCAAGGGTAAGTAAAGAATGGTTGTCCAGTTCTATCTAGGTTTCGTCCTACAGTCAACATTCCTCTGATACCACTTCTGTCACACCCGGGTTTTAGGGGTCCAAAGCCCGGGCGCGAACATAATCACCAGGTGTGCTGGGACCAAGTCTCACACATATGATGAATCATGGCACAGGATCGAATGTCACATCTTTACTATATAACAGGAGTTCTATACAAAATAAATAATTACATTATAAGGAGACAACGGTCCAGCAACCCAAAGTTGACTGGGAGACGACGGCCTAGATCTCTCACGAACACATCGCAGCATCCTCCATGCGCCTCATCCTATGGTACCTGATCTTGACCTGTGGGGGGGGGGTGTGAGACAGCAAGAGTGAGCTCACATACGTTCATCGCTCAACAAGTTGTGGGGAATAATGTGCATGAACTCGCCAAAGGTGGGAGCTCACGTGAAGTGTAAGGCTTACCAAAGAAGATGGTTAGAGCTGAGCATTGCTTTTAAAGTTGGTCAAAATTTTATTAGCAGTTACTAAGTATAAGTAAATACCAACCCAGTTAAATAGTAGAACAAAAGTAACAACTTCACCTGCGATGCAATGCATATGACAAATTGAATTTAGTTCCATAAATTAATCATGTGAGGGTCCGAGCTGCTCATGACCGTGAGCACGGCTAGTATACCAGTTTTACACTCTGCAGAGGTTGCGCATCTTTACCCACAAGTCATGTTACCCATCTGCCAAGGGATCGCGACTTCCCATAAACCTCTACCGAGGAGGCGAGGCAGGGTAACACTACGAGGCCTTTACAAAGTTCCACTAGCTTCAGAAAACCCGCTACAGTTTATAGGAAGCTCCAATGCAGGAATCCCTTGCAGGACCGCCATCGCAGCAAAATCCTCCCGAGGGCCTCCCTACACTGACCACTCCCCTACTGCCCTTGCCCCTTTCGGGTAAGGTAGTCTTCCACTAGCTTTCCTAATTAATCAGCCAAGGGGTCCCATTCCTCCCTTGTGGTAGCACTATTTTCCCGGGTGGTCGCTCCATGTTCCAATTAACATAATGATCTTATCATGAACAGTAATAATAAACATATAATAAAAGTGTGATCATGAATAATGTACCTTCATACCCAAAACCACATAAAGCACTAGCAAGTACTACCCAAAAAGTTCAGTGGTAAACAAGGTATAAAGATAGACAAACTAGGGTAACCTATCGGGTCCCATCAAAATTAACCTATGCAGATCATTATGATTAATTAGAACATGAGTGGGTAAAAAGAAGTGATCAAGGGCACAACTTGCCTGGGACTTGAGATTCCAGGTACCAGGATGATCTTCAGATGACACGTGTCCTCACGCTAGTCGTAGCATTACAAACAAACATGGTATAGGCAAAATTAACATTACAACAAACATGTAAATAAAATACACAGTAATAATCTAGACATTAAACTAAGATCACAGGAACTGGAATCATTAAATCTGGAGGTATAGATTTTAAGTTATGGATTTCTGAAATTATTTAATGCTCAGAATAGATTAATCCAAGTGAACAATTTTAATTCAAGTTTCATGAATAAATAGTGTTATTAGTTGATAGACAATATTAAAACAAAATTAATGTCACTGAAATGGATCAATTTTGAGTTAAAATGAGTTTGATATGAATTATACAAGTTTCTGAATTTATTTCTAAACAAAAAACCATTTTCTGAATTGTTTTATCCCTTTTATTCAATGATTGGACTGGGGCCACTATTCTGTGAAAGACCAGGGGCTATTTCGTATATTTCTCCAAGACTCATACCCACCCCGCGCGTGGATGGCGGGTTGATAAGTCAAAAGGGAGAGGGTTCTTCTACAAAATCACCACGCCGAAGGGATACCCTGCGATCTAAGCCGTTGGATCCAAAATCGAGGGCGCAGATTAGACACAACATAAAACGAACCGGTACGTTTTTTTCGGTTCGTCAGATCTTCATCCAACGACTCAGGGACCGCCCACACCTCCACCCTATCGCAGCCGCATGCCAACGATCTAACGGTCCAGGGCGAGGCGTCGAACCGGTATGCGCAGATATGATCTCGTTCGTTCATCATGATTCGGACGACCAGAGTCACTTCTTCTTCCCTGAGCACAGCAACACGGCAGCGCGCGTCCACCGTGGCGGCGGCCACGGCCGGCGAAGCAAGGCCCCGACATCCCAACGCTCTAGACAAAAATCCAAGGAGTGCTATACGGTGTGTACGGCATGGCGATCACAGTGGTTGTCTTCTTACCATGATTCATGCAGCGCAGAGCCCTTACATCGATGCACGGCGGCAAGGGGAAAGGAGCTCGCCACCGACGAGAAATTGGCGTCCAGGAGGTGATGAGTTCGCCAATAGAGACTACAGGCGTGTTCGATGAGCTCCCGCGAATCATCCAGGTACCCCGGGATGGTCAAAGCCCCCAGAAATCCCGATTTCCCCCACGGCGGTGAACAGCCCGCGGCGATGCCACCTCGTCGTGATCAAATCCAGTGCCCGGAGCTCGACAAATCAAGTGGCGAGGTGTCAAAATGATCCCGACATCATGACAGACCAACAGAGGGTGAGATTACCTTAAATCGAGATGGGTAACCAGCAGACCACGATGCGAGGCGGTCCGACGGCGGCGGACGAATCCCCGATGAAATTCCTTGCTGTCCCTTCCCTACAGCCGCACAGAGAGGACACAGACGCCAACCCAGTGCGGCCGCGAATGCCCCCGATCGGTCATCCTGGGTTCGTCGGTGTGGTACCCACGACTTAACCTACGGCGGCGGTCTCTTCCCCGTTTTCTCACTCAGGTGCGTGGTGAAGCTTGGCGATGGTGCCCTCGGTGCGATGCGGGGTTCGGTTTATATAGTCTAATGGCGGGGAGGAGATCGGCAACCGAGAGCCGATTTCCACGGCCAGCGCGAAACGGCTGACACAAGGATCCCGGCCACCGTGCCATCAGTTTCGCTTCCTTTCTGTTGAAGACGATTATGACAGATGGAGCCCACAAGTCAGTCACTGGATGCTACATGCGCGGCAAAGGAAGAAAGTGACAGTGTGGGCCCACACGCGTCGTCCACAAGCGCGCAGACAGCGCGGTGGGAACCTGCCTAGTGGGGCCCGCATGTTGGTGACCCACACGCACCTTGGTGAGCGCGCGCGGGCTGATGGAGGTGGGCCGGTCAGAAGGCAATTGGGCCGAGAATTTTAGGTTTTAGGCCCGATTGAGCAGATAACCTTTTCCTTTTCTTTTCTAATTCCTTTCTTTTCCCATTTCAAATTTCAATTAGATTTAAATTCAAACAAAGTTCTAATTTGCACACCAAAAAGGAATATATTACAACATGAACCCCACGGTTCAAGTATTAAGTTTATTTTTTTTATTACCTTATCTTTTTTTTAGGCCATGTTTCCGATATGCAGCACATAATATTTATTATATGAAAGGATTTCGAATGTGTAGTCCATTAGAAGTTTATTCCAAAACTTCAATATTTATTACTTATTTTATTTTATGAGGAAATACCTTCTAATATATAACCACCAAAAGGTTTCATGATCCCAAAACACTATCTTAAATGTATTTATTTATTTATTTCATTATTATTATTATTATTATTATTTTCTCCTACCAATTTTGGGCTTTACAGGCCGCTCTCGGGAATTCACCGGCGAGCGAAGTGAGCCAACGGTCGGTAGGGCCAACGGTCGGCTGCGCGATCTGCGCGGGACACGTGGCCGAGCCAACGGCTAGAAGGGGGCTGTGGGGGATAGATATCCCCCGAGTCCACTAATAGAGTAAAAGACCTCACGAAAGGTCAAAGGGCCCAATAAATCGTAAGGTCATTCTTTCGTGGGCCTGGGGAGAGACAACCAGCAAAGCAGAGCGACATGAGGCCGGATTGGAGCAAACCCGGACGGCCCACAACGTCGAGCGAGTGACCGCAACAGAGATCCGACTTTCCCACGCTGGAGCCCCCATGCAACGGAGCCGTGCGGGGATAAGTCGGCAGGGTTACACGGAGATAAACTCAAGCAGTTCACTATCTTTTAGCTACTCGTTGTTATCATATCCACATGTATTGCCCCACGGTCGAGTATATAAGGCCTAGGGGGCACCCCTTCATATCGATCGACACTATTACTTAGCCACCAACATCAACTCTCTGCACTTTCAATTCAGAGAGCTCTCTTGTAATATTATCCACCAAGCACACTCACCAGGACGTAGGGTGTTACGCATCTCTAAGCGGCCCGAACCTGTAAATCTTGTCCACTGTCCCTCGTGCAATCGGCACGAACCATTTTGCTACAGTTGTCGACACCGTCCTACTCCTAAAAACACCTTGAGGGGCAACCCCGGGTGTGCGGTCGGACCCAAAACACCGACAGCTGGCGCGCTAGGTAGGGGGTGTGTCGACGACCCAAGCTAGCTCAATGGCCGTCACCTTCTATAGCAAGATCACCCTGCGTCCCGGATCCGTATTCTGCTTCGGAACAATCTCATCCGTAGCGGATGAAGAGGGAACTCTACACCGCATTGCGGATCCGCTGGAAAAGAAATCTCCTCCAACAAACTCCGAAAATGCCGGAGAAGCGCAACCTCCGGCTTTCCGGAAAAAGATCGTCTCCGGAAAGTCGGGGACCGAGGGCCCGCTGACCCGGAGAACTCCACTGTCTACTTCCCCGACAAAAGAATGGACACAGATCGCGAGGAAGAAGGAGACCAAGGGGAAGCAAGTCGTACTTTCCGTTCCTCCACCCTCAAAGGAGAACGGAAAGAAAGTCGCGACGACAGTACCATTCTACCCCGACGTCCTCTTCATCGGGAGAGTGGAATCGCCTACCATCTCCGACGACGAGCCGACCGCACCCGGAGAAGAACCGCCTCAACGAGAATCCCGCCGACGGAGGAACCGGCGCAGGAACATTCGACGACATCACGCGGCCGGAGAACGGGATCCGGAGCAGCCTGTCTCGCGAGATGAGGTCTCGGAGATAGGAGAGACTCCGGAAGAACGTGTCTTCAGAGAACGAAGGAACTCCCGACGACGTGATCACCGCCGGGCTCAGGAGCAAGCCGAGCAAGATGCAAGGCAACGCTGGGAGAATCCATTCTTCGGGCGCAACCTGAATCCCGACTTCGCCCGAGCTATGAACACGCCGAGCGAAGTCGGAGGGGTACTAGCTCGGATAGCTGATGGACTCCCTCGGACTCCCGACGCTGAAGGCTACTGACGACTGTTCACCCAGGCGGCCAACCATCTTCTACCGCTCGCTCACCCGCCGAACGATCTACGACATGCCATTAACAGTCGCCGAGACGCGCGAAGCTCCATCAATGCTTCGCGCGAACGTCGGCATGAGAACGAGATCCGCCGCCGGGAGGAATACGACAGAGATCATGGCATCCCAGCTCAAAGCCAGGCCACCAGAACTGAGTCGGCAACAGCCTCAACTGGCGGCACCACCCGGGGGCGGTCGAGGAACCACAACCACTACTCCCCTCCCCGGGACAGACATCATCCCCGACGACAGGAGGACACGTGCGGAGTGTCTGCTCTTACCCCGCGCCTTAGGGCCATCCAATGGCCTCCCAACTTCAAGGTATCCAATGTCGACAAATATGAACCTAAGCAAGATCCAGGGGGTTGGCTAGCCGTCTACACCACCGCTGCTCGAGCTGCCGGGGCGTCCGAAGACGTGATGACCGCGTACTTACCCATTGTCCTTGGGCAAGACGCGCTGCAATGGCTGCGGCACCTACCCCGACACTGCATCGACGACTGGGGCGACTTCAGTCGACGCTTCACCGCCAACTTCCAGTCCCTCTCCGACAAGCCGACGCAACCGTGGGACCTCAAATCCATCAAGCGCCGGGGGGACGAGACTCTTCGGTCGTACCTCAAAAGGTTTCAGACCATGAGAAATCGTATCCCCGAGGTCACGGAGGCGGCCGTGATCGAGGACTTCTACAGAGGATCCAATGACTCGGCTTTCGTCCGAGCCATACTACAGAAGGCGCCGACTACCTCCGAGGAGCTGTTCCGGGAAGCCGACCTCTACATCACCGCCGACGAGCGGGCCCAGGACCTCATCGGAGGAGCAAAGCCCGCACCGGCAGCACCACGACGCGACGCGAACCAACAACCCGACAAACGATGGGAGAAGAGGCCTCGCGAAGAAGTACACGCCGCCGGACCACCTGCCTCTCGCGCCCGAGGAGGACCTCGTGGAGGCGAACGCACGCTGGACGACATCCTCGACGCCTAGTGCCCGTACCACAAGGACATGCGCCACACTCTTCGTAACTGCCGGGACTCCAAGCATTCCGTCGGACACGGCCAACCCTTCCAACCTCTACCTCCTCCTCCGCCGAGGGGAGGACCAGATGAACCATGACAACCCCATCAGCAGGAGGAGGGAGGAGGAGGAGGAGCTTTCCCACGCGTCGACAGGGAGGTCAACGTCATTTTCGGCGGACATGGGTCGCAGGAGAACAAAAGACAACAAAAGCTCAACGACCGCCAGATACTGGTGGCGACCACCGGTCCTCCCGCCCCATACCGGTGGTCGGAACACCCGATCACTTTCACTCGGGAGGATCAATGGCTCAACTTCAACCACCCAGGCAAATACCCGCTCCTCGTCGATCCGGTGATCCGAGAGAGCCGGGTAAAGAAGGTGCTAGTGGACGGGGGGAGCAGCATCAATGTCACCTTCCCCCGGACACTCCAAGGCTTGGGAGTTCACCTCAAAGAGCTCCACGAGTCGGACACCCCTTTCTTCGGCATCGTGCCGACGGAAGGAGAATACCCGCTGGGCCACATCTACTTGCCAGTCACCTTCGGAACTCCGGAGAACTACAGAACCGAGTTCCTGAGGTTTGAAGTGGCGAACTTCGACTGTGGATACAACGCCATCATCGGGAGGCCGGGGCTGGCCAAATTCATGGCTATCCCTCATTACACGTACATGATACTGAAGATGCCAGGACCGCAAGGAATCATAACTGTGCGCGCCGACTTCCAAGGCACCGCAGAGTGTTTCCGAGTGGACATCCAAGCAGCCCTCACCACCAAGCCGTCAACGGTTTCTTCAACACAGGCGAACTCCAAGCCTGAGGAGGACCTTACAGTACCGGCAAACGAAGCTCAGGCCGCGACTTCTATGCGGCTGTTGGGGCCATGCTTCGTTGCGCCGAAGGTCCTGTAGGAAAAAGCAGCTTCGGCTGAAGCTGTCCCCAGGAGATGACCGAAGGTTCCTCTTCATGAAGCTTCGGTATTACAAACCGACTTAAAGATAGAATGACCTTTTAGTCCATAAAGGTCCGAGTCAATGTTGTAAACTTTTATGAGGGGCATAATTGTAATTCTTCACAGGCTGTGTCCTGTGTCTATAAATAGATGAACAGTACCCCCGTACTGTTCACGCTTACCTATATACGTTCGTACGTCACGCTTGTGTTCTTGCCTTTTACCAAGCCAAAGGTACAAATGTAGTTCAATATTGTTCTTATTCTTTCATGATTATATAATAAGGACATATAACAATGTTATATGATTATTCACGTTATTCCCTCATGTTTTATATGCTTCTCTTTTTACCGGTGCAAATTATAATGATGAAGGTATGACCTTCATGATCTTCGTCTGAAGATCGTTATATCCTAAGGGAAATAACGCTTCGAAGGACGAAGAATATTTATCATTAACTTTTCTCTGTGTTGTCTTGTTCTTAATTCATAGCATTTGAGAACAAGTCCCCAACATTGGTGCCCACCTCCGGTGAACTCACTTCCACTTTTTTTGAGCTGATGGCTTCGTTCAACGATCAAGCTGGAGCTGCTTCGGCTCCGAAGCTGCTTCTTCCGATAACAGGCGGTTCATGTTCAGAGCCAGCCAACAAGAAGCAGAAGAAGGAAGCACAGAGAAGGGTACAACATGTTGGGGTGCAAGGACCCTTCATCAAGTTGAGATGGTCTCACATTCCTATTACCTTCTCCCAAGAGGACCTTCAACTCAAGGATTACCCACACAACGATGCCATGGTTATCTCTTGTGTTATCAAAGGATTTCTGGTCCACAATGTCTTGGTTGATACAGGCAGTGCAGCTGATATCATATTTGCTAAGGCCTTCAGGCAAATGCAAGAGCCAGAAGATAAGATTCATGATGCTACGCACCCTCTCTGTGGCTTCGGAGGAAGACAGATTGTAGCACTGGGCAAGATCACCATGTCAGTGACCTTCGGGTTCATCAACAACACTAGAACTAAGCAAGTTGTGTTTGACATTGTTGACATGAAATATCCTTACAATGCAATTATTGGTCGTGGTACCCTCAATGCTTTCGAAGCAATTCTTCATCCTGCCTATCTTTGCATGAAGATACCTTCGGATCAAGGACCCATCGCTATTCATGGAAGTCAGGAAGCTGCCAGAAGGGCCGAAGGAAACTGGACTGACTCAAAAGCAATCCATAACATAGATGGAGCTGAAGCTTGTGAACAGTACAAATTCAGAAGGGAGAAAGCAGCTTCAGCAGATCAGCCGAAGCCCATGCTCTTATGTGAGGACATAGCAGAGCAGAAGGTGCTGTTGGGCTCTCAATTATCCGAAGAGCAGGAGAAAACCTTGATAAGGTTTTTGTTCAACAACAAAGATGTTTTTGCATGGTCAGCTAATGACCTCTGCGGAGTAAATAGGGATGTTACTGAACACTCGCTCAATGTTGACCCATCCTTCAGACCCAGAAAGCAGAGGCTTCGGAAAATGTCTGATGATAAGGCCGAAGGTGCTCGTAATGAAGTCAAAAGACTCCTCAGTGCAGGAGTTATCAGAGAAGTAAAGTACCCAAAATGGCTAGCTAACACTGTTATGGTAAAAAAGGCCAATGGCAAGTGGCGAATGTGTATTGATTTTACAGATCTCAACAAGGCTTGTCCGAAGGACGAATTCCCATTGCCAAGGATAGACTCTTTAGTTGATGCAGCAGCTTCTTCAGAGCTCATGAGTCTGCTAGACTGTTACTCAGGCTATCACCAAATCTGGATGAAGAAGGAAGATGAGCCGAAGACTAGCTTCATAACACAAGTGGTACATATTGCTATCTTCGGATGCCTGAGGGGCTCAAAAACGCTGGAGGAAGCTTCAGCAGAATGACTGCGAAGGTCCTCCAGTCTCAAATAGGCAGAAACGTGCTAACTTATGTTGATGACATCATTGTAAAAAGCACGAAACAAGAAAATCATATTGCTGATTTGCAGGAGACCTTCGCTAGTTTCAGACAAGCTGGCTTAAAGTTGAATCCAGAAAAATGTGTCTTCGGAGTAAAGAAGGGGAAATTTCTTGGATGCCTGGTTTCAACAAAGGGAATTGAAGCTAATCCAAGTAAAATTGAAGCTATACTTCGAATGGAGCCACCAACTACAAGAAAGGGGACACAAAGATTGACAGGGAGGCTGGCATCTCTCAATAGATTCATATCCAGATCAGCAGAAAGAAATTTACCATTCTTCGAAGTGCTGAAATCAGCCGAAGTCTTTCAATGGGGACCAAGCCAACAAAAAGCCTTTGAAGAACTGAAGCAATATTTGATAGATTTAACAACATTAACTCCACCAACGCCAGGGGCTCCTTTGTTGTTATACGTGGCAGCTTCGCACTCAGCAGTAAGTGCAGCACTTGTCCAGGAGAAGCTCGTTGGCCAAGTCAAGAAGCAGGTTCCAGTGTATTTTGTATCTGAAGTCCTTAGTGTATCAAAGAAAAACTATACAGAATTGGAGAAGGTATTATATGCTGTTTTGATGGCATCCAGGAAGCTTCGGCATTACTTTCAGGCATACAACATTGTTGTTCCTTCTTCGCAGCCGTTGAAGGATATTATGAGAAATAGAGAAGTTACTGGACGGATTGGAAAATGGGCTGCAGAGCTCAATGAATTTTGCATTGATTATGTGCATAGATCCTCGATCCAATCTCAAGCGTTGGCAGATTTCATTGCCGATTGGACGCCAGGGGCTCAGGATGAAGAAACAAATAAAGATGCCGAAGTGTGGACAGTGTTTTGCGATGGGTCTTGGGGAACCTTCGGAGCAGGAGCAGCCGCTGTCTTGGTCTCACCATCCAAAGTTAAAACTTGTTATGCGGCAAGACTCGATTTTAGCTGTACAAACAATATTACTGAGTACGAAGCCCTGCTTTTGGGCCTTCGGAAATTAAAAGCAATGGGAATCAGAAGGGCCATCCTTAAAACTGATTCCCAGGTTGTTTCGGGCCATATCGACAAGAGTTGCAAGGCTAAAGATCCGAAGCTTGAAAAATATCTAGACACGGTCCGAAGAATCGAAGCTTCCTTCGAAGGATTTTCTGTCAAAAATATCCCTCGAGGACAAAATGAGCATGCTGATTTGCTAGCTAAGTCAGCAGCACAGGGGTTGCCTTTACCTTCGGATGTGTTTTTCGAAACAATAAAGGCACCTTCAGTGGAACTCCTTGAAAGAGCAGTCCTCAACATATCTCCTGTTTATAGTGAAGATTGGAGAACTGAGATCATCTCTTACCTTCAGGGTAAGTTCTTTTCAGATGACGAAGCTTATAACAGGAGGATAGAAGCAAGAGCTCGTCCATATGTCATGATAGAAGGGGAGTTGTACAAGCATGGAGTTTGCGCTCCACTACTCAAGTGTTTATCTAGAACCGAAGGTATAGAGTTGATGAAAGAAATACATGCAGGGCTGTGTGGATCTCACATTGGATCTAGGTCGTTACTTGGAAAAGTTTTCCGCCAAGGGTTTTATTGGCCGAAGGCAGCTTCGGATGCAGCGGAATTAGTTCAAAAGTGCGAAGGCTGTCAGAAATGTGCAAGAGATCAAAAACAACCTTCGTCTTTAACACAGCTCATACAACCCATCTGGCCATTGCAAAGGTGGGGCCTTGACTTGTTAGGTCCATTGCCACCGGCTCAAGGGAATTTAAGATATGTTGTAGTGGCTGTGGAGTATTTTTCTAAATGGATTGAGGCAAAGCCATTAGCCACAATAACTTCGGCCACTGTCCAAAAGTTTTTCTGGCAGAATATTGTTTGTCGTTTTGGGGTACCAAAGGCCATCACTGTAGATAATGGAACACAATTCGACTCCGAAGCCTTCAGAGATTTCTATGATCAAATTGGTACGAAGATCCATTTTGCATCAGTCAGGCACCCGGAGTCAAATGGGCTCGTTGAAAGAGCCAATGGTATTATAATGACAGGAATAATGAAGTCAATCTTCAATCAACCCAAGGGAAAGTGGCCAGATCAGTTAACCAAAGTGGTGTGGAGCCACAATACGACAACATCAAGGTCTACAGGCTTTACTCCATTCAAGTTATTATTCGGTGACGAAGCAATAACTCCGGAAGAAGCTAAAACTGGATCAATAAGAGTAGTAGCTTCGGCAGAATCAGGTTCTGAAGATGCTTGTTCTGTGGAAAAAGATGCTTTAGAAGGGATCAGGCTTCAAGCTGTGGAGAATATCAATAAATACCAAGCCGAAACAGTCAAATGGCGAGATAGAAAAGTTCGGCTAAAGAATATTGAACCGGGACACTTGGTGCTTCGGAGAGTGGCCAACCCAGACACAGTGGGCAAGTTACAGTTGAAATGGGAGGGACCTTTCTTAGTAGCATCTTCGTCAAGACCTGGTTCATACAGATTGAAGGACATGGACGACAACGATATTCCAAGATCTTGGAATGCGGATGAGCTTCAGCGATATTATGTATAGCTTGATGTAACTTTTTATGTCTTTTCTTTTCTTTTTTATGGCACCCTTTTCCTTTCTAAAGGGGGAGAAAGGTTTTTAATGGGGCCATCATATGTAATTTCCTTTTTTAGTTCTATAAGAGCAGAATCCCCCAAGGAATATAAATGTAAAAGCTGAGAACGCACCATTGAGTGCCGAAAACTGAAAAAGCGAAGAAGCTCCAAAGTCGTTCCTAAGGGAATGCAGAGCTTACAGCGAAAAGTCAACGCTGATTCCGCCGAAAGTAAAAGGCGAAGAAGCTCCAAAGTCGTTCCTAAGGGAATGCAGAGCTTACAGCGAAAAGTCAACGCTGATTCCGCCGAAAGTAAAAGGCGAAGAAGCTCCAAAGTCGTTCCTAAGGGAATGCAGAGCTGATGTGGATTGTTTCTAAGGAAAAATGGCTAAGGGTATGGCTTCGGATATGTGTTTGGATATCCATTCGCACATCACATTACATCATAGCATTTGCATTCATAAACATTCATCCAGGCATATATAGGATAATCATTATCATGGCATAAGTGGTTGCTTCGGCATAAGAAAAGAGCTTCTTCGCGTACAAAAAGGAGAGCTTCGGAAGAAAGGGCAATGTTGTTTTTTATGCTTCGCTGTGTACGAAAAGAAGGGAAGGTGTTTTTTTTCGCCTTCGGCTCAAAATACTAATTTCGTCCACATCAAAGCGCTTTATACATTGATGGAGGGGTAAGAATATATTATAAGGTATGAACAAAGTTCATTAAAGACAGTTTAGCTGTATTTACAAAAGATATTACAAAAGTCTTTTGAGTTTTTTCTACAGTCTACTCCTACTGGTCTTCACTGGGCTTCAGCTTCGGCTGCATATCCTTTAAGCATCAGCTTCAGCTTCGTCATCCTACATGAATTAAGTTGCTGAGGGTCAAAACCAAGATCGAAGGAAAAGGTAAGCACAAGGTATGATTTCTTACTGGTCCAAGATGACTCCGAGCTTCGTCTCCAGCCTTTTCTCGCCCGCCTTTTGTCCATATCATCTTTACAAATCTGTTAGAAATGCTTCGGGCGAGGTCAGGAATATCATCTAAAATTGTTGGTGATAGAGTGAAGTTAGGCCTATTGACAATTTTTCCATGATCATAGCCAGCTTTTAGGAAGGCAGCAGCAGTGCCCCGAGAAGCTACCCAGGCACAGAAGTCACCGTGCCCGGCTATAACTTCGTCAAGCTCATCAATTTCACCTTCAATATGTTCGAAGGTCTTTGGTAAATCTTCAGCTGACGGGGTAAATTTCTCACTGCTGGCTCCAACTGAGTGGAAGATTTTTCTCAGTCGTTCAATACATTTGTTGCTAAATTCCAAACATTTATCTTGAAGGCTCGCCAATAATTTCTTCAAAACTGAATTTTCTTGGACTTTGGCTTCAAGTTTCGCATTTAGTTCTTGTTTTTCTTGTTCAAACTGTTCAGATTGGCAGAGAAGCTTCGTATTCAATTTCGCTATTTTAGCTTCGGCTTCTGCCAATAAGCCTTCAGTTGCCTGAAGCTCAAAGTTCTTCTTTTCAATAGTAGCTAATTGCTCTTTTATTTTGCTCTCTAAATTTTCAATTATAACCTCGTGCTTTTTGTCTTCCAGATCTTGCTGCATTTTTAAAGCCTTGCTCAGCAACATACTCTGCACGTAAACAACCTTCGTTAAGACAGGTCTACATTATTGAAAACAATAAAAGTCAAGGGAATAGTAGTTCACCTTGAAATTGGAATAAAATAAACTACCAACGATATGTTGTCGTCGGTAGCGGCTAATGTCCATTTCCAGCTTCGGGAAACCGATACTCTTTGATAGAGTACCGATGACCTTAGCTCCAGTTTGATCCCGGATGCAGTCCAATTTTTCATCGATAATACCCCCGAAGAGGAGTGCTCCTGGTTTATATCCGCAGGATTTGGCATACTCTTTAAGCTCTTCTATTTCGGTTTTTGACAATTCTTCTCCAACCAAATTTTGGAACATGAAGGCTTCGTCCTCTGAAGCTTCGTCAGCAATTTCCTTTTCTTTCCCAGACACTGCGGCCATGGCCTCTTCGGCGGCAGCAGTAGCTTCTTCTGTGGCCATGTCTAGCAGTATTTTGTCAATATGCTCAATTGTGCTTTCCAAGTTCAAACCTTCAGGTGAGGTATCTTCGGCAGCCGCGACCTCCGAAGGTGTGATTTCAATATTTGTTATTTCTTCAGCCGCTGGTATCTTTTGAGCTGAAGCTCTCGGTGGTGTCTTGTCAATGACTTCTGTCACTGCGATGATTCTTTGTCTCTTTGTTTTGGTTGTTTTCTTCGTTTTTTCGGGCTCCTTTTCCTTCTGAAAAAACTTTGTCAGTTGAGGCCCCAATGGACTTAGCTTCGCAGGCAGGGATTCAGTCATTACCTTTAAAATTTCTTCCACGTCAGTGGCAGAGCATGATGCGGGAGTCTCCTCTTCGTCAGATACTTTTCGCTTCGGAGATGATATTTTCTTCTTCGGAATACTCTTCTTTTTTGGTGGTTCTTCCTCATCTTCATTTAAAGCTTCGGCTCCCCTTTTCTTTTTCCGACCTTCGACACCTTTATTCAGATTCTCGTAGTCAGGGTATTCAAAACCCAGGGCGTCCAGCACTCGATTCAGTCTTCGCTTCGGACGGGTACCGAAGGCCGCGGTCATCAACTGATCTTCTTTTTTGGAGTAATTACCGAGTATTTCATTGCACATTATTTCAACTGTGTCCAGCCATTCTTGGCAAGGTTTTTTAAAGTATTTCTTAAACTTGTAATAGTAAGGTAACCGCACAAGTTCCCCTTCTTTCTTCTCCCCCTCTAGCTTCGGCATTTCCCATTCTTTTAAAGTAGGAAAAACCCTGAAGGCCAAGAACTCTTGAACCAGGTCCCTAGTACTGATATGCTCTGAAATAATTTTAAACTCAGCCAGTGCAGCCCAAGTGGAACCTTCTAATGACATTTGGCATCGTGGTCTTGTTTCTCCAAAAATCAATTCAAGAGGGCTTTGTACCAGCTTCTCTTTGTCTTCGTCAACCTTCACATAAAACCATTCTGACTTCCAGCCTGTCGGCCATTTGCTTCGGTAGCTGATTACAGGAAACTTTGTGGTTTTTCGATAGGCAAAATTGTAGCAACCAAAGTTATCATGTAATCCATCTTTTCTAGCCTTCGTCTGGTAATGCAGCTCATGAACTCGACAAAAGCTGTCGGCAAACGGCTCCACCGCCTGGCTTCGGAGGGCCCAGATATAAACACTAAGCCTAACGATAGCGTTAGGAGTCAACTGATGAAAGTAGATACCAAACCTCTTCAGTACATCTGCAATAATCCCATGAAGGGGGAATCTCAACCCAGCTTTTAGAAAGCTCTTGAAAATGACTATTTCATCCTTCTCTGGCTTCGGGGTAGTTTCTTCCCCCCCGAAGCGAAGTAGCTTCTTCTGACTTTCACTGAAATAGCCTGACTTTACCATCTTGGAGAGATCAGCCTTCGAAACGGTCGACTTTCCGAAGTCCAAGTGGCTGGGCTTACTTGGCATGGCAATGCGATAATCATCTTCGGGATCAGTTTCTTCAATGATCTCATCTTCTGCTTCGGCAGTTGCTTGTTCTGCTTCAACAGCGGGGACTTCTTCCGAAGTTACCAGTCCGGATCGTTGCATTGCTTCGGAGATGGGAGCAGTCTCCGAACCTTCAACTTCGCCCCCCTCACGCTCAACCCTAGCGGTAGATCGCACCCTGGCCATTTAAATCTGAGTTTGTGGAAATTGAATACTTTTTTCTTCCGAAGCCTTTCCTTCTGACGAAGCAGACTTCAAGTTGGAGCTTCGTTCGATTCCGAGAGTCAAGCTTCGGCTATGGTTAAAAATTTTGGCAGCAAAACAGTGCAAATAGCAATGAATGCTGTGGTAACTTCACACCTACCCGTCTGTTTATATAGTGCTGCAGGTAAGAAGGCGAAACGCCAGGATTTTTACACCAGGCGGACAGTCGCTTGCACTCGCTGCGCGGTGGACCGCAGAGACCAAACAGTAACTCTGCAAGGCGGGACTGACACGCGCTCGGAAACTGAATCGTTTCTCGACAACGAGCTCAGGGAAGGTGTTTTTTGGACCTTCGGCTTCCCAAAGCTTAAGTGGCTTTTTTCACGGATCAAGCTCGTTACGAAAAACGATCTAGCGCCGCGAAAGGGGCTACTGTTGGGGCCATGCTTCGTTGCGCCGAAGGTCCTGTAGGAAAAAGCAGCTTCGGCTGAAGCTGTCCCCAGGAGATGACCGAAGGTTCCTCTTCATGAAGCTTCGGTATTACAAACCGACTTAAAGATAGAATGACCTTTTAGTCCATAAAGGTCCGAGTCAATGTTGTAAACTTTTATGAGGGGCATAATTGTAATTCTTCACAGGCTGTGTCCTGTGTCTATAAATAGATGAACAGTACCCCCGTACTGTTCACGCTTACCTATATACGTTCGTACGTCACGCTTGTGTTCTTGCCTTTTACCAAGCCAAAGGTACAAATGTAGTTCAATATTGTTCTTATTCTTTCATGATTATATAATAAGGACATATAACAATGTTATATGATTATTCACGTTATTCCCTCATGTTTTATATGCTTCTCTTTTTACCGGTGCAAATTATAATGATGAAGGTATGACCTTCATGATCTTCGTCTGAAGATCGTTATATCCTAAGGGAAATAACGCTTCGAAGGACGAAGAATATTTATCATTAACTTTTCTCTGTGTTGTCTTGTTCTTAATTCATAGCATTTGAGAACAAGTCCCCAACAGCGGCCGACCGAAGAAACCAAGAGGATCAACCTGGGGTTCGCTGATGAACGCAAGACTGCCATCATCAGCTCCAGCCTGGACAACAAATAGGAAAGCGCGCTCGTCCAGTTTCTGCAAGATAACCGAGATGTATTCGCATGGCAACCTGCTGATATGCCGGGAGTCCCGAGAGAACTGGCCGAGCACAAACTGAAGGTCTATCCCCAGGCAAGGCCGATTCGGCAAAAGCTACATCGTTTCACGCCCGACAAGAGAGAGGCCATTCGCGCGAGTTAGCTCGCTTGGTCGCAGCTGGATTTATTAGAGAGGTGCTACACCCCGAGTGGTTAGCCAACCCTGTTCTTGTACTCAAAAAGAATAAAGTGGATTGGCGCATGTGCGTCGACTATACTGATCTCAACAAACACTGTCCGAAGGATCCCTTCGGGCTCCCAAGGATAGATCAGGTGGTGGACTCCACCGCTGGATGTTCTGTGCTGTCTTTCTTGGATTGCTATTCCGGATACCACCAGATTAGTTTGGCGAAGGAAGATGAGGAAAAACAGCGTTCATCACTTCGTTTGGTGCTTTCTGTTATACTCCATGTCGTTCGGCCTCAAAAACGCTGGAGCGACTTATCAGAGAGCCATCCAAACGTGCTTAGCCGATCACTGGGGCAAGCGTGTGGAGGCATACGTAGATGATGTGGTAATCAAAACGGAGAATTCAGAGAACTTCATTGAAGACTTACATCTGGTTTTCAACAGTCTGAGACGGTATAGATGGAAGCTTAATCCCGAGAAATGTGTTTTCAGGGTACCAGCAGGAAAGCTACTCGGGTTCATCGTCAGCCACCGAGGAATTGAGGCTAATCCGGATAAGATTGAAGCTATCATGAAGATGGAAGCGCCTCGATCACAAAAGAAAGTTCAGTGACTTACTGGATGCATGGCAGCTCTGAGCAGATTTATATCCAGGCTGGGGGAAAAAGGTTTGCCATTTTACAAGCTACTCAAGAAGGTGGATAAGTTTCAGTGGACTTCAGAAGCACAGGAAGCTCTAGATGCGCTGAAGAAATTCTTGACAACGCCACCAGTACTAAAGCCACCCCGGCGAGCTACGTCAACTCAACCAGCTGAAGATCTGCTACTGTATATCTCTTGCACGACTCACGTGGTAAGCACCGCGTTGGTAGTCGAGCGAGTAGAAGAAGGACATGCCTACCCAGTGCAACATCCTGTTTACTTCATCAGTGAAGTTCTAGGCCCCTCAAAGAAAAGGTATCCTCAAGTTCAGAAGCTATTATATGCAGTACTTCTAACTGCCCGCAAGCTACGCCACTACTTTGATGACCACAGAGTCATAGTAGTCACCGGTTTTCCCATAGGGGACATTCTTCACAACAAGGAGGCCATTGGCCGGATAGCCAAATGGGCTTGTGAATTGGGATCTCATGACATCGAGTTCCGACCTCGCACTGCTATCAAAACTCAAGCACTGGTTGATTTCGTATCAGAGTGGACTGAACAGCAAGTACCAGATAACCCAGAGACTGCGGAAGTGTGGCGAATGTATTTTGATGGCTCGCTGAGGTTGCAGGGAGCAGGAGCAGGAATTCTCTTCACCGCACCTGGAGGCGAGCACCTCAAATATGCCCTCCAGCTGCTATTTCCGGCCTCCAATAATGCAGCCGAGTATGAAGCTTTGATCCATGGATTGAACATCACCATATCATTGGGCATCAAGAGATTGATGGTATACGGAGACTCTCTGGTGGTCATTAGCCAGATAAACAAAGAGTGGGATTGTTCAAGCGATTCAATGGGAAAATACTGTACTGCCGTCCGAAAGTTGGAAGACAAATTTGAGGGTCTGGAATTTCATCATGTAGAAAGAGATCGGAACACAGCAGCCGATGTACTATCCAAGCTAGGATCCAGTCGAGCTCAGGTCCCACCCGGAGTCTTTGTGCAAGAAATACTGCAGCCGAGTATCTCAATGGATCAAACAGAAGAGTGCAACATTATAGATCAACCCGAGTCAGACTCTGATGACTGGAGAAGACCAATCATCAAGTATATAAAGAATGAAGAAGAACCAGATGACAAGAACTCGGCCGAGCGCATTGCCAGACAGTCGGCTCACTACACACTCATTGGGGAGACATTGTATAGAAGGGGTGCGTCAGGCATCCTCATGAAGTGCATCCTCCCGTCCACTGGGAAGCAACTTCTGGAGGAAGTCCATGCTGGGCAATGTGGAATACATGCAGCCTCCAGAACACTAGTTGGGAAGGTCTTCAGATCAGGATTCTATTGGCCAACAGCAAAGAATGATGCAGTCGAGTTAGTTCAGAGGTGCGAAGCTTGCCAATACTTGTCAAAACAACAACATCTGCCAGCACAGCAACTGCAGACCATACCAGTAGCTTGGCCTTTCGCATGCTGGGGACTGGATATGATTGGACCTTTCAAGAAAGCTCAAGGGGGATACACTCATGTATTGGTAGCAATCGACAAATTCACTAAATGGATAGAATTCAAGCCCATTGCTTCTTTAACCTCTGCTAAGGCCGTGGAATTCATACAAGACATAATATTCAGATTCGGGATACCAAACAGCATCATAACCGACTTAGGATCCAACTTCACGAGTTCAGAGTTCTTTGACTTCTGCGAGCAAAAGAGCATTCAGATCAAGTATGCGTCTGTAGCACATCCAAGGGCCAACGGGCAGGTTGAGCGAGCCAACGGGATGATACTGGAGGCACTCAGGAAAAAGGTCTTTGACAAGAATGAAAAGTTCGCAGGAAAGTGGATAAGGGAATTGCCCTATGTCGTTTGGAGCCTAAGAACCCAACCCAGCCGAGCTTTGCATAGAAACACTCCTTTCTTCATGGTCTATGGGTCAGAGGCAGTGCTACCCGCTGATCTCAAGTTCGGGGCGCCAAGGTTGATCTTC
The DNA here is from genome assembly GCA_029449295.1 of Zea luxurians. Classification (NCBI taxonomy): domain Eukaryota; kingdom Viridiplantae; phylum Streptophyta; class Magnoliopsida; order Poales; family Poaceae; genus Zea; species Zea luxurians. The sequence continues at coordinate 168,047,158 of JAOPSE010000005.1, read as the reverse complement.
GAAAACATAGCAGAAGCTGAAGCCACCAGGTTGGAGGACATTGATGTACTTGAAGAAGAACGGCTAAACGCGGTAATCCAATTAGCACGGTATCAGCAGACTCTAAGGCGCTATCACGACAAGGCCGTGCGGCAACGATCCTTCTCGATAGGAGATCTCGTCCTCCGCCGAATTCTAACGGGGGAGGGACGGCACAAGTTATCGCCCTTATGGGAAGGACCTTTCATGGTAGCAGGAGTCACTCGACCCGGATCGTATCGTCTCACTCAGATGGATGGCACAGAAGTTGGGAACTCATGGAACATAGAACACCTCAGGAAGTTTTATCCCTAGCTGTATTTCAAAAACTGCTGGGATGACGATGTACTCTATAAAAGTGGAAATATGTCATCAATAAAAAGAGGTTTCAAAGATACTCAGTTCATTTACGATTGACTTGCACGCTTACTTAACTCGGGGTGACCACTATGCCCTACCAACGGAGCAATCGACTTAAGTTGGCAGCAACTTAAGGCGGTGCAACATGCTCACGCTTACTTAACTCGGGGTGACCACTATGCCCTACTAACGGAGCAATCGACTTAAGTCGGCAGCGACTTAAGGCGGTGCAACATGCTCACGCTTACTTAACTCGGGGTGACCACTATGCCCTACTAACGGAGCAATCGATTTAAGTCGGCAGCGACTTAAGGCGGTGCAACATGCTCACGCTTACTTAACTCGGGGTGACCACTATGCCCTACTAACGGAGCAATCGACTTAAGTTGGCAGCAACTTAAGGCGGTGCAACATGCTCACGCTTACTTAACTCGGGGTGACCACTATGCCCTACCAACGGAGCAATCGACTTAAGTTGGCAGCAACTTAAGGCGGTGCAACATGCTCACACTTACTCAGCTCGGGGTGATCACTATGCCCTACTAATGGAGCAATCGACTAAAGTCAGTGGCGACTTAAGCCGGTGCAACACGCTCATGCCTATGCAATTCAGGGGATGACTTCTATATCTCGCAAACAAATTTCATAATCATCGCGCGTCATTTCACCACTGCAAATCTACGAACTGATGAATTCTGAGACAATAAGAGAGTAATTATATCATTCGAATACTAAACTGATGTCCTCTAACAAATACTCAATCATGCTAACCGCGCGCTCAAAGCACGCAAAATGTTTCTCTATTTCGCAATGTATTTCTCAGGAGCGACCGTCGAAGAAGGGTGACTCGAGGAATCAGGGGCAGCATTCACATCAGCCCTTATGTCTTCAGGAACAACCACGCCAGGTCTCCTCATCAAGATTCGTCCCGCCCGAATAGCCTTGTCCATGGCTCTGTCGCGCTGAACTTTGAGAGTAACAGAAGTTTCTTCAGCAACTTTAGCAGCCAGTCGAGCAGTTTCTAACTCCTGGACAATGGATTTTTTGGAAGCTCAGAGTTCTTTGATGGTAGCATCCTTTGCTGATATCAATTGCTTGAGGCGGGTCACTTCGTCCGCAGATTCCTGCAGCTTACGGCGTTGATTGTCCAATTCCTCCATTGTGAAGCGGTGACTCCTCTCCAAGATGGTCAGCGAGTTGCTAGAATCACGATACAATCTGTCAAGACTGTCACGAGAGGCAGCGAGAATACATTTTTCTTCCTGCGAGCAGAAATCAACTCCTTCAAAAACCAAGCAAGTAATAGGAACACAGCAAGGCAAAGCACAGTTTTGTAAATTACCTTTTCAGAATCGAGCTGAACATGAAGAGAAGAACTCAGTGCATTGGCGTCATCCAAAGCAGCAGAGACTTGACCCAGTTCAGTTTGGCTCTGACAGTACTTCTCCTCGAAGTCAGCACACCGCTGGACCAATTCAGCCTGATCTCGGGAATGTTTTTCCTCAAGAGTTGAAATCCGCCGAGTCATTCCTAGCAAGAGATAACCAAACAAAACGGGGTCAGAAGGTAAAGCAGTCCACAGTGAAAGCAAATAGAAGCAAAAAGGCACTAACCAGCGTTGGTTGCCTCCAATTCAGAGACGCGATGTTGAAGTGACATTGGATTCCAACATGCAAGAGACAAAGCTACTTCTGGGACGGAAGCACCCTGAAGCCTCAGCTGGCTAGCCATCCCGTCCACCAAAGCCTGATGAGGAAAACAGATGAGTGTAATGACAGCAGTTCATACAATGTGAAAATCAAGCTAAAATACATCACAGTACCTGGAGGTTGGAAAAGAACGAAGGGATCCCCAAATCAGGAGAGATCAGTTGATAATCAGGCGTGAGGCCACCACCCGAAGCAGCTTGCAACGAACCAGTAGGAATCAGTTCGGTGCCTTCAATAGAGCCAAACACTCGATCAGCGGGGATGCTGCCCTCTAAAGCGACTCCTTGGTCCATGGTTTGGGCTACCACCATACAGCCAGAATGTGGAGGAGATCCCGCATGAACATCCATGGAAGTACAGGAAGGAGACCCTGCCCGGGCACCCTCGGGGGCTGGGTCATAGTTTGCACTGCCCACTTGAGCCGGATCATCCCCGGCAGCACCCTCGGGGGCTGGGCATGTGTCAGCACCATTCTTGAGGTCCAAGCTCTCTGCAATAACCACCTCTAAGGTTGACGGGCCCTCAGTTACTTCCATAGGACCAGGACGATCCAAGTCAGTCTCCCGACCCTCGAGATCGCGCTCTAAGGTCGACGAGGCACGGGATGACCTCAACCCAGCATCAGGCACGTCAGCGCAGGCTTCCACTGCACCATCATCTACTGGCTTCGATAACAAATCCTCTGGGACCATATCCTCAAGAGTCTGATCAAAGTTGGCCAGTGACAGTTCTTGCAGACCAATGAGGGCAGACAAAGCAGGAGAGGGAACTCCACTACTTTCACCACTGGCAACGAACTGCCGACTGTTTTTCTGAGTCAAAGGAACTTCATCTTCCTCCTCCTCGTCGTCCACGTTAGCAACACATGCAGCACACCCATTGGGATCAACAACAGATGGAGCACCCACATTAGGATCAGCAACAGAAGGGGCACACCCATTGGGATCAGCAGCAGATTGGGTACACCCATTGGGGTCAGCGTCAGTAAATTCAGTCACCGGCACTTCTTCAGCAGCAGGAACCGATGTACCAACGTCCCGATCCAAACTGGATACTCGCCGGAGGCATCTCTTTTTCTTTTTCTGCTCATCAGCAGAGGGATCAGGTTGATTGGCTCGGCAAGGGCGCCTCGGGCGAGTACTGGTAGGCTTCTGAGTATCCAAAGTTGTATCAGCCTCTGGGAGGGGCGCCACTACCAATGCCCCAGCAGGAGCAGCGTCAGAAGAATCCTCGACCAGCAAATCAAGCATAGCGCTTATCTCTGCATCACTAGGGTTCAGGGGCACCTCAAAGTGGACTTGCCGTTCATCATCAGGAATCTCCCCGAGCGAGGCAACCAAGACACTAACTTCTTCAGCAGAGGGTCGCACTCTAAGACCCAAGCTGCCATCAGTGACAGGTGGATTCGACACAAAAAAGGTGAAGGCTTTGGGAGGAGGCAGGTTCCAGGCCGAGTACGCCACTGGAGCACCAACATTTGACACTTTACCCCTAAGGATCATCTCTAGTCGACTCACCAAGTCTACAGAAGGAATTCTTCTGTTAGTAACCCGAGTTGAGTCGGCTAGCCCTCGATACAGATAAGCTGGGTAGGCCCTGTCTTTCAATGGCTGAATATTCTTGAAAACAAAATCAGTAACCACAGCTTCAGCAGTCAGACCCCTCTCTTTCAGCAGTCCAATTTCAGCTAGCAACACACCTGCCTCAGCTACCTCCTGATCTGTGGGAGACTCGGTCCAGCTTGGGGTGCGAACGTCCGGCTGTCTTCCCGATCAGGAGGGGAGAGAATTCCCATAATTCTCAACTATGAACCACTCCAGGCGCCATCCCTTAATACTGTCCTTGAGGGGGATCTCAAGATATTCAGTTTTCCTCCCGCGGTGCATCTCCAAGCTGGCACCTCCGACCAACTGATGTTGTCCCCCGGTCATCCCAGGGCGACAATGATACAAGTATTTCCACAGACCGAAATGCGGCAGCACGCCAAGAAAGACCTCGCATAAATGAACGAAAATGGAGATTTGCAGGATAGAATTGGGATTCAGATGGGTCAAGTTGAGGTGGTAGAAATCAAGAAGGCCACGGAAAAAGGGAGAAATAGGAAGGCCAAGACCGCGGAGAAGGAAAGGAGCATAAACAACAGACTCATGGGTATCCTCAGTCGGGACAGTAACCCCATGGCAAATCCGCCAAAAGCAGAGTTCTTGTGGAGGAAGAACCCCGATGGATACGAGATGGAGGAGCTCGGGCTCAGAGATGACGGACATGTGGTTACCTGCGAAAGGCAGTTGGCTGTTGGGGTCGATTGGAGGAATCACCACAGCAGACGAACTCGAGGCTTTCCTTTTGGGCGCCATCTCGATTCTACCGGCGAGCAGAGTGGGAGGCGAATGGCAGAGAGGATTTGGAAGCGGGAAAGCAAGAACTAGGGCACGGAAAGCAAAGGCGGCTAAAAGCACAGCACTTATGGGATATTCTCGAGCCAGATACCGTTTCAAAAAGTGCCCAGTCATCACCTGGCAGTTATTTCCAAAAACACCGGCGTGCCACGTGATCACCCGGCAGTTATTTCCAGAACACTGGTGCGCCACCTCATCACTCGGCTATCATCCTCAAAGTGGCCCATGCAGCCTGCTATCACTCGGCGTTACCTCTAAAACGCCGACATCGTGTCAAGTCACTCGGCATTACCTCTAAAATGCTGACGTCACCCTCTAGTCACTCGGCGTTGCCTCTAAAACGCTGATATCGTGTTCAGCCGCTAGGCATTACCTCTAAAATGCTGACATCGTCCTCCAGTCACTCGGCGTTACCTCTAAAACGCCAACATCGTGTCAAGTCACTCGGCATTACCTCTAAAATGCCGACGTTGTCCTCCAGTCACTCGGCGTTACCTCTAAAACGCCGACATCGTGTCAAGTCACTCGGCATTACCTCTAAAATGCCGACGTCGCCCCCCAGTCACTTGGCGTTACCTCTAAAACGCTGATATCGTGTTCAGTCGCTCGGCATTACCTCTAAAACGCCGACATCACCCTCCAGTCACTCGACGTTACCTCTAAAACGCTGCTATCGTATTCAATCACTCGGCGTTGCCTCTAAAAAGCTGATATTGTATTCAGTCGCTCGGCAGTTATCTCTAAAACTCCGATATTGTGTTCAATCACTCAGCAGTTACTCTAAAAAGCGCCGACACCATCTACAAAGTTACTCGGCGGCTATTCCTAAAAGCATCAGTTTGATGCCCGAGTTATTCATTTACTGTCTCAAAGGAATCAGCTTCACAAACGAGCAAGACAAGTCATAAAGGAGAAGCCAACATCATTCTTTCATTAAAAGGGAAGATAACTCACTTACAAATCAACTCTTTACGAGCTGATACTTCCCTACTACTACTACATTACATTACTACTACTACTGCTACACTACGCTATACTATTCTACATTACTACTACATTATTCTAACTATACTATACTAATATCTAAAAAACCAGTGGCATCTAGCCACTGGCCCTGTTGCTGCCGCCGCCGCTGCCACCCCTGGTGCTGTCCCTGCTGCTGCCGCCCCGGTTGCTGCCCCTGCTGCCGCCACCATCACCATCCTTGTTGCCGCCGCCGCTGCCCCTGACGCTGCCGCCACCGCCACCGTCACTGTCGCCATCGTCGTCGTCGTCGCCGTCGTCGTCGTCGTCATCCTCGTCCTCGCCGCCGCTGTCCGAGTCCTCCTCATCCGAGGAGTACTCCGACTCATCCGAGCCCTCGAGCCCGGAGCGCTCGACGGCTCGGATGTACGTCCAGACTTCCGCCACGAGCCCCTAGGAGTCGTCTGAGTCATCAGACGACTCACGCAGGGGGACGGGAGCCGGAGACCCCTCCGACTCAGAGGAGAACTCCTCCTCTGAGTACTCCGAGTCACCAAACTCCTCCGATGGAGGAGTTGGCTCACGCTTGCGCTTGTTGTTCTTGCCCATGGTGGAAGCAGAAGGGAGAGAAGAGAGGGAAGCAGCAGAGAACAGCGAAGAGATGTGAAAAAGCCAGAGAGACAATGGTGTTATTTATAGAAGGAAAAGGCAACCGCTCACCTCCAACTACGACCACTGAACAGTCGCAAAGCATTCAATAAACACTTCAACCCATCTGAAGACACGTCAGGCGGCTGATGCCGTTTTACGCAACACAACACCCATTGGGACTCCAGTCAACAGCGCGGAAGATATGATTACACCCGCCGTCACATCACATTACTACTCAGAAGCAGCCGGCTAAAACACTCAGCGTACCAAGCCGTCCCTTGCCCACACCCATTGGGGGGGACGCCCAGGAATTATCAGTATATTTTTCAAAACGGTCACATCTGTGCAGGGCACGCAGTGAATACCTCAAGACAAAAATGAGATATCAGTAAGGATCAGAGGAAAGCCAAATATAGCCAGTGAAGTACAAAATATGGCCCACAGAAGCGATATGAAGACTAGACAGAGAACGTCCATCAAACGTCCAATCAGTCGCAGAGCAAATAAATTGCACTACCTAGCAAGATATGGATGGATCGCGAACTCGGCTGCTAAAGACAAAATATATGCTGACCTCTGAAGCAAAATATTGATGACATAATGCTGACCTCCAAAGCATAATGTGAATAGCTTCATGCCAATTTCTACGAACAGAAAGGATAATTTCCAGCAAAGAGACACAAAAGAAGACCTTCGAATGGATTATCCTCAAAAATCCATTTGAAGGTCGGGGGCTACACCCATTGGGTGCACCTCAAGATAGTGCCGACTTCTAAGGCGTGGGACAAGATTAAAAGGCCAGCCCTCATCCAAAACGCAGGAGCACAAATGGAAATAATTTCTGGGGAAGACCTTCGAGTAGATTATTTTCTAAAATCTACTCGAAGCTCGGGGGCTACACCCATTGGGTGCACCTCCGGTGCACCCAATGAAGTTTAGAATCCCACGAATTGAAATGCCGACCTCTAAGGCACAAGCACAAAACTAGGCCTTGGTCTACGAGTGATCAAAGCAGGAGAAGACAACAGGAAGTCATTTTCTTCAAATCACCTACAAGCTGGACCTGGGATCTTTGGGCTGATTATCTCTAAATTAACCCAAAGATCGGGGGCTTGTGGGGGATAGATATCCCCCGGGTCCACTAATAGAGTAAAAGACCTCACGAAAGGTCCAAGGGCCCAATAAATTGTAAGGTCATTCTTTCGTGGGCCTGGGGAGAGACAACCAGCAAAGCAGAGCGACATAAGGCCGGATTGGAGCAAACCCGGACGGCCCACAACGTCGAGCGAGTGACCGCAACAGAGATCCGACTTTCCCGCGCTGGAGCCCCCATGCAACGGAGCCGTGCGGGGATAAGTCGGCAGGGTTACGCGGAGATAAACTCAAGCAGTTCACTATCTTTTAGCTACTCGTTGTTATCATATCCACATGTATTGCCCCACGGTCGAGTATATAAGGCCTAGGGGGCACCCCTTCAGATCGATCGACACTATTACTTAGCCACCAACATCAACTCTCTGCACTTTCAATTCAGAGAGCTCTCTTGTAATATTATCCACCAAGCACACTCACCAGGACGTAGGGTGTTACACATCTCTAAGCGGCCCGAACCTGTAAATCTTGTCCACTGTCCCTCGTGCAATCGGCACGAACCATTTTGCTACAGTTGTCGACACCGTCCTACTCCTAAAAACACCTTGATGGGCAACCCCGGGTGTGTGGTCGGACCCAAAACACCGACAGGGGCACCGGTCTGTCCGGTGTGCACCGGACATGTCCGGTGCGCCAACGGCTCTCAGGCTGCCAACGGTCGACTGCGCCATTTATGGAAGGAAATCGGGCACCGGACAGTGTCCGGTGTGCACCGGATTGTCCGGTGCGCCAGTCGACAGAAGGCAAGATCAGCCTTCCTAGATTGCTCTCAACGGCTCCTAGCTGCCTTGGGGCTATAAAAGGGACCCCTAGGCGCATGGAGGAGCACACCAAGCATTCCTACAACATTCCTAAGCACCAAGACATCGATTCCGCGCCTTTGATTCTTTGCGATAGCAATTAGAGCTCTAGTTGAGTGGTGAACTCATTGAGTTGTGTTGTGAGCTCTCGTTGCGACTTGTGTGCGTGGTGTAGCTGTGATTTCTTGTCTTGAGTGCGTTGCTAATCCCTCCCTTGCTCTGTGCTTCTTTGTGAATTTCAAGTGTAAGGGCGAGAGGCTCCAAGTTGTGGAGATTCCTCGCAAACGGGATTGAGAAAAAGCAAGCAAAACACCGTGGTATTCAAGTGGGTCTTTGGACCGCTTGGGAGGGGTTGATTGCAACCCTCGTCCGTTGGGACGCCACAACGTGGAGTAGGCAAGCGTTGGTCTTGGCCGAACCACGGGATAACCACCGTGCCATCTCTATGATTGATCCTTGTTGGTTATTGTGTTTTGTTGAGGATTCCTCTTTAGCCACTTGGCAATTATTGTGCTAACAATTAACCAAGTTTTGTGGCTTAAGTTTTCAAGTTTCACAGGATCACCTATTCACCCCCCCCCCTCTAGGTGCTCTCAATTGGTATCAGAACCGTTCTCTTCACAAAGAGACTAACCGCCCGAAGAGATGGATCCTAAGGGGAAGGGAATCGTGATTAACGATAAAGAGAAGGAATCCTTCGTCAACGAGCCGAAGGATGACAAGCCCACAGACTCCGGCTCGGGCCATAGACGGAAAGACGGGAAGAAGAAGAAGACAAGGCGCATCAAGGAAATTGTCTACTACGACGACATCGATGAGTCTACTTCTTCCCAAAAGGACGACGACCACAACGACTACGAGAGAAGGAAACCGGTCAATTCGAACTTTTCTTTTGATTACTCTCGTATTCCTCAAAGTACAAATGCTCATTTATTATCCATTCCTCTCGGCAAGCCTCCACACTTTGATGGGGAGGACTACGGATTTTGGAGCCACAAAATGCGTAGTCACCTTTTCTCTCTCCATCCTAGTATATGGGAAATTGTAGAGAGTGGAATGCACTTCGATAGTACGGATAGTCCCATGTTCATTAATGAGCAAATTCATAAGAATGCACAAGCTACTACTGTTCTTCTAGCTTCATTGTGCAGGGATGAATACCACAAAGTGAGCGGCTTGGATAACGCCAAGCAAATATGGGACACCCTCAAGATTTCTCATGAGGGGAACAACGTCACCTTGCTCACCAAGATGGAATTGGTGGAGGGCGAGCTTGGTCGATTCACGATGATAAGGGGCGAGGAGCCAACTCAAACATACAACCGGCTCAAGACCCTTATCAACAAAATAAGGAGCTACGGAAGCACGCGATGGACGGACCACGACGTCGTCCGACTGATGCTAAGGTCCTTTACCGTTCTTGATCCTCATTTGGTGCATAATATTCGTGAGAATCCCAGGTACACCAAAATGTCGCCCGAAGAAGTCCTTGGGAAATTTGTAAGCGGGCGAATGATGATCAAGGAGGCGAGGTACGTGGACGACGCATTGAATGGTCCAATCAACGAGCCTCAACCCCTTGCTCTCAAGGAAACAAGAAGCAAGGAGGCGCTACCTAGCAAGGTGGCACAAATTAAGGCGGCCGGACTTAATGATGAAGAGATGGCCCTCATCATCAAGAGATTCAAGACGGCGCTAAAGGGTCGCAAGGGGCAGCCAAGCAAGACCAAGACAAAGGGGAAGCGCTCATGCTTCAAATGTGGTAAGCTTGGTCATTTTATTGCTAACTGTCCCGACAATGATAGTGACCAGGATCAAGGGAACAAGAGGGAGAAGAAGAAGAACTATAAGAAGGCAAAGGGCGAGGCACATCTTGGCAAGGAGTGGGATTCGGATTGCTCCTCGTCCGACTCCGACAATGAAAGACTCGCCGCCACCGCCTTCAACAAGTCGTCCCTCTTCCCCAACGAGCGTCACACATGCCTTATGGCAAGGGAGAAGAAGGTATGTACTCGAGACTCTACCTATGCTTCTTCAAGTGAGGACGAATCTAGTGATGAGGATGAAATAGATTATTCATGTTTATTTAAGGGCCTAGATAGAACCAAGGTAGATAAAATCAATGAATTGATTGATGCATTAAATGACAAGAATAGGCTTTTAGAAAAACAAGAAGATTTGTTGTATGAAGAACATGACAAATTTATAGAAGCACAAAAATCTCATGCTTTAGAAGTTAAAAGAAATGAAATGCTTTCTTGTGAATTATCTTTTTGCCATGAGACGATTACTAGTTTAAGGAGCATTAATGACGATTTGAATGCTAAATTAGAAATAGCTAGTAAATCAACAACTTGTGTAGAAAATGCCGTTATTTGCAATAGATGTAAAGATTTTGATATTGATGCTTGTAGTGAACACATAGCTTCTATTGCAAAGTTAAATGATGAAATGGCTAGTCTTAATGCCCAACTTAAGGCTAGCAAAAGTGATTTTGATAAACTAAAATTTGCTAGGGATGCCTACACGATTGGTAGACACCCCTCAATTAAGGATGGGCTTGGCTTCAAGAGGGAAGCCAAGAACTTAACAAGCCATAAGGCTCCCATCTCCGCCAAGGAGAAAGGGAAGGCCCCTATGGCAAATAGTACTAAAAGGAACCATGCTTTTATGTACAATGATAAAAGACAGTCTCATAGGAGTTGCAATGCTCTTGATTCACATGCCTATGACTCTTATGCTATGTTTGCTCCTAGTTCTTCCTATATGCATGGTAGAGATATGCCTAGGAAAAATGTTCATCATATGCCTAGGAAGAGTATTGTTCATGTTCCTAGAAAAGTTATGAATGGTTCCTCTACAATTTATCATGCTTTAAATACTTCCTTTGCTGTTGGTAGAAAGGATAGGAAGATAGTTGCTAGGAAATTAGGGGCAAAATGCAAGGGTGATAAAACTTGCATTTGGGTCTCTAAGGAAATTGTGACTAACCTTGTAGGACCCAACAAGAGTTGGGTACCTAAGACCCAAGCCTAAATTTGCCTTGCAGGTTTATGCATCCGGGGGTTCAAGCTGGATTATCGACAGCGGATGCACAAACCATATGACGGGGGAGAAGAAGATGTTCACCTCGTACGTCAAGAATAAGGATTCCCAAGATTCAATCATATTCGGTGATGGGAACCAAGGCAAGGTGAAAGGTTTAGGCAAGATTATCGCATTATCTAATGAGCACTCTATCTCTAATGTGTTTTTAGTTGAGTCTCTTGGATATAATTTACTATCTGTCAGTCAATTATGTAATATGGGATATAATTGTCTATTTACAAATGTAGATGTGTCTGTCTTTAGAAGATGTGATGGTTCACTAGCTTTTAAGGGTGTACTAGACGGCAAACTTTATTTAGTTGATTTTGCAAAAGAAGAGGTCGGTCTAGATGCATGCTTAATGGCTAAGACTTGCATGGGCTGGTTGTGGCATCGCCGCTTAGCACATGTGGGGATGAAGAACCTCCACAAGCTTCTAAAGGGAGAACACGTGATAAGTCTAACCAATGTACATTTCGAAAAAGATAGACCTTGTGCAGCTTGTCAAGCAGGTAAACAAGTGGGAGGAGCACATCACAGCAAGAATGTGATGACCACTTCAAGACCTCTGGAGCTGCTGCATATGGACCTCTTCGGACCCGTCGCCTATCTGAGCATAGGAGGAAGTAAGTATGGTCTAGTTATTGTTGATGACTTTTCCCGCTTCACTTGGGTGTTCTTTTTGCAGGATAAGTCTGAAACCCAAGGGACCCTCAAGCGCTTCCTCAGGAGAGCTCAAAATGAGTTTGAGCTCAAGGTGAAGAAGATAAGAAGCGACAACGGGTCCGAATTCAAGAATCTTCAAGTGGAGGAGTTCCTTGAGGAGGAGGGGATCAAGCACGAGTTCTCCGCTCCCTACACACCTCAGCAAAATGATGTGGTAGAGAGGAAGAACAGGACGCTCATAGATATGGCGAGGACTATGCTTGGAGAGTTCAAGACCCCCGAGCGCTTTTGGTCGGAAGCCGTAAACACGGCTTGCCACGCCATCAACAGGGTCTACCTTCACCGCCTCCTCAAGAAGACTTCATACGAGCTGCTGACTGGTAACAAACCCAATGTATCTTATTTTCGTGTATTTGGGAGCAAGTGTTATATTCTTGTGAAGAAAGGTAGAACCTCTAAATTTGCTCCCAAAGCTGTAGAAGGGTTTTTATTAGGTTATGATTCAAATACAAAGGCGTATAGGGTCTTCAACAAATCATTGGGTTTGGTTGAAGTCTCTAGCGACGTTGTATTTGATGAGACTAATGGCTCTCCAAGAGAGCAAGTTGTTGATCTTGATGATATAGATGAAGAAGACGTTCAAACGGCCGCGATACGCACCATGACGATTGGAGATGTACGGCCTCAGGAACATTTGGGGCAAGATCAACCGTCTTCCTCAACTATGGTACATCCCCCATCCCAAGATGACGAACAGGTACCTCAAGTGGAGGCGCATGATCAAGGGGGAGCACAGGATGTTCAAGTTGAAGAGGAAGAAGCATCTCAGGCACCTCCAACCCAAGTTCGAGCGACGATTCAAAGGGATCATCCCGTCGACCAGATATTGGGTGATATTAGCAAGGGAGTAACTACTCGCTCGAGATTAGTTAATTTTTATGAGCATTACTCCTTTGTCTCTTCTATTGAGCCTTTCAGGGTAGAAGAGGCCTTGCTAGATCCGGACTGGGTGTTGGCCATGCAAGAGGAACTCAACAATTTCAAGCGCAATGAAGTTTGGACACTGGTGCCTCGTCCCAAGCAAAATGTTGTGGGAACCAAGTGGGTGTTCCGCAACAAACAGGACGAGCACGGGGTAGTGACGAGGAACAAGGCTCGACTTGTGGCAAAAGGTTATGCCCAAGTCGCAGGTTTGGACTTTGAGGAGACTTTTGCTCCTGTGGCTAGGCTAGAATCAATTCGTATCTTGCTAGCATATGCCGCTCACCATTCTTTCAGGTTGTACCAAATGGATGTGAAGAGCGCTTTCCTCAACGGGCCGATCAAGGAGGAGGTGTACGTAGAGCAACCCCCTGGCTTCGAGGATGAACGGTACCCCGACCACGTGTGTAAGCTCTCTAAGGCGCTCTATGGACTTAAGCAAGCCCCAAGAGCATGGTATGAATGCCTTAGAGACTTTTTAATTGCTAATGCTTTCAAGGTTGGGAAAGCCGATCCAACTCTTTTTACTAAGACTTGCGATGGTGATCTTTTTGTGTGCCAAATTTATGTCGATGACATAATATTTGGTTCTACTAATCAAAAGTCTTATGAAGAGTTTAGCAGGGTTATGACACAGAAATTCGAGATGTCGATGATGGGCGAGTTGAACTACTTCCTTGGGTTCCAAGTGAAGCAACTCAAGGACGGCACTTTCATCTCCCAAACGAAGTACACACAAGATTTGCTAAAGAGGTTTGGGATGAAGGACGCCAAGCCCGCGAAGACGCCAATGGGAACTGACGGACACACTGACCTCAACAAAGGAGGTAAGTCCGTTGATCAAAAAGCATACCGGTCTATGATAGGGTCCTTACTTTATTTGTGTGCTAGTATACCGGATATTATGCTTAGCGTATGCATGTGTGCTAGATTTCAATCCAATCCAAAGGAGTGTCACTTAGTGGCTGTGAAGCGAATTTTGAGATATTTAGTCGCTACGCCTTGCTTCGGGATCTGGTATCCAAAGGGGTCTAACTTTGACTTGATTGGATATTCAGACTCCGACTATGCTGGATGTAAGGTCGATAGGAAGAATACATCGGGGACGTGCCAATTCTTAGGAAGGTCCCTGGTGTCGTGGAACTCTAAGAAACAAACTTCCGTTGCCCTATCCACCGCTGAGGCCGAGTACGTTGCCGCAGGACAGTGTTGTGCGCAACTGCTTTGGATGAGGCAAACCCTCCGGGACTTTGGCTACAATCTGAGCAAAGTCCCACTCCTATGTGATAATGAGAGTGCTATCCGAATAGCGTAAAATCCTGTTGAGCACAGCCGCACAAAGCACATTGACATTCGGCATCACTTTTTGAGAGACCACCAGCAAAAGGGAGATATCGAAGTGTTTCATGTTAGCACCGAGAACTTGCTAGCCGATATCTTTACCAAGCCTCTAGATGAGAAGACCTTTTGCAGGCTGCGTAGTGAGCTCAATATCTTAGATTCGCGGAACTTGGATTGAAATGTAGCATACATGTGTTTATGCCTTTGATCATGTTCATTCTGCATTTTGTTGCTTATTGTGGTGCTCAGGTTGTACAAACACTCCCTGGACCTCACAAGTCCTTTTTGCAAGTGATGCACATATTTAGGGGGACTAACCCTTTGAGACTAACCATGTTCTTGAGTTTGGTTGTTTTAGTCTCAAAGGAGGATTGAAAGGGAAAAGGTGGACTTGGACCATGCAAGACTTCCACTGCACTCCGATGAAAAGAGTAACTTTTCCAAGTTCATCTTTATACTCTTATTGCCTTTGTACTCTTATTTGAATATTTTGGTGAGGCAATGGGGTTAAAGGGCCAAGATTTATCCCGTTTCTGTGCTTGATGCCAAAGGGGGAGAAAATAAAGGCCAAAGCGATAAATGGATCAGCTACCACTTGAGAGTTTTTGAAAATAGTAGAATAGAGCTTTTGGTTTGTCAAAACTCTTTTATTGTCTCTCTTGTCAAAAGTTGGTTTCTAGTGGGGAGAAGTGTTGATTATGGGAAAAAGGGGAGTTTTTGAAATCTTGAATCAATTTCTCTTGGAATGACTCTCTTTATGTCTTAACACGTGTGTTTGACTTAGAGATAGAAATTTGAGTTTGATTTGCAAAAACAAACCAAGTGGTGGCAAAGAGTGATCCATATATGTCAAATTTGAATCAAAACAATTTGAGTTCTTATTTGAATTGATTTTGTATTTGTTCTACTTGCTTTATGTTGTGTTGGCATAAATCACCAAAAAGGGGGAGATTGAAAGGGAAATGTGCCCTTGGGCCATTTCTAAGTATTTTGGTGATTTAGTGTCCAACACAAGTGCCCTAGTGTAAAAAGGTGGACAAAGTACAAATCAAGGATAAAGGTATGTTTCTCAGACTTAGTACATTGTTTTATGGACTAATGTGTTGTGTCTAAGTGCTGGAAACAGGAAAAATCCAATTGGAAATGTCTTGGCTCGAGCAGCCAAGAATCTGCTGAGTCTGGGGGCACCGGACAGTGTCCGGTGCGCCAGGCTGGCTCGAGCGAAGTGGCCACTCTCGGGAATTCACCGGCGACGAACGACTATAATTCACCGGACTGTCCGGTGTGCACCGGACTGTCCGGTGAGCACCGGACTGTCCGGTGAGCCAACGGTCGGCAGGGCCAACGGTCGGTCGCGCGATCTGCGCGGGACACGTGGCCGAGCCAACGGCTAGAAGGGGGCACCGGTCTGTCCGGTGTGCACCGGACATGTCCGGTGCGCCAACGGCTCTCAGGCTGCCAACGGTCGACTGCGCCATTTATGGAAGGAAATCGGGCACCGGACAGTGTCCGGTGTGCACCGGACTGTCCGTTGCGCCAGTCGACAGAAGGCAAGATCAACCTTCCTAGATTGCTCTCAACGGCTCCTAGCTACCTTGGGGCTATAAAAGGGACCCCTAGGCGCATGGAGGAGCACACCAAGCATTCCTACAACATTCCTAAGCACCAAGACATCGATTCCGCGCCTTTGATTCTTTGCGATAGCAATTAGAGCTCTAGTTGAGTGGTGAACTCATTGAGTTGTGTTGTCAGCTCTCGTTGCGACTTGTGTGCGTGGTGTTGCTGTGATTTCTTGTCTTGAGTGCGTTGCTAATCCCTCCCTTGCTCTGTGCTTCTTTGTGAATTTCAAGTGTAAGGGCGAGAGGCTCCAAGTTGTGGAGATTTCTCGCAAACGGGATTGAGAAAAAGCAAGCAAAACACCGTGGTATTCAAGTGGGTCTTTGGACCGCTTGAGAGGGGTTGATTGCAACCCTCGTCCGTTGGGACGCCACAACGTGGAGTAGGCAAGCGTTGGTCTTGGCCGAACCACGGGATAACCACCGTGCCATCTCTGTGATTGATCCTTGTTGGTTATTGTGTTTTGTTGAGGATTCCTCTTTAGCCACTTAGCAATTATTGTGCTAACAATTAACCAAGTTTTGTGGCTTAAGTTTTCAAGTTTCACAGGATCACCTATTCACCCCCTCTAGGTGCTCTCAGCTAGCCTTCTTACAAGATGCCCCAAAGCGGGGGGCCTAGGTGACACAAGTCGCCGTGGGGCGAGCTCCCGAGGCTGACTCTTCTACCGAGACGGCCGTCGTGCCGAGGGAGACTGCTGGCGCGGCTGCGGCCTCGAGCCCACCAGACGTGTTGCCGACGCTGTCACCGGCTTCTGCCGAGGCCGCTGCCGTTCTGGCCGTGGAGCCACCCGTCGCCGCCGACGCTGAGATGGCCGAGGCGTCGCTACTTGATGCCTCAGAGGAGGGGGCACAGAACCGCGACCCGCCCCGCCGGGCGGTAGCCTTGTCCCCGCGCGGCACAGTTCTGAGGGGCGGCGCCAGTTGCTTCGGTTCCGGACCCGTGGGGCCTTGGATCCCCTCTTCGTTCTTGACGATGAGCGGGAGGAGCAGTCTTGGGACGGGCTTCGTGAGTGTGCCGAGGCAACAGTGGGATCGCTTCAGTCGACCTTGGAGGTCCTTTGCAGGGACATTCCCAAGATCCTCTAGGTAATGACTTCAGGCATACCTTTCTCGTGATTAAGGCGTTCTTTGTGACGCCCCGCTTCCTTCCCTCAGGATCTGACGGATCTGAGCGCCGCCAAGTCATCGTTCATCCGCCGCGAGGTTGATGTCTGGGGTTCGCTGCGGTCCCTGAGGACCACGCTTGCCAGTGCTACCGCGTGCCTCTCCCAACAGAGCGCCGAGGTGGCGGACCTTCGGTTGCTCTATGCCGATCTGGGAGCGGAGGCGGCGGCGGCACGTGCAGAGGCGCAGCGGCGGCAGTCGGAGCTTGACCAGGCCACCGGCGAGCGGGACCAATCTCGGGGCCGGGCCGACGAGGCCGAAAGCCGGGCTGAGGCTCTTGGAGTCCAGTTAGTCGAGGCGTCTGCTCGGGCTGGAGGAGCCCTTGCAGCGGACCTCGTCATGGCCCAAGCTGCATCCTCGGAGCAGTGTGCCCGAGCCGAAGGTATGTCTCGGCTGTTTGAAGATTTTGTTTCAGCTCGGTTCCTCAACTCGTGTTTGAGGTCTTCCGCTTTGGCTGTTCGCAGAGCTCGAGTATGCTCTTGATAAGTCCACCAGGGCGCTTGCTCAGGCGGCCGAGCAGAAGGAAACTAAACGCGCGGCCATGTCCGAGGCCATCTCGGCCTTCTGCCGGGTCTTCGGCTTCGACGACGTCCCCTCGGGAAGCTCCCCTCAAAGTCGCCTGCAAGCCTTGGGTGATCATGCGCATGGCAGACTTCGCGAGGCGCTGCATCACGGCATCAGGCGGGCCTTCGCGGTGCTTGCTTCCCACTATGACATGGATCTGGAGCGGGTCAGCGAGGGGTATTGCCTCCCCGACGAAGATGAAGCCGCCCTGGCCGAAGTCCAGAGGCTTGACGCAGCCGCCGCGGGCCCAAGCGCGGTGCTGGCAACCACCTTCGAGGCAGAGATCCTCCCGCTTGTGCCGTCATCCGAGGCCGGGGCGGATCTTGCCGAGGGTGGAGACGAAGCCGAGGGCGCGGCTCCTTCTCCGGGCGACGCCTGATTCTGCCGGGGCAGTTTTCTTTGAATGCATATGTGTCTTTTGCGGTCGCCGAGGCCCGAACACTTTATTATCGTAATATAAGATTGTGTTTCTTTTCCTTCCATTTTATCCGGACCCGTTCATCAATAGAAGGGTAGCTTGCCCAAGTAAGAGTCATTTTTCGTGGTAGGCGACGAGTGAGGTATCCGTATCCCAGAGGCGTAGGAGTCCCTCGGCTCGGTCGGCCTTGCCACTTACATGCACCCTTATTCGTTTCTTGGGGTCCTGTTACTGACATAGCCGGGGGACGCGAAAGCTTTTTGATGGAAGTCTTTTTTCGAGGAAAATTTTGACGCAGAGGGGGTTCCCCCCTTCTAGCCCCTGAGGGAGGGTCGGGCTTTGCCGAGGCAAGGCTGACCCTTCCTTGATGGTTAGACTTTGAACGTGAACGAGGTGTACGAACGACTGGAAAGCATCTTAAGGGTAGAAGCGACGTAGCTGTCGGATGTTCCAAGCGTTGCTGTAGACCTCGCCTTGGCTGTTGGCCAGCTTGTACGTCCCGGGCTTCAGGACCTTGGCGATGACGAACGGCCCTTCCCAGGGAGGCATGAGCTTGTGCCGCCCTCGGGCGTCTTGTCGCAGCCGAAGCACCAGGTCGCCTGCTTGGAGGTCTCGGGACCGAACCCCTCGGGCGTGGTAGCGTCGCAGGGACTGCTGGTACCGCGCCGAGTGTAGTAAGGCCATGTCCCGAGCCTCTTCGAGCTGGTCCAATGAGTCTTCTCGGTCGGTCTGGTTTCTTTGGTCGTTGTACGCCCTCGTCCTCGGGGATCCGTATTCTAAGTCCGTGGGCAAGACGGCCTCGCCCCATATACTAGAAAGAACAGTGTGAAGCCCGTGGCTCGGCTCGGCGTTGTCCTTAGACTCCAGACCACCGAGGGGAGTTCCTTCATCCATCGCCTGCCGAACTTGTGGAGGTCGTTGTAAATCCTCGGCTTGAGTCCTTGCAGAATCATGCCGTTGGCACGTTCCACCTGCCCATTCGTCATGGGGTGAGCCACGGCGGCCCAGTCCACCTGGATGTGGTGATCCTCGCAGAAGTCTAGGAACTTTCTGCCGGTGAACTGGGTGCCGTTGTCAGTGATGATGGAGTTCGGGACCCCAAAGCGATGGATGATGTTGGTGAAGAATGCCACCGCCTGTTCGGACCTGATGCTATTCAGGGGTCGGACCTCGATCCACTTGGAGAATTTGTCGATGGTGACCAGCAGGTGCGTGTAGCCCCCGGGTGCCTTCTGCAAGGGACCGACGAGGTCCAGTCCCCACACAGCAAACGGCTAGGTGATGGGTATTGTCTGCAGAGCCTGAGCGGGTAGGTGGGTCTGCCTTGCGTAGAATTGACACCCTTGGCAGGCGCGGACAATCCTAGTGGCGTCGGCCACCGCGGTCGGCTAGTAGAAACCTTGTCGGAAGGCGTTTCCAACAAGGGCTCGGGGCGCTGCGTGATGACCGCAAGCCCCGAGTGTATTTCTCGT
Source organism: Zea luxurians (assembly GCA_029449295.1). NCBI lineage: Eukaryota > Viridiplantae > Streptophyta > Magnoliopsida > Poales > Poaceae > Zea > Zea luxurians. The sequence continues at coordinate 168,027,794 of JAOPSE010000005.1, read as the reverse complement.
AAGAGCTCCTGGCCTTCGGCGATGGATATGCACCGCTGGAGGATGCCGGATGGGCTGTGGTGGTAGAGCTCCTTTCCGTCACCCAGTAAGACGAACGACTTGGCGCGCCGCGCCAGTCGCCGAGCCTCGGTCCGGTCGGGGGGCAGCTCTCCTTGGTGGAGATATTGCAGGTACGGGGTCTACCAGTTTCGGTTAGGCTGGACCCCACTCCGCCCTTCCTCGACGCGCAGTGCCTCACCCTCGGGGGTTGAGGGTGCCTCGGGCCGAGCCGAGGGCGCCTCGAGCTGTGCGGAGGGTGCCTCAAGCTATGCCGAGGGTGCCTCGGGCTGGGCCGAGGCCTTCTCGGGCTCGGGCGTGTCGTCGGTCTTGACTGAGGGTTGATGTAGGTCTCGGGAGAAGACGTCCGGGGGAACCGTTGTCCGCCCCGAGGCTATCTTAGCCAGCTCATCCGCAGTCTCGTTATGTCGTCGGGCGATGTAGTTGAGCTCGAGCCCGTAGAACTTGCCCTCCAGGTGCCAAACCTCATCGCAGTAGGCTTCCATCTTCGGGTCGCGGCAGTGGGAGTTCTTCATAACTTGGTCGATGACGAGCTGCGAGTCGCCGCGAGCGTCGAGGCGTCGGACCCCTAGCTCAATGGCGATGCGCAACCCGTTGACCAGAGCTTCGTACTCAGCCACGTTGTTGGACGCCGGGAAATGGAGGCGCAGTACGTAGTGTAGGTGTTTCCCGAGGGGCGAGATGAAGAGCAGGCCCGCGCCTGCCCCTGTTTTCATCAGCGACCCATCGAAAAACATGGTCTAGAGTTCTGGCTGGATCGGAGCCGCCGGGAGCTGGGTGTCGGCCCATTCAGCCACAAAGTCTGCCAAGACTTGGGACTTGATGGCCTTCCGAGGGGCGAACGAGATCGTCTCGCCCATGATTTCCACCGCCCACTTTGCAATCCTACCCGAGGCCTCTCGGCACTGGATGATCTCCCCCAGGGGGAAGGATGACACCACAGTCACCGGATGAGACTCGAAGTAGTGTCGCAACTTCCGCCGCGTCAGGATCACCGCGTACAGCAGCTTCTGAATTTGCGGGTAGCGGATCTTGGTCTCGGATAGTACCTCACTAATGAAGTAAACTGGCCTCTGGACGGGCAATGCATGCCCTTCTTCTTGTCTCTCAACCACGATCGCGGCGCTGACCACCTGAGTGGTAGCGGCGACGTAGATCAAGAGGGCTTCTCCGGCGGCGGGGGGCACCAAGATGGGCGCGTTCGTAAGGAGTGCCTTCAGGTTCCCGAGGGCTTCCTCGGCCTCGGAGGTCCAAGTGAAGCACTCGGTCTTTCTTAAGAGGCGGTACAGAGGTAGGCCTCTTTCGCCGAGGCGCGAGATGAAACGGCTCAGAGCCGCAAGGCATCCCATGACCCTTTGTACGCCTTTCAAGTCCTTGATGGGCCCCATGTTGGTGATGGCCGCGATTTTCTCCGGGTTGGCCTCGATGCCCCGCTCGGAGACGATGAACCCCAAGAGCATGCCTCGGGGGACTCCGAAGACACACTTCTCGGGATTGAGTTTTACGCCCTTTGCCTTGAGACACCAGAATGTCGTTTCAAGGTCGGAAAGGAGGTCGGAGGCTTTCCTCGTCTTGACTATGATGTCATCGACATAAGCTCGACCGTTCGACCAATGTGTTCGCCGAACACGTGGTTCATGCACCTTTGGTACGTCGCACCCGCATTCCTCAAACCAAATGGCATAGTAATATAGCAGTACATGCCAAAAGGTGTGATGAAAGAAGTCGCGAGCTGGTCGGACTCTTTCATCCTGATTTGGTGATACCCTGAGTAGGCATCGAGGAAAGACAGAGTTTCGCATCCCGCAGTGGAATCCACGATTTGATCGATGCGAGGCAGAGGATAGGGAACTTTTGGGCATGCTTTGTTTAGACCAGTGTAGTCTACACACATCCGCCATTTCCCTCCTTTCTTTCTCACAAGCACGGGGTTGGCAAGCCACTCGGGATGGAATACCTCTTTGATGAGCCCTGCGGCCAACAGCTTGTGGATCTCCTCGCCTATGGCTCTGCGCTTTTCTTCGTCGAATCGGCGCAGAGGTTGCTTCACGGGTCGAGCTCTAGCTCGGATATCCAGCAAGTGCTCGGCGACATCCCTCGGTATGCCAGGCATGTCCGAGGGACTCCACGCGAAAACTTCGGTGTTTGCGCGGAGAAAGTCGACGAGCACTGCTTCCTATTTGGGGTTGAGCTTGGAGCCGATCCGGATCTGCTTGGAGGCGTCGTTGCTGGGGTCGAGAGGGACGGACTTAACCGTCTCCGCTGGCTCAAAGTTGCCGGCATGGTGCTTCACGTCTGGCGCCTCCTTGGGGAGGCTCTCCAGGTCAGCGATGAGGGCCTCAGATTCGGCGAGGGCCTCGGCGTACTCCACGCACTCTACATCGCATTCGTACGCGTGTCGGTACGTGGGGCCGACGGTGATGACCCCGTTGGGGCCCGACATCATGAGCTTGAGGTAGGTGTAGTTGGGGACGACCATGAATTTGGCGTAGCATGGCCTCCCCAGTACCGTGTGGTAGGTTCCTCGGAACCCGACCACTTCGAACGTGAGGGTTTCCCTTCTGAAGTTGAAGGGAGTCTCGAAGCAGACGGACAGATCGAGTCGTCCGAGGGGTTGGACGCGTTTCCCGGGGATGATCCCGTGAAAAGGCGCCGCACCGGCCCGGACCGAGGACAGATCGATCTGCAGGAGCTCGAGGGTCTCGGCGTAGATGATGTTGAGGCTGCTGCCTCCGTCCATGAGGACCTTGGTGAGCCTGACGTTGCCGATGACGGGGTCGACAACGAGCGGATATTTCCCCGGGCTCGGCACGCGGTCGGGGTGATCGCCCTGGTCGAAGGTGATGGGTTTGTCGGACCAGTCTAGGTAGACCGGCGCCACCACCTTCACCGAGCAGACCTCCCGACGCTCTTGCTTGCGGTGCCGAGCCGAGGCGTTCGCCACTGGCCCACCGTAGATCATGAAGCAGTCGCGGACCTCGGGGAACTCCTCTGCCTGGTGATCCTCCTTCTTGTCGTCGTGGGGGGCCCTACCACCCTCCGCAGGTGGCCTGGTCCTATGAAAGTGACGCCGAAGCATGGCGCATTCCTCAAGGGTGTGCTTGACGGGTCCCTGATGATAGGGGCACAGCTCCTTGAGCATCTTGTCGAATAGATTGGCGCCTCCGGGAGGTTTCCGAGGGTTCTTGTACTCAGCGGCGGCGACAAGGTCCGCGTCGGCGGCGTCGCGTTTCGCTTGCGACTTATTCTTGCCTTTCTTCTTGGTGCCGCACTGAGCGGACGCCTCGGGAACATCTTCCGGCTAGCGGCCCTAGGGCTGCTTGTCCTTCCGGAAGATGGCCTCAACCGCCTCCTGGCCAGAAGCGAACTTGGTGGCGATGTCCATCAGCTCGCTCGCCCTGGTGGGGGTTTTACAACCCAGCTTGCTCACTAGGTCGCGGCAGGTGGTGCCTGCGAGGAACGCGCCGATGACATCCGAGTCGGTGACGTTGGGCAGCTCGGTGCGCTGCTTTGAGAATCGCCGGATGTAGTCCCGGAGAGACTCTCCCGGCTGCTGGCGGCAGCTTCGAAGATCCTAGAAGTTCCCAGGGCGCACATACGTGCCCTAGAAATTACCGGCGAAGGCTTGGACCAGGTCGTCCCAGTTGGAGATCTGCCCCGGAGGCAGATGCTCCAGCCAGGCCCGAGCAGAGTCGGAGAGGAACTGGGGGAGGTTGCGGATGACAAGGTTGTCATCGTCCGTTCCACCCAGTTGGCAGGCCAGCCGGTAGTCCGCGAGCCACAGTTCCGGCCTTGTCTCCCCTGAGTACTTTGTGATGGTAGTCGGGGTTCAGAACCGGGTCGGGAACGGCGCCCGTCGTATGGCTCGGCTGAAAGCCTGCGGGCCGGGCGGTTCGGGCGAGGGGCTCCGATCCTCCCCGCTGTCGTAGCGTCCCCCACGCCTGGGGTGGTAGCCTCGGCGCACCCTCTCGTCGAGGCGGGCTCGATGGTTGCGGTGGTGGTGCTCGTTGCCGAGGCGTCCCGGGGCTGCAGGCGCTGTGTTGCGCGTGCGCCCGGTGTGGACCGAGGCTTCCCGCACGAATCGGGAAGTCGCGGCGCGGTGCTCCGAGGGGTATCCCTGCCTTCGGGAGGCAGAGCTCTCGGCCCGTCGGACCGCGACATCCTCCAGGAGATTCTTGAGCTCTCCCCGGATCCGCCGCCCTTCGGTGGTTGATGGTTTCGGCATCACGCGGAGAAGTATCGCTGCTGCAGCCAGGTTCTAGCTGACCCCACTGGAAGCTGGTGGCGGCCTTGCCCTGACGTCGTCGACGATGCGAAGCTGGACGCCCTGGGGTAGATGACGCGCTTCTCCGGCCGGAGCTTGGTCTACCCATTCCTGCCCGATGTTCCGGCGGAGTGGCTCAAGTGTTCCTGTCCCCTCGTCGAGCCTGGCCTGCATCTCGCGGATTTGCTCGAGCTGTGCGTCCTGACCACCCGCAGGGACTGGGACCACAGCTAGCTCCCGAAGGATGTCAACGCTAGGCGCAGGCCTAGGGGGATCACCGTTTTCCGGTATATCAAGATGGTTGCCTTCGTTGGGACCCCATAGATCGACGTGGAAACATTCACGACTTGGGCCGCTGTCTCCGTCACCGAAGCTGTGGCTACCGTCGGAACAATCAGAAAGGCAGTAGTCGCATGCGGTCATGAAGTCCCGCATGGCGTTGGGGTTACCGAGCCCGAAGAAATCCCAACCAAAGTCGGGCTCGTCATCTTCCTCGGAACCCGAGGGTCCGTAGGTCGAGACGGTCGTCAGCCGGTCCCAGGGTGACCGCATATGATACCCCGGAGGGCTGGTGCATGCCTCTATGAAGGCTTCCACCAAAGCGGGGTCGCTTGGTGGGTCGAGGCCGAATCCAAAAGGCATGAGACGGGAGTCGGTCGGTACCTCTTGGTCGACAGGTGGTGACGTTGTCACGTCAGGGGCGGACTGCACCGTCGTCTCAGGTCCGAGGGTGACGCCCAGCAAGTCCTTCGCGAGTGTGCTGGCGTCGTCCGTCCGCTTGGAGTTGGCGTGTTGCGGGGAAACGACGCTCGTCTTCGTCTCAGACGCGAGGTCGACGCCCGACGTGTCCCCCGTCGGGGCGCCGGCGCCGTCGACTCGCTCGACAGCCGATGAGGTGCCGCCTCCTCCTCCTCCGGCGGGGGAGGTGACGGGACAAACTCGGACGTCGTTCTTCCGCCTCGTGGGGAAGGCGTCGTCGATTCCGCCGCCGGTGGGCGGGTTGTCGGCCGCCATTGTCGCCGTCGTGCGGCGGAGGAAGGAGTATCATGTCGTAGCTGCCGTCGAGGGACATGAACTCAAGACTCCCGAAACGGAGCACCGTCCCGAGTTGGAAAGGTTGCTGGAGACTATCCATCTGGAGCTTGACGGGGTGCTGTTCGTCAACACGCAGCAGGCCCCTACCTGGCGTGCCAACTGTCGGCGTTTCGACCCCGGGGGGTCCCTGGACCGACGAGTAAATTGTCGCCGCGTGTCTCAGCCCAGATGGGTCGGCGCGAGGCAGAGCACGAAGGGGGGTAGAAGAGAGGGAGAAAAGGGGAAAACCCACGGCCTCCGTGTTGCCCTGCGCCCAGGTCGGGTGCGCTTGCAGTAGGGGGTTACAAGCATCCGCGCAGGGGGGGGGAGCGAGGGACTCTACGCGTCGCCCCGTCCTCCCGCGCGGCCAACCTTCCCATAAGAGAGCCCTGGACCTTCCTTTTATAGGTGTAAGGAGAGGGTCCAGGTGTACAATGGGGGGTGTAGCAGTGCGCTATCGTGTCTAGCAGAGAGGAGCTAGTGCCCTAAGTACATGCCGTCGTGACAGCCAGAGAGGTTTTGGCACTCTGTTCATGTGATGTCGTGGCCGTCGGAGGAGCGTTGGAGCCTTGCGGAAGGACAGCTGTCGGGGCTGTCGAGTCCTTGCTGACGTCTCTTTGCTTTCGTAAGGGGTTGAGAGCTGCCGTCGTCATGGAGCACGCGGGGCGCCATCATTATCTGTTTTCCGGGGCGAGCCAGATGGGACGCCGGTCCTGTTACCCGTAGCCTGAGCTAGCTAGGGATAGGGTAATGATGGCCCCCCCTGTGACGTGGTCGGTCTGAGCCCTGGGTCGGGCGAGGCGGAGGCTCCTCCGAGGTTGGGGTCGAGTCGGTCTTCCAAGGTCGAGGTCGTGTCCTAGCCCCGGGTCAGGCGAGGCGAAGTTCGTTGTCTTCCGGGGCCGAGCCCGAGTCCGAGCCCTGGGGTCGGGTGAGGCGGAGTTTGTCGTCTTCCGGGGCCGAGCCCGAGTCCGAGCCCTGGGGTCGGGCGAGGCGGAGTTCGTCGTCTTCCGGGGCCGAGCCCGAGTCCGAGCCCTAGGGTCGGGCGAGGCGGAGTTCGTCGTCTTCCGGGGTCGAGCCCGAGTCCGAGCCCTGAGGTCGGGCGAAGCGGAGTTCATCGTCTTCTGGGGCCGAGCCCGAGTCCGAGCCCTGGGGTCGGGCGAGGCGGAGTTTCCTATGGCGCCCGAGGCCGGACTTGGCTGCTGTCAGCCTCACTCTGTCGAGCGGCACAGCAGCCGGAGCGACGCAGGCGGCGCTGTCTTCTTGTCAGGCCAGTCAGTGGAGCGGCGAAGTGACTGCGGTCAGTTTCGGCTCTGTCGACTGAAGGGCGCATGACAGGATAAGATGTCAGGCCATCCTTGCATTAAATGCTCATGCGATTCGGTCGGTTGGTGTGGCGATCTGGCCAAGGTTGCTTCTTGGCGAAGACTGGGCCTCGGGCGAGTCGAAGGTGTGTATGTCGCTTGAGGGGGTCCTCGGGCGAGACGTGATTCTTCCGGGGTCGGCTGCCCTTGCCCGAGGCTGGGCTCGGGTGAGGCGAGGTCGTGTCCCTTGAGTGGACCGAGCCTTGGCTTAATCGCACCCATTAGGCCTTTGCAGCTTAGTGTTGATGGAGGTTACCAGCTGAGATTAGGAGTCTTGGGGTACCCCTAATTATGGTCCCCGACAAGACTATTCAATCATTCTAAGTCATAAAACTTGGACATTTTAAGTTTCTTTAACTTATATTCTGGTTTTGTCTCAAGCTAGGTTAAAAAGAGTGATTTATTGAAACTGAGCTATCCAACTGTTTTACTTGTGCCAAATGGGCTCCTAGGGGAATTTAGAACTTATCCGAGGTATAGAACTCTTGATAGTTCATCTATTCGAAGTTTTACCCCTTTTATCTGAGTTTGAGCTATTTTTATTTAGAAACTTTGAGATTTGATCTTATGAACATGTGAATTAAAGACCTGATAAACTACTTAGTCCATATGGTTGTGATGGTTATCAAGCACCAAAATAAATATAGAAAATGGTTTGAGACCATTTCCCTTTCAATCTCATATTTTTTGTGATTGATGCTAACACAATAAAAACAAATAGAAATTTCAGAATTATAGTTAATTTGTAAACTTGCATATGTTCATAAGATACTAAGTGAAAAAAGTTCTTAAGTGAATATGAGTTTTTTTTATATGATTAACATTTTGGACCTTTTTGCACCACTTAGAATTTGAATTTGATTTATAAATGTGTGAAATTTTTGAAAAGTTCTCCTTTCTCAAATGTTTTGACCAAGATGATTTCTCTCATTAAACATTTTTGCAAAGAATTTACCTTCTGTTAGCTGTCAAGAGGGTTCTCAGAAAAATTTTAAAAAAACAAGTGGTGTTGCGGCATTTGATTTGGCCTAATAATTTCCTTCTTTTGGTATTAAGCACAAAAAATGAGTAAATTTGTATGGCCTTTACAAGAAAGATATAGCAATTAGGTACATGAGTAAGGGATCTTTGATATTGATCAAATATGAAAGGAAGCGCTTTCCATGTTTTAAAGAGGGTATATAGAGATTCCTTTTTACTGGCTATTGATGTTTTTATTTCCAACTATCATATTTTCTTTAGCTAGCAAAAGGAAATATCATGGTTAGAAAAAAATAGGGGTAAAACAAGAACATAACACCGTTATTGGTCTGAAATAACCGAAGTGTTAAATAGGAAAAAAAGTTTTTTAGTGTCTAATATGAATTTCTCTCTTTTTTAGACAAAGATGGTAGGTCTGTATAAGATATAAACTAACAAAACTACTGAAACTTTCAAAATTAAAAGTCTGCCAGTTTTGAATTACACATCGAGTTCCATTGGACACTACTGAAACTTTCAAAATATAAACTAGAAACTAACAAAACTACTGAAACTTTCAAAATTAAAAGTCTGCCTGTTTTGAATCCACCCACACTGGAGTGTTGAACTTTTTCTCATTCTCCTGAATGGAATATACACTGAACCTTTATACAGCACCAAGTGGAAAAAAAACATAGGAAGGCCCTTTCATATTCATATTAACTTTTGCTGTCAGACAACCCGGCAAACTAGACGCGACTGGACTGGCTAGCTTCGCGATCACGTTAATATTTGGCAGCGCGAAATTAGCATGGGAGGCTTGCAAAACAGCGTTGCTGCTTTACAGGGAACTGAATAGTAATGTCCAGGAATTCCAGCTCCTGCGGCTCTCTTCTGTTCTTCCATGCAGCTTCCTGACATTTCGGCCGTCCTCCGATCTCCATAAGTCCTTTTGGAACAAACTGATCTCCAGTAGCAATCACGAGAAGTGCCGACCCGTTGATCCGGCCATTCATTCCATCAGGACGTTTTCTCGTCGGCCTCCATCTGCAGGATCTGTCCTGGCCTCCTTTCTAATATTCAGCTTCTCATGTTCAGTGATCTTCTTTTATTTATTCCGAGTCACTGTCCATGTCGTGCATAGCTTTCAATCCCCTGGGGCGCTGCAAAATCAGTTCAAATGTAAGCTGACCGAATGAATTCCTGCAAGAGTCTGAAATTGATAGATATCGACATGCCACAATCCACCTACCTTCTTGGAAACCTTCTTCTCCCGGACTTCATATCTTTCAAGAGTCAAGTCACATAGCCACGTTCCTGGGCATACAAACTGCAGATGAACAATATTTAGGCAAGAATCACAGAATGGTGGTTTTTCTCAAGAGATACATATAGAAATACTAGACAAAGTTTTCTTAAGCTTAGTTCCAAGGATGCTTGGACCTCAAAACAAATCACACAGGAGTAATATTCTTTTCGCTCAAAAAAATATTAGATACGAATCAAATTGGAGCAAAACAACTCTGACTCGATACCGGTAGCAGCTAACCAATAAAACAATCGCAACGTTGTCTGATGACATCAAGACTAGTAGGAAATTCTGCAGTTTCAAATAAGAGCAGTTGCAGTGATAGTAGGAACCAGCAGTGCAACTGTGCAACTCATCAAGCATTGAGGGGACAACCAGATGGCAGGGATCAGCTTTTAAACATACTTATTTGCTTCATACAGAAGCATGCTGTGGTGCTAATGTACTATGGGTGATTCTCGGAAAGCAAATCAAATGTCCAGGCATCCACCGAGCACTATTTTATTTGCAGGTCTCCAGTGTTCAGGGGACAGATCTGACAGTGCAGAGGCGGGCCTGTGGTCCATGTGACCTGAATGGCTGTATCTATTAATAATAATGCACAACCGAAGTTATTTACAAAACTGGTACAAAATTATGTTTTCCAGCGGTAACCCTACAGTTTGGAGTATACTTTTTAATTAACATGCACAGTACTGCTGTCTATTGGTATTTGCATATTATGAGTATGGAATCTCTCTGCGTGAATCAAGGTATATTTTTCTGTTAATCCCTCTCTGTTAAAAAAAATAATCCTAGATTTAAGACATTTCAAAAAAAAAACAGTTTGACGAATTTTATAGAAAATACTATCAAAATTTATGTCTTCCATTCCAACAGATTTACTATAAAATATATTCTATAATTAATGTAATAGTTATTTAGTTTTTTTATATATTTCAACAAATTTAAATTATTTAAATCCTTGAAAAGAAAGAATTGTATTTTTTAGGGTACGTAGAGAGTATTACCATGGACAGCAACATAAACCCTATGCATATTTATGTGGATTAATTGCATTCAATTTAACAGAAAATAATTTCTTCAAATCAGAAGCTATTATGAGAGGGTCATACATTGACGGTTCTCTGGATGACCTTAGCTCTTTTCTTGGGTCTTTGAGGCAGCTTGGATCCTTTGAACACCAGGAAATCCTCTTCCTTTTCCCTGTTTGACAGGGTGATTTCAAACTTCGGCCAGATGGACCCCTCACTCCCTGATGAAGAGCCTTTCTTGTCATCCGGATAGGTCTGTGGAACTCCGTTGTTGTTGTTACCTCTACCAGGGCACTCCCTGTCTGGTGAAGCAACCTTGTGGATCCTGTCATTCTGTCGTTGCCGTGCTGGCAATTTCATGATTGCAAACTCTTCTGACTTCCTACAAAATCAGTAACAACATAGATTAGAAAAGAACACAGAGAAGAACGCCTAATTATCAGTTTTAACCTATCCAAGGAAAAACATCTTGTTACTCTAAATCATCTGTAAGACCTAGCAAAGAAGAAACATGATAATGAGAAGGAAGTGACAGACACTAAAGGTGTTCACATATTGGAAAAGTATATGCATACAAGATATATTTCTACAAATTTGATTCATTGAGTTTTCCGGTAAACATTGAATGCAAAATGCAAGATTTTTGATATTTTTAAATGAAAAGGGGGCATAATACTGCAGTTCAATCTTGTGGCAAGAACGAGGGTGTTCAAATGGTTTGTTTTAAAAATGAAAATTAAATGCTAGATTTTTAACCCTCAAGCAATTAACTTCAACATATGATGATATGATTAAATTATGGATAGGCAGACTGCATAAATTCATGATTCACCTCCAATTTTGGTAAGAGGGACAACATAGAAGGCAAAAATTTCCACCTACTACCTATATCAATGCTCCGTGCTGTTCAGACAACAAGCTACTATTTCGAGGAGGCAAAAGGAAGAGCAATGGATGAGTAGGCCCTCACCATCCACTTATATATGCGGTGGTGACTGATAAGATAAAAAACTTGACCTGCAGGGTAAAACAACCAACAGGCATTGCCTGATAAAGACCTCTCACATAGATCAAGAAACCTTGAACCTCCTTTCTTACACTCTGTAAATAGTGCTGTTTAAAATGCAAAACAATATTTTGTATGGCCATGCTTACACGGTGGCCACGTTGCCCATATGAATGTGGGTTGGGCCTTATGCCATGCTTTGGCGCATAGTCGGACGAGAGGATTTTTTTACCCAGGCCACGTAGTTGAATCCAGGTCAGTCACTAGATGCTACTCGGAATGCCTTAGCCATCACACTAAGAGTCCGTTTGGTTGGGTGGGATGAAGCCGCTCTATTCTGCGTTTGGTTGGAGAGCGAACGGAGCGGTCAGAGCGGGAGCGGCTCCAAATCGGAATATTCCCACTAGATTTGGGCGAGCTCGCTCAAAAAAAACTGGTGGAATCCCACCGTTCCACTTTATCCTCTCTTTTTGCGCTGGGCACAAACAGAAAATGGAACGATTCGACTCCAATCTTAAAATCTAGAATGGAGCTGCTCCACTCTCCAGATCTGGAATGAAACCGCTCCACTCACGTGGCTCTCCAACCAAACGGGCCGTAAGAGCCCTTTCTTGTTTCCTTTGGAATCCAAAAATAGTCACAAAAATGTAGTTGATATGATGTGCGTAGAGTCCAAAGCTATTAACATATAAGAAAAAGAACACAGCCATCAACATTTAGAGAACACTGATAAGGAATTAGACAGCAGTCTCGTAGTTCTTTTTTTGCAAATAATTTCAGGGAAGCAAAATCACAAATCAGTTTGAGAAAACTGTACCAACAAAAAATGGTAAGGTAAGTCATGTTCAGAAATCAAGTTGGCACATAAGATGGAACTCTGAAAATTTCAGAGAATACGGGGATGTTTGAATGCACTAGAACTAATAGTTAGCTGGCTAAAAATTATTAGTGGAATTAGCTAGCTAACAAATAACTACCTAACTATTAACTAATTTACTAAAAATAGCTAATAGTTGAACTATTAGCTAGGTTGTTTGGATGTCTCAACTAATTTTAGCGGTGAACTATTAGTTCTAGTGCATTAAAACACTCCCTAAATCCAAATACAGATATTCAGCTGGATCGATGGAAGATGGAGATAAAGAGACCCTGTTGGTCCTTAAACTCCAGACATCGATCTTACCAGGAATGAAAAGGAGAGGAGATAAGCCATGCAAGCTTAGTGTTCGTAACCAATAACACTAACAGCTACTTCTAGCCTTCCAAGGCCACTTTTTGGGAAAAAAGAACAGGCCCAGTTTTAGCTATGCAAGCAAAAAACCAACATATACTGAATTCGGCAGTACTGGGCACGGAAGAGGAAGTTGGACCAATCACCACCATATGCCAACCCATGCCAATCACTGCTTCGACTACACGCGGGCTCCTCTAACAGAAAACTAGCAACTTTGGTATTTTCAGCTCTTCAGGAAAAAAGACGGATCACATCTTAGATCCCATTTAGTTAGATGGACTAATCTTTAGTCCCTAATTTTTTGTTTCGTTTAGTCTACATTTTGCCAAATAGAAGAGCTAAATTAGGGACTAATTGACTTTAGTATTTAGTCCCTTACATGGGTGCTAAAAGGGACTAATTGACTTTAGTATTTTGGTGTCATACACAGGAGAATTGAATCCACCCTAATTACCCTTGTCTAGAAAAGGGGTGTCATACACACGAAACAAGAAAATAAGTATTTTGGTTTTTATTTGTTGCATTAAATGTATTTAGAATATGTAAACTAAAGTTTAGTCCCTAAACTAAAATAATTTTAGTTGTAGGACTAACAAAACCAAACGGGGCCTTAGAATCTGATGTCTAGATAGTGCAGTTGTCCACATTCATTCAAATTGAATTTCTCTTCAAATCAAAACCGAACTAGATCAGACCAATGCTTTTCTTGTCGACGCCACGTGCCCAGGACACCATCACGTGACATCCAATTGTTGCTTTACCAAATAACCCAAAAAAGGTACTAGTTTAACGAGTAGCCACCAAAACAAAGCAGCCATGCAGAGAGCCGGCACACGAACGATAGAAAAAAAAACTTAAGAAAGGCACAGACCTGAGAACGCGGTGGTGGGTGTGACCGGTTGGGTGGTGCTGCGCGGCTGCGGCAGCTGCGGCCGCGCGGCGCTGGCTGATGGCGGCCTTCTCGGCAGCCACGGTGGCGGCGGCCTCGACGTCGCGGCGCTGCACCTTGACGCAGCGCAGGCGCTTCCGGTTGCCCCACTGTAACAGCAGGTCGCGCTCGGCAGCAGTGCCTCCACCGCCGCCGCCGCGCGAGGATCCCCGCGTGCGGTAGTGGTTCCTCGCCTCTTTCTCCATTTCGCGACGAGCTGAAATTCCATGTAGAGGAAGAGATCAAATGCTGGAAAAATTTAGCTCATAACATACCAGGTCATCAAACAAAAGGGGATCTCAAGGCCACAGGATAAATCATCTGCTTTATTAATTCTCTGCATAGATTGGTGCAGAGACACGCAAAGGAGGAGAAACTGAACAGTAGGAGACTGATTTGCAATTTTGCTAGTTTTGAGCCATCGCCAAATTTCAGTTTGGTTTTACCAAAAAAAGTAGGCATGTTGGAAACGGACAGTGATTCCACTGACCAATCAAATCCAGAGATAAAACAGGACGACCACTGAATTCCAACTCGACTTTAACTGACTGATCACATATGGTGGACTGCTGGCTTTCTGATTGGACCCATGACAGATCAGATCATCAGAGGAAGCTAAAAGAGATCGAATTGGACTAAAAATGTAATTAAGCTCAATTTCACTCATTAACCCCAGAGACAAGAGTAAAATCGAACAAAACAAGCAATCAATTAAATGAAATACTCTTTAGTGTATTGTATACAGTTACCCAATTTTGCGTTCTCGATAATTCAACAATCAAGTGGAAAAGAAATTTTGAGAGAGCGACAACACAATTTGGGATAAGAACAAGAAAGACCAATCAAGCAAGGAAGAGGATAACTTCCTTGTAGAAGGGGGAAAGACTGAAATGTAGACTTGACGAATATGATGCAGATCGCCGGGCCAAAAAAACAGGGGAAAACGGAGGAGATCCAAACCACAACCAGCAACCAACCTGAACAACTTCAAACTCTGCTTCCATGTCTGACGGAATAACCAAGGAACACCAAATGGATTTGGTAAAGATTGTCAGGAAAATCGTTCGATCCGAGACAACCAACTCCAAATCACGAGAATCGCAAGCAAAGTAGCTCAGATTGTGCTTGGTCGCAGCGCGAACTGATTCAAGTCATGCCGAAATGCAGCTCCCGGAGAATTGAATCCAAATAATCCATTTGAGATATCCCCGTACCTCATAGGGATCCCGCAACAGAACCAGAAGAATCCTGACTGAAAGTGGGTGAGAATCCAATCCCAGCAAGAAAAGGGGGATGGACCGTTCAAATCAAATAAGCACCCAAAACTGTATACAACAAGAATTTAAACAAATCACGAAATCCAAAGCGAAACTTCCCACCATGGTGCCAACCTTCAAAACCCAATCCGCACCAAAAATTACAGCTGCGAACAGCAACGATCTAGGAAAAGGGCAAAGGAACCGCAGTTTAGCGGACTGGGAAGAGCAGTATCTACCTTCAAATACTGCGCGTCAATTCACCTTCCAGCTCTATTAATCGTCCTCGGCTTCTCTTCTCCACTAGAAGAATACAGATCAAGCAGAGGAACGGATTCTTCCTTCAAGACAGAGGTTTCGGCGGTAAGCGGAAGCAGAGGAAATTCCGGACGACCCCCTGTGCTGTGTGCCCCGAGTTCCTCCCTTCCCTTCCTCTCTGGATGCCAGGTGAGGAGGAAGAGGAAGAAGAAGGCCTTCGCATTTTTATATGCCTTCTCCGTTCTCCCCCGCTCCGCCCCTGAACCGTCGAGCACCCCAGAACCGGATCCTGTCGCGGCTGCGCCGGGCCATCTCCCGCCGCTGATCTCACGCTGGACTGCCTTGATCGTCCCAGCTCGTCACTCTTTTTTTGCCTGCTGGGCTGGGACTGGGAGGTGGCCAGATTTTACTTCCTTGGACGAGCGACTTTGGTGGGCCTTGGCCCTTGGATCAGGCCGGTGTCCAGTGGGCCAGCCCAATATCTTGCTTTGACTAGATAAAAAGACATTGACTGCGGCCCAGTTTTGCCATGAACCGTAAGGCAAAATCGCATAGGTTAGGCTATCTCTAACGAGAAATATAATTTTTAGATATATTTAGCTATTTACATATTAAACAGTATATTTAGGGGTTGTTTGAATGCACTAGAATTAATAGTTAGTTAGCTAAAAATTGTTAGTGGAATTAGCTAGCTAACAAATAACTACCTAACTATTAACTAATTTAAAAAAAAATAGCTAATAGCTGAACTATTAGCTAGGGTGTTTGGATGTTTCGACTAATTTTAGCCACTAACTATTAGCTCTAATACATTCAAACACCCTCTTAGCCACCTCTTGCGAATGCATGACATGTTGTCCTGTTGGAGATATATACATTGCGCTACAGTGATACACTTTTGTAATTTTGCTGGTCTGCTACGACTCTTGCTGGTTCATCCATTTTCTACGTATACAAGTGTCGGCGTTTCGAGACCGGGGGGTCCCTAAGCCGACGAGTGAGTGTGCCGCGTGCCCCAGCCCAGATGGGTCGAGCGCGTGGGCGAGCGCGAAGGGGGGAAGGAGCGAGGTGGCCGGAGCCGAGTCGTGAGGGAGGTGGAGATCCCGCGGCCTTCGTGTTCGTCCCGCGCCCAGGTCGGGTGCGCTTGCAGTAGGGGGTTACAAGCGTCCACGCGGGTGAGGGGAGCGAGCGGCCCCAAGAGAGCGCCTGCCCCAGCCCTCGTTCCCGCGGGGCCAACCTTCTCTAAGAAGGCCCTTGTGGGGGATAGATATCCCCCGGGTCCACTGAAAGAGTAAAGGACCTCACGAAAGGCCCGAGGGCCCAATAAATCGTAAGGTTATTCTTTCGTGGGCCTGGGGGGAAACAACCAGCAAAGCAGAGCGACGTGAGGCCGGATTGGTGCAAACCCGGACGGCCCATAGCGTCGAGCGAGTGGCTGCAACGGAGATCCGACTTTCCCGCGCTAGAGCCTCCATGCAACGAAGCCACGTGAGGATAAGTAGGCGAGGGTTACGTAAAGGATAATCTCAAGAGGTTCACTATCTTTTAGCCACTTGTTGTTATCTTATCCATGTGTACTGCCCCACGGTCGAGTATATAAGGCCTAGGGGGCACCCCTTCAGAACGATCGACCCATTACGTAGCCACTTACACAAACTCTCTGTATTCTCGATCCGGAGAACCCTCTTGTAATCATATCCACCAAGCATACTCATCAGGACGTAGGGTGTTACGCATCACTAAGCGGCCCGAACCTGTAAACCTTGTCCACCGTCTCTCGTGCGATCGGCACGAACCATTTTGCTACAGTTGTCGACACCTTCCTACTCCTAAAACACCTTGAGGGGGCAACCCCGGGTGTGCGGTCGGACCCAAAACACCGACAGCTGGCGCGCCAGGTAGGGGGTGTGTCGACAATCCAAGCTAGCTCAATGGCCATCTCCTTCTACAGCAAGATCACCCTACGCCCCGGATCTGTGTTCTGCTTCGGAACAATCTCATTCGTAGCGGACGAAGAAGGAATTCTGCACCGTATCGCGGATCCGCCGGAAAAGGAATCTTCCCCAACAAACTCCGAAAATACCGGAGAAGCGCAACCTCCGGTTCTCCGAAAGAAGATCACTACGATGGCAACACCGTTCTACCCCGACGTCCTCTTCATCGGAAGAGCGGAATCGCCCGTCATCTCCGACGACGAGCCGACTGTACCCGGGGAGGAACCGCCTCAGCGAGAGTCCCGTCGACGGAGGAACCGGCGCAGGAACGTTCGACGACATCACGCAGCCGGAGAGCAGAATCCAGAACAACCTGTCTCGCGAGACGAGGTCTCGGAGGTAGGAGAAACCCCGGAAGAACGCGTCTTCAGAGAGCGAAGGAACTCCCGACGACGTGATCGCCGACGAGCTCAGGAACAGGCTGAGCAGGATGCAAGGCAGCGTCGAGAGAATCCATTCTTCGGGCGCAACCTGAACCCCGACTTCGCCCGAGCCATGAACACGCCGAGCGAAGTCGGAGGGGTGCTGGCTCGGATAGCTGAAGGACTTCCTCGGACTCCTGACGCCGACGGCTACCGACGACTGTTCACCCAGGCGGCCAACCATCTTCTACCGCTTGCCCACCCGCCAAACGATCTACGACACGCCATCAATAGTCGCCGAGACGTGCGGAGCTCCATCAATGCTTCGCGAGAACGGCGGCATGAGAACGAGATTCGTCGTCGAGAGGAGTATGACAGGGATCATGGCATCCCGACTCAGAGCCAAGCTACCAGGACTGAGTTGGCAACGGCTTCAACTGGCGGAACCACCCGGGGACGGTCGAGGAATCACAATCACAACTCCCCTCCCCGGGACAGACATCGACCCCGACGACAGGAGGACACGTGCGGAGTGTCCGCCCTTACTCCGCGCCTTAGGGCCATCCAATGGCCTCCCAACTTCAAGGTATCCAATGTTGACAAATATGAACCTAAGCAGGATCCATGGGGTTGGCTAGCCGTCTACACCACCGCTGCTCGAGCTGCCGGGGCGTCCGAAGACGTGATGACCGCGTACTTACCCATTGTCCTTGGGCAAGACGCGCTGCAATGGCTGCGACATCTACCCCGACACTGCATCGACGTCTGGGGAGACTTCAGTCGACGCTTCACCGCCAACTTCCAGTCCCTCTCCGACAAGCCGGCGCAACCGTGGGACCTCAAATCTATCAAGCGCCGGGGGGACGAGACTCTCCGGTCGTACCTCAAGAGGTTTCAAACCATGAGAAATCGTATCCCCGATGTCACGGAGGCGGCCGTGATCGAGGACTTCTACCGAGGATCCAATGATTCGGCTTTCATCCGAGCCATACTACAGAAGGCGCCGACTACCTCCGAGGAGCTGTTCCGGGAAGCCGACCTCTACATCACCGCCGACGAGCGAGCCCAGGACCTCATCGGAGGAGCAAAGCCCGCACCGGCAGCACCACGACGCGACACGAACCAGCAACCTGACAAGCGGTGGGAGAAGAGGCCACGCGAAGAAGTGCACGCTGCCGGACCACCTGCCTCTCGCGCTCGAGGAGGACCTCGTGGAGGCGAACGTACGTTGGATGACATCCTCGACGCCCAGTGCCCGTACCACAAGGACATGCGCCACACTCTTCGAAACTGCCGAGACTTCAAACACTCCGTCGGACACGGCCGACCCTTCCAACCTCTACCTCCTCCTCCGCCGAGGGGAGGACCAGATGAACCACGACAACCCCATCGGCAGGAGGAGGGAGGAGGAGGAGGAGCTTTTCCACGCGTTGACAGGGAGGTCAACGTCATCTTCGGCGGACACGGATCACAGGAGAGCAGAAGACAGCAAAAGCTCAATGATCGCCAGATACTGGTGGCGACCATCGGCCCTCCCGCCCCATACCGGTGGTCGGAGCACGCGATCACCTTCACTCGGGCAGATCAATGGCTCAACTTCGACCACCCGGGCAAATACCCGCTTCTCGTCGATCCGGTGATCCGAGAGAGCCGGGTGAAGAAGGTGTTAGTGGACGGGGGGAGCAGCATCAACGTCACCTTCCCCCGGACACTCCAAGGCTTGGGAGTTCATCTCAAAGAGTTCCACGAGTCGGACACTCCTTTCTTCGGCATCGTGCCGACGGAAGGGGAATACCCGCTGGGCCACATCTACATGCCAGTCACCTTTGGAACTCCGGAGAACTACAGAACCGAGTTCCTGAGGTTTGAAGTGGCGAACTTCGACTGCGGGTACAACACCATCATTGGGAGGCCAGGATTGGCCAAGTTCATGGCCATTCCGCATTACACCTACATGATACTGAAGATGCCAGGACCGCAAGGGATCATAACTGTGCGCGCCGACTTCCAAGGCGCCGCAGAGTGTTTCCGGGTGGCTATTCAAGCAGCCCTCACCGCCAAACCATCGACGGCTCCCTCTACTTTGGCGAACTCTAAGCCTGAGGAGGACCTCGCAATACCGGCGAGTGAAGCTCAGACCGCGACCTCTATGCGGCCGACCGAAGAAACCAAGAGAATCAACCTGGGGTTCGCTGATGAGCGCAAGACAGCCATCATCAGCTCCAGTTTGGATGACAAATAGGAAAGCGCGCTCGTCCGGTTTCTGCAAGATAACCGAGATGTATTCGCATGGCAACCTGCGGATATGCCGGGAGTCCCAAGAGAACTGGCCGAGCACAAACTGAAGGTTTTTCCCCAGGCAAGGCCGATTCGACAAAAATTACGTCGTTTCACGCCTGATAAGAGGGAAGCCATTCGCGCCGAGTTAGCTCGCTTGGTCGCGGCTGGATTCATTAGAGAAGTATTACATCCCGAGTGGTTAGCCAATCCTGTTCTTGTACTCAAAAAGAATAAAGTGGACTGGCGCATGTGTGTTGATTATACTGATCTCAACAAACACTGTCCGAAGGATCCTTTCGGGCTCCCAAGGATAGATCAGGTGGTGGACTCCACCGCCGGATGTTCTATGCTATCTTTCCTGGACTGCTATTCTGGATACCATCAGATTAGTCTGGCAAAGGAAGATGAAGAAAAAACGACATTCATTACTCCGTTCGGCGCTTTCTGTTATACCTCCATGCCGTTTGGCCTCAAAAAACGCTGGAGCGACTTACCAGAGAGCCATTCAAACATGCTTAGCCGATCACTGGGGCAAGCGTGTGGAGGCTTATGTGGATGATGTGGTGATCAAAACACAGGACTTAAAAGACTTCATCGAAGACTTGCAACTGGTTTTCAATAGCCTGAGGCGGTATAGATGGAAGCTTAATCCCGAAAAATGTGTTTTTGGGGTACCAGCCGGAAAGTTACTCGGGTTTATTGTCAGCCACCGGGGAATTGAAGCTAATCCAGATAAGATTGAGGCTATCATGAAGATGGAAGCACCTCGATCGCAAAAGAAGGTTCAACGGCTTACTGGATGCATGGCGGCTCTAAGCAGATTTATATCCAGGCTGGGAGAAAAAGGTCTGCCATTTTACAAGTTACTCAAGAAGGTGGATAAATTCCAGTGGACTTCAGAAGCGCAAGAAGCTCTAGATGCTCTGAAAAAATTCTTGACAACACCACCAGTACTGAAACCACCTCGGCGAGCCACGTCAACTCAACCAGCCGAAGATTTGCTGCTATATATCTCTTGCACGACTCACGTGGTGAGCACCGCGTTAGTAGTCGAGCGAGTAGAAGAAGGACATGCCTATCCAATACAACATCCTGTCTACTTCATTAGTGAAGTCCTAGGCCCCTCAAAGAAAAAATACCCTCAAGTTCAGAAGCTATTGTATGCAGTACTTTTAACTGCCCGCAAGCTACGTCACTACTTTGACGATCACAAAGTCACAGTAGTCACAAGTTTTCCAATAGGGGATATTCTTCACAACAAGGAAGCAATCGGTCGAATAGCCAAGTGGGCTTGTGAGCTGGGATCTCATGACATCGAGTTCCGGCCTCGCACTGCCAATCAAAACCCAAGCACTGGTTGATTTCGTATCAGAGTGGACTGAACAACAAGTACCAGACAACCCGGAGACTGCAGAAGTATGGCGAATGTATTTTGATGGCTCACTAAAGCTGCAGGGAGCAGGAGCGGGGATTCTCTTCACTGCACCTGGAGGCGAACACCTCAAGTACGCCCTCCAGTTGCTATTCCCGGCCTCCAACAATGCAGCCGAATATGAAGCTTTGATCCATGGATTGAACATTGCCATATCATTGGGCGTCAAAAGATTAATGGTATACGGGGATTCTCTGGTAGTCATCAGCCAGATAAATAAGGAGTGGGATTGCTCAAACGATTCGATGGGAAGATACTGCACTACCGTCCGAAAGCTGGAGGATAAATTCGAGGGTCTAGAATTTCATCATGTGGAAAGAGATCGGAACACGGCAGCCGATGTACTGTCCAAGCTAGGGTCCAGTCGAACTCAGGTCCCACCCGGGGTTTTTGTGCAAGAAATTCTGCAGCCAAGTATCTCAATGGATCAAATAGAAGAGTGCAACATCATAGATCAACCCGAGTCAGATCCCGATGACTGGAGAAGGCCAACCATTAAGTACATAAGGAATGAAGAAGAACCAGACGACAAGAATTCGGCAGAGCGCATTGCAAGACAGTCGGCTCACTATACACTTATTGGAGAGACATTATACAGAAGGGGTGCATCAGGTGTCTTCATGAAATGCATCCTCCCATCTACTGGAAGGCAACTCCTGGAGGAGGTCCACGCTGGACAATGTGGAATACATGCAGCCTCCAGAACACTGGTCGGGAAGGTCTTCAGGTCAGGATTCTATTGGCCAACAGCAAAGAACGATGCAGCCGAGTTAGTTCGAAGGTGCGAAGCCTGCCAGTACTTGTCAAAGCAACAACACATGCCAGCACAGCAACTGCAGACCATACCAGTAACTTGGCCTTTCGCATGTTGGGGACCGGATATGATTGGACCTTTCAAGAAAGCTCAAGGGGGATACACTCATGTATTGGTAGCAATTGACAAGTTCACTAAATGGATAGAATTCAAGCCCATTGCCTCCTTAACCTCTGCTAAGGCCGTGGAATTCATACAAGACATAATATTTAGATTCGGGATACCAAACAGCATCATAACTGATTTAGGATCCAACTTCACGAGTTCAGAATTCTTTGACTTCTGTGAGCAAAAGAGCATTCAGATCAAGTATGCATCTGTAGCCCATCCAAGAGCCAACGGGATGATATTGGATGCACTCAGGAAAAAGATTTTCGATAAGAATGAAAAATTCGCAGGAAAGTGGATAAGGGAATTACCCTATGTTGTTTGGAGCCTAAGAACCCAACCTAGCCGAGCTTTGCATGGAAACACTCCTTTCTTCATGGTCTATGGGTCGGAGGCAGTGCTGCCCGCTGATCTCAAGTTTGGGGCGCCAAGGCTGATCTTTGAAAAGCATAGCAGAAGCTGAGACCACCAGGCTGGAGGACATAGACGTACTCGAGGAAGAACGGTTAAACGCAGTGATCCAATCAGCAAGATACCAGCAGACTCTAAGGCGCTATCACGACAAGGCTGTGCGGCAACGATTCTTCTCAGTAGGGGAGCTCGTCCTTCGCCGAATTCTAACGGGAGAAGGACGACACAAGTTATCACCCTTATGGGAAGGACCCTTCGTAGTAGCAGAAGTCACTCGGCCCGGATCATATCGCCTCACTCAGATGGATGGCACAGAAGTTGGGAACTCCTGGAACATAGAACATCTGAGAAAGTTTTATCCCTAGCCGTACCTCAAAACTGCTGGGATAACGGTGATGTACTCTGTAAAGTGGAAATATGTCATCAATAAAGAAAAGGTCTCAAGGATACTCAATTTATTTACGATTGACTTGCATTCTTACTTAACTCAGGGTGACCACTATGCCCTGCTAACGGAGCAATCGACTTAAGTCGGCAACGACTTAAGGCGGTGCAACATGCTCACGCTTACTTAACTCAGGGTGACCACTATGCCCTGCTAACGGAGCAATCGACTTAAGTCGGCAACGACTTAAGGCGGTGCAACATGCTCACGCTTACTTAACTCAGGGTGACCACTATGCCCTGCTAACGGAGCAATCGACTTAAGTCGGCAACGACTTAAGGCGGTGCAACATGCTCACGCTTACTTAACTCAGGGTGACCACTATGCCCTGCTAACGGAGCAATCGACTTAAGTCGGCAACGACTTAAGGCGGTGCAACATGCTCACGCTTACTTAACTCAGGGTGACCACTATGCCCTGCTAACGGAGCAATCGACTTAAGTCAGCAGCGACTTAAGGCGATGTAACATGCTCGCGCTTACTTAACTCAGGGTGACCGCTATACCCCACGAACGCAGCGATCGGCTTAAGTTGGCGGTAACTTAAGACCAGTACAACATGCTCGTGCCTATATAATTCAGGGGATGATTTCCATATCCCGCAAACAAATTTCATAATCATCATGCGTCATTATTGCTAACTCATTAACTAATAAATTCTGATACAGTGAAAGAGTAATTATGTCATTCGAATGGTAAACTGGTGTCCTTGAAAGGGAATTAGGCTTACACCGAGTTCCTAAATAATTTTGGTGGTTGAATTGCCCAACACAAATATTGGACTAACTAGTTTGCTCTAGTGTATAAGTTTTACAGGTGCAAAAGGTTCACACTTAGCCATTAAAATGACCATGCGTTGAGTTCAACAAAAGAGCAAAGGAGCAACCAAAGGCCCCTCTGGTCTGGCACACCGGACTGTCCGGTGTACACCGGACTGTGTCCGGTGCACCAGAGGGCTTTAGCTCAAACTCGTCGCCCTCGGGAATTTTCTGGAGCTAGCGCGCTATAATTCACCGGGCTGTCCGGTGTACACCGGACAGTGTCCGGTGCTCATTTGAGATGCGGCTCCGGAACTCGCCAGTCTCGGGAATTCGCGAAGACTGCTCCGCTAAAATTCACCGGACATGTCTGGTGTGCACCGGACTGTCCGGTGCAACCTCGGGGCAACGGCTACTTCGCGCCAACGGTCACCTGCAGGCGCATTTAATGCGCGCCAGAACCGCGCAGTTGTCAGGCACGCGGGAGCAGGCACACCGGACATCAAACAGTACATGTCCGGTGTGCACCGGACATCCAGGCGGGCCCAGAAGTCAGAACTCCAACGGTCATATTCCAACGGCATTGATGACGTGGTGGGGGCACCGGACTGTCCGGTGTGCACCGGACTGTCCGGTGCGCCATCGAGCAGACAGCCTCCACCAACGGTCAAGTTTGGTGGTTGGGGCTATAAATACCCCAACCACCCCCACATTCATTGCATCCAAGTTTTCCAACTTCCAACCACTTACAAGAGCTAGGCATTCAATTCTAGACACACCAAAGAGATCAAATCCTCTCCAATTCCACTCAAGCCTTTAGTGACTAGCGAGAGAGATTTGCCGTGTTCTTTTGAGCTCTTGCGCTTGGATCGCTTTCTTTCTTTCTCACTTGTTCTTGTGATCAAAACTCAATTGTAACCAAGGCAAGAGGCACCAATTGTGTGGTGGCCCTTGCGGGGGAAGTTTTGTTCCCGTTTGATTGAGAAGAAGAAAAGCTCACTCGGTCCGAGGGACCGTTTGAGAGAGGGAAGGGTTGAAAGAGACCCGGCCTTTGTGGCCTCCTCAACGGGGAGTAGGTTTGCGAGAACCGAACCTCGGTAAAACAAATCCACGTGTCACACTCTTCATTTGCTTGCGATTTGTTTTGCACCCTCTCTCGCGGACTCGTTTATATTTCTAACGCTAACCCGACTTGTAGTTGTGATTATTTTGAGATTTTCAGTTTCGCCCTATTCACCCCC
Source organism: Zea luxurians (assembly GCA_029449295.1). NCBI lineage: Eukaryota > Viridiplantae > Streptophyta > Magnoliopsida > Poales > Poaceae > Zea > Zea luxurians. The sequence goes on along the minus strand of JAOPSE010000005.1, from coordinate 168,003,209 downwards.
CTCTAGGCGACTTTCAGTCCTCTAACAAACACTCGATCATGCGAACCGTGCGCTTGGAACACGCGAAATATTTTTTCTATTTTGCAATGTCTTTTCCAGGAGCAACCGACGAAGAAGGGTGACTCGAGGAATCAGGGGCAGCGTTCACGTCAGCCCTTATATCTTCGGGAACAACCACGCCGGGTCTCCTCATCAAAATTCGTCCCGCCCGAATAGCCTTGTCCAGGGCTTTGTCGCGTTGGGCCTTGAGAGTAACAGAAGTTTCTCAGCAGTTTTAACAGCCAGTCGAGCACTCTCTAACTCCTGGGCAATTGGATTTTTTGGAAGCCCGGAGCCCTTTGATAGTAGCATCCTTCGCTGATATCAACTGCTTAAGCCGGGTTACCTCCTCCATGGATTCTGGCAGCTTACGACGATGAAGGTCTAATTCTTCCATGGTGAAGCGATGACTTCTTTCCAAAATGGTCAGCGAATTGCTAGAATCTCGATACAACCTGTCAAGATTGTCACGAGAAGCGGCAAGGATACATTTTTCTTCCTGCAAGCACAAGTCAGTTCCTTCAAAAACCAGGCAAGTAATAGGAGCGCAGTAAGGCAAAGCACAGTTTCGTATATCACCTTTTCAGAGTCGAGCTGAGCATGCAGGGAAGAACTCAACGCTATTGGCATCATCTAAGGCGGCAGAGACCTGACTCAGCTCAATCTGACTTTGAGAGTACTTTCCTCAAGATCAGTGCATCGCTGAGCCAATTCAGCCTGATCTTGAGAATTGTTTTTCCTCAAGAATTGCAATCTGTCGAGTCATTCCTAGCAAGAGGTAACCAAACAAAACGAGGTCAGAAGGTAAAACAGTCCACAACAAACGCGAAGCAAAGAAAAAAGGGCACTAACCAGCGTTAGTTGCCTCCAACTCGGATACACGACGATGAAGTGACACCGGATTCCAACACGAAAAGAGACCAAGCCACTTCTGGGACAGGAGCACCCTGCAATCTCAGCTGGCTGGTCATCCCATCCACCAAAACCTGATGAGAAGAACAGATGAGCATAATGGCAAAAGTTCATGCAATGTAAAAATCAAGCCAAAAAACAGACACATTACCTGGAGGTTTGGAAAAGAATGAAGGGATCCCCAGATCAGGAGAAATCAGCTGATAACCAGGCGCACGGTCACCACCCCGAAGCGGTTTTGCAACGAAACGGTGGGAATCAGTTCAGCGCCTTCAACAGAGCCGGACACCCGATCAGCGGGGATGCTGCCCTCTAAAAGCGACACCCTGGTCCAAAGTTTGGGCCACCACCATGCAGCCAGAGTGTGGAGGTGACCCCGCGTGAACGTCCATGGAAGTGCCGGAAGGAGACCCTGTCTGGGCACCCTCGGGGGCTGGGTAATAGTTGGCACTGCCCACTTGAGCTGGATCATCCCCGGCAGCACCCTCGGGGGCTGGGCAGTGGCTCGCACTCTTCGCCCGAGCTAAGTCATCCCCGGCGATACCCTCGGGGGCTGGCATGTGTCAGCACCATTCTTGAGGTCCAGACTCTCCGCAGTAACCACCTCTAAGGTTGACGGGCCCTCGGCTACTTCCATGGAATCAGGACAATCCAAGTTAGCATCCCGATCCTCGAGATCGCGCTCTAAGGTTGACGAGGCGCGAGATGACCTCAACCCAGCATCCGGCACGGCACCACAAGCTTCCGTTACATCATCATCCACTGGCCCTGATAACAAGTCCTCTGGGACCATATCCTCAAGAGTTTGATCAAAGTCGGCCAGGGATATTTCTTGCAGACCAACGAGGGCAGATAAAGCAGGAGAAGGAACTCCACTACTTTCCCCACTGGCGAGGAATTGCCGACTGTTCTTCCGAGTCAGAGGGACCTCATTCTCTTCCTCTCTGTCGTCTTCATCAGCAACACAGGCAACACCCCCATTGGGATCAACGACGGATGGAGTACACCCATTGGGATCAGCAACAGACATACCACACCCATTGGGATCAGCATCAGTAAATTCAGGCACAGGAACCTCCTCAGCAGCAGGAACCGAGGGACCAGCACCCTGATCCAAATTAGATACTCGCCGAATACGTCTCTTTTTCTTTTTCTGCTCATCAACAGAAGGATCAGTTTGATTGGTTCGGCAAGGACGCCTCGAGCGAACACGGACAGGTCTCTGAACATCCAAGGTTATACCGACCTCTGGGAGAGGCGCCACTGCCAATGTCTCAGCAGGAGTAGCGTCAGAAGAATCTTCAGCCAACATATCAAGCATGGCATTCATTTCTGCATCATTAGGATCCAAAGGCACCTCGAAATGGACTTGTCGTTCATCATCAGGAATTTTCCCAGTGAGGCAACCAAAGCATTGACTTCTTCATCAGAGGGCCGCGTTCTAAGGCCCAAATTGCCATCAGTCGCAGGTGGATTTGACACGAAAAGAGTGAAGGCTTTGGCAGGAGGCAGATTCCAGGCCGAGTACGCCACCGGAGCACCAACATTGGATACTTTGCCCCTGAGAATCATCTCCAGTCGGCTCACCAAATCTGCAGAAGGGATTCTCTTGTTGATAACTCGAGTTGAGTCGGCTAGCCCTTGATACAGATAAGCCGGGTGGACCCTATCTTTCAGTGGTTGAATGTTTTTGAAAACGAAGTCAGCAACTACAGCTTCAGCAGTTAAACCTCTCTCTTTCAATAGTCCAACTTCAGCTAGCAGCACACTGGCTTCGGCTACCTCCTCGTCTGTGGGCGACTCGGTCCAGCTTGGGGTGCGAACGTCTGGCTGTCTTCCCGACCGGGGGGGGGAGAGAATTTCCATAGTTATCAACTATAAACCACTCCAGACGCCATCCCTTAATGCTGTCTTTAAGGGGAATCTCAAGATATTCAGTCTTCCGTCCCCGGCGCATCTCCAAACTGGCACCTCCGACCAACTGATGTTGTCCCGGCCATCCCAGGGCGACAATGATACAGGTGTTTCCACAAGCCAAAATGCGGCAGCACGCCAAGAAAGGCTTCGCATAAGTGGACGAAGATGGAAATTTGCAGAATTGAGTTAGGGTTCAGATGGGTTAGGTTGATGTGGTAGAAATCAAGGAGACCACGGAAAAAGGAGAAATAGGAAGGCCAAGGCCGCGGAAGAAAAGGAGCGTAAACCACGGACTCGTGGGTATCCTCTGTCGGGACCGTAGTCCCGTGGCAAATCCGCCAAGAACAGAGTTCCCGTGGAGGAAGAACCCCGATGGACACGAGGTGGAGGAGTTCGGCTTCGGAGATGATAAACATGTGGTTACCTGCAAAAGGCAACTGGCTGTTGGGATCGATTGGAGGAATCACCACAGCCGACGAGCTTGCGATTTTCCTCTTGGGAGCCATCTCGATTCTACCAGTGAGCAGATTGGAGGCGAGCGCAGAGAGGATTCGGAAGCGGGAATGCAAGAACTAGGGCGCGGAAAGCAAAGGCGGCTAAAAGTGCAGCTCTTATGGGATATTCTCGGACCAGATACCGTTTCAAAAAGTGCCCAGTCATCACCCGGCAGTTATTTCCAAAACCCCAGCATGCCACGTGGTCATTCGGCATTTCCAAAAACTGGTGGGCCATCTCATCACTCGGGTGTTATCCTCAAAATAACTCGGCATTGCCTCTAAAATGCCGACGTCACCACTCAGTCACTCGGCGTTGCCTCTAAAAACGCCGACCTCGAGCTCAATCGCTCGGCATTACTTCTAAAATGCCGACGGCGACCTTTAATCACTCGGCGTTGCCTCTAAAACGCTGATCTCGAGCTCAATCGCTCGGCATTACTTCTAAAATGCCGACGGCGACCTTTAATCACTCGGCGTTGCCTCTAAAACGCTGATCTCGAGCTCAATCGCTCGGCATTACTTCTAAAATGCCGACAACGACCTTTAATCACTCGGCGTTGCCTCTAAAACGCTGATCTCGAGTTCAATCGCTCGGCGTTACTTCTAAAATGCCGACGGCGAACTTTAATCACTCGGCGTTGCCTCTAAAACGCCGATCTCGAGCTCAATCGCTCGGCATTACTTCTAAAATGCCGATGGCGACCTTTAATCACTCGGCGTTGCCTCTAAAACGCTGATCTCGAGCTCAATCGCTCGGCATTACTTCTAAAATGCCGATGGTGACCTTCAATCACTCGGCGTTGCCTCTAAAACACCGGTCTCATGTTCAATCGCACGGCATTACTTCTAAAATGCCGACGTCGACCTTCAATCGCTCGGCATTGCCTCTAAGACGCTGGTATAGCGCTCAGTCGCTCGGCGTTACTTCTAAAAACGTCGATACAGACTGCAATATTGCTCGGCGGCTACTTCTGGAAGCGTCAGTATGATGATCAAGTTATTCGTCTATTATCTCAAAAGAATCAGATTTATAATCAAACAAAACGAGTCATCAAGAGGAAACCAAAGTCATTCTTCATTAAGGGAAGTGGCAATACTTACAAATCAACTCATTATGAGTTGATACTTCCCTACTGCTACTACTACTACTACGCTACACTATATTACTCTACATTACTAATACTACTACATTATTTCACTATACTATTTCTAATCTATGCTAATATCTAAAAAGACCAGTGGCATCTAGCCACTGGCCCTGCCCCTGCCGCCGCCGCCGCCCTTGGTGCTGCCCCTGCTGCCGCCGCTCTTGGTGCTGCCCCTGCTGCTGCCCTTGGTGCTGCCCTTGCTGCTGCCGTTGCCGCCGCCCTGCCACTGCCGCTGCCGTCGCCGTCGCCACCGTCGCCGTCGTCGTCGTCGTCGTCCTCCTCGTCCTCGCCGCCGTCGTCCGAGTCCTCCTCATCCGAGGAGTACTCTGACTCATCCGAGCCCTCGAGCCCGGAGCGCTCGACGGCCCGGATGTACGTCCAGACCTCCGCGGCTATCCCCTGGGAGTCGTCCGAGTCATCGGACGACGCCGGGGGAGAGACGGGAGCCGGAGACCCCTCGGACTCGGAGGAGAACTCCTCCTCCGAGTATTCCGAGTCACCGAAATCCTCCGATGGAGGAGTCGGCTCGCGCTTGCGCTTGTTGTTTTTGCCCATGGTGGAAGCAAGCGGGAAAGAAGAGAAGGAAGCAGTAAGGAATAGCGAAGAGATGTGAAGAAACCAGAGGGGCAACAGCGTTTATAGAAGAGAAAGGCAACCGCTCACCTCCAACCGCGGTCACTGAACAGTCGCAAGGCATTCAATATGCACTTCCACCCGTCCGAAGACACGTCAGGCGGCTGACGCCGTTTCATGCAGCACTACACCCATTGGGACTCCAGTCAACAGCGCAAAGGGTATGATTACACTCGCCGTCCATCACATTACAACTCAGAAGCAGCCGGCTAAAACACTCAGCGTACCAAGCCGTCCCTTGCCCACACCCATTGGGGGGGACGCCCAGGAATTGTCAGTATATTTTTCAAAATGGTCACATCTGTGCAGAGCATGCAGTGAATGCCTCAAGACAAAAATGAGATATCAACAAGAGTTAGAGGGAAGCCAAGTATAGCCAGCAGAGTGCAAAATATGGTCGACAGACACGACTTGAAGACTAGACAGAGAACGTCCATCGAATGTCCAATCAGTCACAGAGCAAATAAATTACGCTACCTAGCAAGATATGGAAGGATTGCAAACTCGGCTGCAAAAGACAAAATACATGCTGACCTCTGAAGCATAATATTGATGACATAGCACGGATGACATCATGCCGACTTTTTTATAAGCAGAAAGAGTAATCTTCAGCAAAAGGACATAAAAAGAAGACCTTCAAGCGAATTATCCTCAAAAAATCCACTTGAAGGTCGGGGGCTACACCCATTGGGTGCACCTTCGGTGCACCCCATGGATTATCATTCTAAGCCGAGATAGTGCCAATTTCTAAGAGCATGGGACAAGATTAAAAAGCCAATCCTCAACCGAAATGAAGGAACACAAATGGAAATAATCTCTACTGAAGACCTTCGAGTAGATTATTTTCTAAAATCTACTCGAAGCTCGGGGGCTACACCCATTGGGTGCACCTCCGGTGCACCCAATGAAGTTCAGAATCCTACAAATAGGAATGCCGATCTCTAAGGCACAGGCACGAAACTAGGTTTTGGTCAACAAGTGATCGAAGCAGGAGAGAACAACAGGAAGCCATCTTTCTTCAAATCACCTGCAAGCTGGACCTGAGATCTTCGGTTGATTACCTCTAAATTAACCCAAAGATCGGGGGCTTGTGGGGGATAGATATCCCCCGGGTCCACTGAAAGAGTAAAGGACCTCACGAAAGGCCCGAGGGCCCAATAAATCGTAAGGTTATGCTTTCGTGGGCCTGGGGGGGGAAACAACCAGCAAAGCAGAGCGACGTGAGGCCGGATTGGTGCAAACCCGGACGGCCCATAGCGTCGAGCGAGTGGCTGCAACGGAGATCCGACTTTCCCGCGCTGGAGCCTCCATGCAACGAAGCCACGTGAGGATAAGTAGGCGAGGGTTACGTAAAGGATAATCTCAAGAGGTTCACTATCTTTTAGCCACTTGTTGTTATCTTATCCATGTGTACTGCCCCACGGTCGAGTATATAAGGCCTAGGGGCACCCCTTCAGAACGATCGACCCATTACGTAGCCACTTACACAAACTCTCTGTATTCTCGATCCGGAGAACCCTCTTGTAATCATATCCACCAAGCATACTCATCAGAACGTAGGGTGTTACGCATCACTAAGCGGCCCGAACCTGTAAACCTTGTCCACCGTCTCTCGTGCGATCGGCACGAACCATTTTGCTACAGTTGTCGACACCTTCCTACTCCTAAAACACCTTGAGGGGGCAACCCCGGGTGTGCGGTCGGACCCAAAACACCGACAGCCCTGGTCCTTCCTTTTATAGGCGTAAGGAGAGGATCCAGGTGTACAAATGGGGGTGTAGCAAGGTGCTACATGTCTAGCGGGGGAGAGCTAGTGCCCTAAGTACATGCCAAGGTGGCAGCCGGAGAGATCTTGGCACCCAGCTGGTGGGGTGTCGTGGCTGTCGGAGGAGCAACGGAGCCTGGCGGAGGGACAGCTGTCGGAGTGGTTGGGCCCTTGCTGACGTCCCCCTGCTTCCGTAAGGGAGCTGAGAGTCGCCGTCGTCATGGGTCTAGCGGCGCGCCATCATTGCCTATCTGGCGGAGCTAGCCAGATGGGACGTCGGTCCTGTTCTCTTCGGCCCGAGTCGGCTCGGGGTAGGGTGATGATGGCGCTTCCTGTTGACGTGGCGGACTTGTGCCCTAGGTCGGGCGACGTGGAGGCTCCTCCGAAGCCGAGGTCGAGTCTGTCCTGCATGGCCGAGACCAAACCTGAGCTCCTGGGTCGGGCGAGGCGGAGGTCGTTCGGCAGAGGCCAGGGCGGAGTCCGAGCCCTGGGTCGAGCGAGGCGGAGTTCGTCGTCTCCCGGGGCCTTAGCCCGAGTCCGAGCCCTGGGTCGGGCGGAGCGGAGTTCACCGTCTTCCGGGGCCTTAGCCCGAGTCCGAGCCCTGGGTCGGGCGGAGCGGAGTTCGCCGTCTTCCGGGGCCTTAGCCCGACTCCGAGCCCTGGGTAGGGCAGAGCGGAGTTCGCCGTCTTCCGGGGCCTTAGCCCGAGTCCGAGCCCTGGGTCGGGCGGAGCGGAGTTCGCCTTCCGGGGCCTTAGCCCGAGTCCGAGCCCTGGGTCGGGCGGAGCGGAGTTCGCCGTCTTCCGGGACCTTAGCCCGAGTCCGAGCCCTGGGTCGGGCGGAGCGGAGTTCGCCGTCTTCCGGGGCCTTAGCCCGAGTCCGAGCCCTGGGTCGGGCGGAGCTTCCTATGGCGCCTTTGGCAAGGCCTGGCTGCCTGTCAGTCTCACTCTGTCAAGTGGCACTGCAGTCGGGATGGCGCAGGCGGGCGCTGTCCTTCTGTCAGACCGGTCAGTGGAGCGGCGAAGTGACGGCGGTCACTTCGGCTCTGCCAGGGGGCGCGTCAGGATAAAGGTGCCAGGCTACCTTTGCGTTAAATGCCCCTGTGACTTGGTCGGTCGGTGCGGCGATTTAGTCAGGGTTGCTTCTTAACGAAGGCAAGGCCTCGGGCGAGCCGGAGATGTGTCTGCCGTAGAAAAGGGGGCCTCGGGCGAGACGGAAACACCTCAGGGTCGGCTGCCCTTGCCCGAGGCTAGGCTCGGGCGAGGCGTGATCGAGTCGCTCGTATGGACTGATCCCTGACTTAATCGCACCCATCAGGCCTCTGCAGCTTTATGTTGATGGGGGTTACCAGCTGAGAATTAGGCGTCTTGAGGGTACCCCTAATTATGGTCCCCGACAGTAGCCCTCGAGCCTCGAAGGGAGTGTTAGCACTCGCTTGGAGGCTTTCGTCGCACTTTTTTGCAAGGGGACCAGCCTTTCTCGGATGCATTTTGTTCCGGTGGGTGCGCGCGAGCGCACCCGGGTGTAGCCCCCGAGGCCTCGGAGGAGGTTTCACTCCTCCGAGGTCTTAATGCCTTGCGTAATGCTTCGGCTGGTCTGGTGGTTCCCTCATGCGAACTGGCCGTAGCCCGGGTGCACTGTCGGGGCCCAAGTTCTCGGG
>JAOPSE010000005.1:167981361-167994628 GCA_029449295.1 Zea luxurians | reverse complement strand
TTTGCAGAACCGTAAGGCAAAATCGCATAGGTTAGGCTATCTCTAACGAGAAATATAATTTTTAGATATATTTAGCTATTTACATATTAAACAGTATATTTAGGGGTTGTTTGAATGCACTAGAATTAATAGTTAGTTAGCTAAAAATTGTTAGTGGAATTAGCTAGCTAACAAATAACTACCTAACTATTAACTAATTTAAAAAAAATAGCTAATAGCTGAACTATTAGCTAGGGTGTTTGGATGTTTCGACTAATTTTAGCCACTAACTATTAGCTCTAATACATTCAAACACCTCTTAGCCACCTCTTGCGAATGCATGACATGTTGTCCTGTTGGAGATATATACATTGCGCTACAGTGATACACTTTTGTAATTTTGCTGGTCTGCTACGACTCTTGCTGGTTCATCCATTTTCTACGTATACAAGTGTCGGCGTTTCGAGACCGGGGGGTCCCTAAGCCGACGAGTGAGTGTGCCGCGTGCCCCAGCCCAGATGGGTCGAGCGCGTGGGCGAGCGCGAAGGGGGGAAGGAGCGAGGTGGCCGGAGCCGAGTCGTGAGGGAGGTGGAGATCCGCGGCCTTCGTGTTCGTCCCGCGCCCAGGTCGGGTGCGCTTGCAGTAGGGGGTTACAAGCGTCCACGCGGGTGAGGGGAGCGAGCGGCCCCAAGAGAGCGCCTGCCCCAGCCCTCGTTCCCGCGGGGCCAACCTTCTCTAAGAAGGCCCTTGTGGGGGATAGATATCCCCCGGGTCCACTGAAAGAGTAAAGGACCTCACGAAAGGCCCGAGGGCCCAATAAATCGTAAGGTTATTCTTTCGTGGGCCTGGGGGGAAACAACCAGCAAAGCAGAGCGACGTGAGGCCGGATTGGTGCAAACCCGGACGGCCCATAGCGTCGAGCGAGTGGCTGCAACGGAGATCCGACTTTCCCGCGCTAGAGCCTCCATGCAACGAAGCCACGTGAGGATAAGTAGGCGAGGGTTACGTAAAGGATAATCTCAAGAGGTTCACTATCTTTTAGCCACTTGTTGTTATCTTATCCATGTGTACTGCCCCACGGTCGAGTATATAAGGCCTAGGGGGCACCCCTTCAGAACGATCGACCCATTACGTAGCCACTTACACAAACTCTCTGTATTCTCGATCCGGAGAACCCTCTTGTAATCATATCCACCAAGCATACTCATCAGGACGTAGGGTGTTACGCATCACTAAGCGGCCCGAACCTGTAAACCTTGTCCACCGTCTCTCGTGCGATCGGCACGAACCATTTTGCTACAGTTGTCGACACCTTCCTACTCCTAAAACACCTTGAGGGGGCAACCCCGGGTGTGCGGTCGGACCCAAAACACCGACAGCTGGCGCGCCAGGTAGGGGGTGTGTCGACAATCCAAGCTAGCTCAATGGCCATCTCCTTCTACAGCAAGATCACCCTACGCCCCGGATCTGTGTTCTGCTTCGGAACAATCTCATTCGTAGCGGACGAAGAAGGAATTCTGCACCGTATCGCGGATCCGCCGGAAAAGGAATCTTCCCCAACAAACTCCGAAAATACCGGAGAAGCGCAACCTCCGGTTCTCCGAAAGAAGATCCTACGATGGCAACACCGTTCTACCCCGACGTCCTCTTCATCGGAAGAGCGGAATCGCCCGTCATCTCCGACGACGAGCCGACTGTACCCGGGAGGAACCGCCTCAGCGAGAGTCCCGTCGACGGAGGAACCGGCGCAGGAACGTTCGACGACATCACGCAGCCGGAGAGCAGAATCCAGAACAACCTGTCTCGCGAGACGAGGTCTCGGAGGTAGGAGAAACCCCGGAAGAACGCGTCTTCAGAGAGCGAAGGAACTCCCGACGACGTGATCGCCGACGAGCTCAGGAACAGGCTGAGCAGGATGCAAGGCAGCGTCGAGAGAATCCATTCTTCGGGCGCAACCTGAACCCCGACTTCGCCCGAGCCATGAACACGCCGAGCGAAGTCGGAGGGGTGCTGGCTCGGATAGCTGAAGGACTTCCTCGGACTCCTGACGCCGACGGCTACCGACGACTGTTCACCCAGGCGGCCAACCATCTTCTACCGCTTGCCCACCCGCCAAACGATCTACGACACGCCATCAATAGTCGCCGAGACGTGCGGAGCTCCATCAATGCTTCGCGAGAACGGCGGCATGAGAACGAGATTCGTCGTCGAGAGGAGTATGACAGGGATCATGGCATCCCGACTCAGAGCCAAGCTACCAGGACTGAGTTGGCAACGGCTTCAACTGGCGGAACCACCCGGGGACGGTCGAGGAATCACAATCACAACTCCCCTCCCCGGGACAGACATCGACCCCGACGACAGGAGGACACGTGCGGAGTGTCCGCCCTTACTCCGCGCCTTAGGGCCATCCAATGGCCTCCCAACTTCAAGGTATCCAATGTTGACAAATATGAACCTAAGCAGGATCCATGGGGTTGGCTAGCCGTCTACACCACCGCTGCTCGAGCTGCCGGGGCGTCCGAAGACGTGATGACCGCGTACTTACCCATTGTCCTTGGGCAAGACGCGCTGCAATGGCTGCGACATCTACCCCGACACTGCATCGACGTCTGGGGAGACTTCAGTCGACGCTTCACCGCCAACTTCCAGTCCCTCTCCGACAAGCCGGCGCAACCGTGGGACCTCAAATCTATCAAGCGGGGGGACGAGACTCTCCGGTCGTACCTCAAGAGGTTTCAAACCATGAGAAATCGTATCCCCGATGTCACGGAGGCGGCCGTGATCGAGGACTTCTACCGAGGATCCAATGATTCGGCTTTCATCCGAGCCATACTACAGAAGGCGCCGACTACCTCCGAGGAGCTGTTCCGGGAAGCCGACCTCTACATCACCGCCGACGAGCGAGCCCAGGACCTCATCGGAGGAGCAAAGCCCGCACCGGCAGCACCACGACGCGACACGAACCAGCAACCTGACAAGCGGTGGGAGAAGAGGCCACGCGAAGAAGTGCACGCTGCCGGACCACCTGCCTCTCGCGCTCGAGGAGGACCTCGTGGAGGCGAACGTACGTTGGATGACATCCTCGACGCCCAGTGCCCGTACCACAAGGACATGCGCCACACTCTTCGAAACTGCCGAGACTTCAAACACTCCGTCGGACACGGCCGACCCTTCCAACCTCTACCTCCTCCTCCGCCGAGGGGAGGACCAGATGAACCACGACAACCCATCGGCAGGAGGAGGGAGGAGGAGGAGGAGCTTTTCCACGCGTTGACAGGGAGGTCAACGTCATCTTCGGCGGACACGGATCACAGGAGAGCAGAAGACAGCAAAAGCTCAATGATCGCCAGATACTGGTGGCGACCATCGGCCCTCCCGCCCCATACCGGTGGTCGGAGCACGCGATCACCTTCACTCGGGCAGATCAATGGCTCAACTTCGACCACCCGGGCAAATACCCGCTTCTCGTCGATCCGGTGATCCGAGAGAGCCGGGTGAAGAAGGTGTTAGTGGACGGGGGGAGCAGCATCAACGTCACCTTCCCCCGACACTCCAAGGCTTGGGAGTTCATCTCAAAGAGTTCCACGAGTCGGACACTCCTTTCTTCGGCATCGTGCCGACGGAAGGGGAATACCCGCTGGGCCACATCTACATGCCAGTCACCTTTGGAACTCCGGAGAACTACAGAAACCGAGTTCCTGAGGTTTGAAGTGGCGAACTTCGACTGCGGGTACAACACCATCATTGGGAGGCCAGGATTGGCCAAGTTCATGGCCATTCCGCATTACACCTACATGATACTGAAGATGCCAGGACCGCAAGGGATCATAACTGTGCGCGCCGACTTCCAAGGCGCCGCAGAGTGTTTCCGGGTGGCTATTCAAGCAGCCCTCACCGCCAAACCATCGACGGCTCCCTCTACTTTGGCGAACTCTAAGCCTGAGGAGGACCTCGCAATACCGGCGAGTGAAGCTCAGAACCGCGACCTCTATGCGGCCAGACCGAAGAAACCAAGAGAATCAACCTGGGGTTTCGCTGATGAGCGCAAGACAAGCCATCATCAGCTCCAGTTTGGATGACAAATAGGAAAGCGCGCTCGTCCGGTTTCTGCAGATAACCGAGATGTATTCGCATTGGCAACCTGCGGATATGCCGGGAGTCCCAAGAGAACTGGCCGAGCACAAACTGAAGGTTTTTCCCCAGGCAAGGCCGATTCGACAAAAATTACGTCGTTTCACGCCTGATAAGAGGGAAGCCATTCGCGCCGAGTTAGCTCGCTTGGTCGCGGCTGGATTCATTAGAGAAGTATTACATCCCGAGTGGTTAGCCAATCCTGTTCTTGTACTCAAAAAGAATAAAGTGGACTGGCGCATGTGTGTTGATTATACTGATCTCAACAAACACTGTCCGAAGGATCCTTTCGGGCTCCCAAGGATAGATCAGGTGGTGGACTCCACCGCCGGATGTTCTATGCTATCTTTCCTGGACTGCTATTCTGGATACCATCAGATTAGTCTGGCAAAGGAAGATGAAGAAAAAACGACATTCATTACTCCGTTCGGCGCTTTCTGTTATACCTCCATGCCGTTTGGCCTCAAAAAACGCTGGAGCGACTTACCAGAGAGCCATTCAAACATGCTTAGCCGATCACTGGGGCAAGCGTGTGGAGGCTTATGTGGATGATGTGGTGATCAAAACACAGGACTTAAAAGACTTCATCGAAGACTTGCAACTGGTTTTCAATAGCCTGAGGCGGTATAGATGGAAGCTTAATCCCGAAAAATGTGTTTTTGGGGTACCAGCCGGAAAGTTACTCGGGTTTATTGTCAGCCACCGGGGAATTGAAGCTAATCCAGATAAGATTGAGGCTATCATGAAGATGGAAGCACCTCGATCGCAAAAGAAGGTTCAACGGCTTACTGGATGCATGGCGGCTCTAAGCAGATTTATATCCAGGCTGGGAGAAAAAGGTCTGCCATTTTACAAGTTACTCAAGAAGGTGGATAAATTCCAGTGGACTTCAGAAGCGCAAGAAGCTCTAGATGCTCTGAAAAAATTCTTGACAACACCACCAGTACTGAAACCACCTCGGCGAGCCACGTCAACTCAACCAGCCGAAGATTTGCTGCTATATATCTCTTGCACGACTCACGTGGTGAGCACCGCGTTAGTAGTCGAGCGAGTAGAAGAAGGACATGCCTATCCAATACAACATCCTGTCTACTTCATTAGTGAAGTCCTAGGCCCCTCAAAGAAAAAATACCCTCAAGTTCAGAAGCTATTGTATGCAGTACTTTTAACTGCCCGCAAGCTACGTCACTACTTTGACGATCACAAAGTCACAGTAGTCACAAGTTTTCCAATAGGGGATATTCTTCACAACAAGGAAGCAATCGGTCGAATAGCCAAGTGGGCTTGTGAGCTGGGATCTCATGACATCGAGTTCCGGCCTCGCACTGCCATCAAAACCCAAGCACTGGTTGATTTCGTATCAGAGTGGACTGAACAACAAGTACCAGACAACCCGGAGACTGCAGAAGTATGGCGAATGTATTTTGATGGCTCACTAAAGCTGCAGGGAGCAGGAGCGGGGATTCTCTTCACTGCACCTGGAGGCGAACACCTCAAGTACGCCCTCCAGTTGCTATTCCCGGCCTCCAACAATGCAGCCGAATATGAAGCTTTGATCCATGGATTGAACATTGCCATATCATTGGGCGTCAAAAGATTAATGGTATACGGGGATTCTCTGGTAGTCATCAGCCAGATAAATAAGGAGTGGGATTGCTCAAACGATTCGATGGGAAGATACTGCACTACCGTCCGAAAGCTGGAGGATAAATTCGAGGGTCTAGAATTTCATCATGTGGAAAGAGATCGGAACACGGCAGCCGATGTACTGTCCAAGCTAGGGTCCAGTCGAACTCAGGTCCCACCCGGGGTTTTTGTGCAAGAAATTCTGCAGCCAAGTATCTCAATGGATCAAATAGAAGAGTGCAACATCATAGATCAACCCGAGTCAGATCCCGATGACTGGAGAAGGCCAACCATTAAGTACATAAGGAATGAAGAAGAACCAGACGACAAGAATTCGGCAGAGCGCATTGCAAGACAGTCGGCTCACTATACACTTATTGGAGAGACATTATACAGAAGGGGTGCATCAGGTGTCTTCATGAAATGCATCCTCCCATCTACTGGAAGGCAACTCCTGGAGGAGGTCCACGCTGGACAATGTGGAATACATGCAGCCTCCAGAACACTGGTCGGGAAGGTCTTCAGGTCAGGATTCTATTGGCCAACAGCAAAGAACGATGCAGCCGAGTTAGTTCGAAGGTGCGAAGCCTGCCAGTACTTGTCAAAGCAACAACACATGCCAGCACAGCAACTGCAGACCATACCAGTAACTTGGCCTTTCGCATGTTGGGGACCGGATATGATTGGACCTTTCAAGAAAGCTCAAGGGGGATACACTCATGTATTGGTAGCAATTGACAAGTTCACTAAATGGATAGAATTCAAGCCCATTGCCTCCTTAACCTCTGCTAAGGCCGTGGAATTCATACAAGACATAATATTTAGATTCGGGATACCAAACAGCATCATAACTGATTTAGGATCCAACTTCACGAGTTCAGAATTCTTTGACTTCTGTGAGCAAAAGAGCATTCAGATCAAGTATGCATCTGTAGCCCATCCAAGAGCCAACGGGATGATATTGGATGCACTCAGGAAAAAGATTTTCGATAAGAATGAAAAATTCGCAGGAAAGTGGATAAGGGAATTACCCTATGTTGTTTGGAGCCTAAGAACCCAACCTAGCCGAGCTTTGCATGGAAACACTCCTTTCTTCATGGTCTATGGGTCGGAGGCAGTGCTGCCCGCTGATCTCAAGTTTGGGGCGCCAAGGCTGATCTTTGAAAGCATAGCAGAAGCTGAGACCACCAGGCTGGAGGACATAGACGTACTCGAGGAAGAACGGTTAAACGCAGTGATCCAATCAGCAAGATACCAGCAGACTCTAAGGCGCTATCACGACAAGGCTGTGCGGCAACGATTCTTCTCAGTAGGGGAGCTCGTCCTTCGCCGAATTCTAACGGGAGAAGGACGACACAAGTTATCACCCTTATGGGAAGGACCCTTCGTAGTAGCAGAAGTCACTCGGCCCGGATCATATCGCCTCACTCAGATGGATGGCACAGAAGTTGGGAACTCCTGGAACATAGAACATCTGAGAAAGTTTTATCCCTAGCCGTACCTCAAAACTGCTGGGATAACGGTGATGTACTCTGTAAAGTGGAAATATGTCATCAATAAAGAAAAGGTCTCAAGGATACTCAATTTATTTACGATTGACTTGCATTCTTACTTAACTCAGGGTGACCACTATGCCCTGCTAACGGAGCAATCGACTTAAGTCGGCAACGACTTAAGGCGGTGCAACATGCTCACGCTTACTTAACTCAGGGTGACCACTATGCCCTGCTAACGGAGCAATCGACTTAAGTCGGCAACGACTTAAGGCGGTGCAACATGCTCACGCTTACTTAACTCAGGGTGACCACTATGCCCTGCTAACGGAGCAATCGACTTAAGTCGGCAACGACTTAAGGCGGTGCAACATGCTCACGCTTACTTAACTCAGGGTGACCACTATGCCCTGCTAACGGAGCAATCGACTTAAGTCGGCAACGACTTAAGGCGGTGCAACATGCTCACGCTTACTTAACTCAGGGTGACCACTATGCCCTGCTAACGGAGCAATCGACTTAAGTCAGCAGCGACTTAAGGCGATGTAACATGCTCGCGCTTACTTAACTCAGGGTGACCGCTATACCCCACGAACGCAGCGATCGGCTTAAGTTGGCGGTAACTTAAGACCAGTACAACATGCTCGTGCCTATATAATTCAGGGGATGATTTCCATATCCCGCAAACAAATTTCATAATCATCATGCGTCATTATTGCTAACTCATTAACTAATAAATTCTGATACAGTGAAAGAGTAATTATGTCATTCGAATGGTAAACTGGTGTCCTTGAAAGGGAATTAGGCTTACACCGAGTTCCTAAATAATTTTGGTGGTTGAATTGCCCAACACAAATATTGGACTAACTAGTTTGCTCTAGTGTATAAGTTTTACAGGTGCAAAAGGTTCACACTTAGCCATTAAAATGACCATGCGTTGAGTTCAACAAAAGAGCAAAGGAGCAACCAAAGGCCCCTCTGGTCTGGCACACCGGACTGTCCGGTGTACACCGGACTGTGTCCGGTGCACCAGAGGGCTTTAGCTCAAACTCGTCGCCCTCGGGAATTTTCTGGAGCTAGCGCGCTATAATTCACCGGGCTGTCCGGTGTACACCGGACAGTGTCCGGTGCTCATTTGAGATGCGGCTCCGGAACTCGCCAGTCTCGGGAATTCGCGAAGACTGCTCCGCTAAAATTCACCGGACATGTCTGGTGTGCACCGGACTGTCCGGTGCAACCTCGGGGCAACGGCTACTTCGCGCCAACGGTCACCTGCAGGCGCATTTAATGCGCGCCAGAACCGCGCAGTTGTCAGGCACGCGGGAGCAGGCACACCGGACATCAAACAGTACATGTCCGGTGTGCACCGGACATCCAGGCGGGCCCAGAAGTCAGAACTCCAACGGTCATATTCCAACGGCATTGATGACGTGGTGGGGGCACCGGACTGTCCGGTGTGCACCGGACTGTCCGGTGCGCCATCGAGCAGACAGCCTCCACCAACGGTCAAGTTTGGTGGTTGGGGCTATAAATACCCCAACCACCCCCACATTCATTGCATCCAAGTTTTCCAACTTCCAACCACTTACAAGAGCTAGGCATTCAATTCTAGACACACCAAAGAGATCAAATCCTCTCCAATTCCACTCAAGCCTTTAGTGACTAGCGAGAGAGATTTGCCGTGTTCTTTTGAGCTCTTGCGCTTGGATCGCTTTCTTTCTTTCTCACTTGTTCTTGTGATCAAAACTCAATTGTAACCAAGGCAAGAGGCACCAATTGTGTGGTGGCCCTTGCGGGGGAAGTTTTGTTCCCGTTTGATTGAGAAGAAGAAAAGCTCACTCGGTCCGAGGGACCGTTTGAGAGAGGGAAGGGTTGAAAGAGACCCGGCCTTTGTGGCCTCCTCAACGGGGAGTAGGTTTGCGAGAACCGAACCTCGGTAAAACAAATCCACGTGTCACACTCTTCATTTGCTTGCGATTTGTTTTGCACCCTCTCTCGCGGACTCGTTTATATTTCTAACGCTAACCCGACTTGTAGTTGTGATTATTTTTGAGATTTTCAGTTTCGCCCTATTCACCCCCCCTCTAGGCGACTTTCAGTCCTCTAACAAACACTCGATCATGCGAACCGTGCGCTTGGAACACGCGAAATATTTTTTCTATTTTGCAATGTCTTTTCCAGGAGCAACCGACGAAGAAGGGTGACTCGAGGAATCAGGGGCAGCGTTCACGTCAGCCCTTATATCTTCGGGAACAACCACGCCGGGTCTCCTCATCAAAATTCGTCCCGCCCGAATAGCCTTGTCCAGGGCTTTGTCGCGTTGGGCCTTGAGAGTAACAGAAGTTTCTTCAGCAGTTTTAACAGCCAGTCGAGCACTCTCTAACTCCTGGGCAATGGATTTTTTGGAAGCCCGGAGCCCTTTGATAGTAGCATCCTTCGCTGATATCAACTGCTTAAGCCGGGTTACCTCCTCCATGGATTCTGGCAGCTTACGACGATGAAGGTCTAATTCTTCCATGGTGAAGCGATGACTTCTTTCCAAAATGGTCAGCGAATTGCTAGAATCTCGATACAACCTGTCAAGATTGTCACGAGAAGCGGCAAGGATACATTTTTCTTCCTGCAAGCACAAGTCAGTTCCTTCAAAAACCAGGCAAGTAATAGGAGCGCAGTAAGGCAAAGCACAGTTTCGTATATCACCTTTTCAGAGTCGAGCTGAGCATGCAGGGAAGAACTCAACGCATTGGCATCATCTAAGGCGGCAGAGACCTGACTCAGCTCAATCTGACTTTGAGAGTACTTTTCCTCAAGATCAGTGCATCGCTGAGCCAATTCAGCCTGATCTTGAGAATGTTTTTCCTCAAGAATTGCAATCTGTCGAGTCATTCCTAGCAAGAGGTAACCAAACAAAACGAGGTCAGAAGGTAAAACAGTCCACAACAAACGCGAAGCAAAGAAAAAGGGCACTAACCAGCGTTAGTTGCCTCCAACTCGGATACACGACGATGAAGTGACACCGGATTCCAACACGAAAGAGACGAAGCCACTTCTGGGACAGGAGCACCCTGCAATCTCAGCTGGCTGGTCATCCCATCCACCAAAACCTGATGAGAAGAACAGATGAGCATAATGGCAAAAGTTCATGCAATGTAAAAATCAAGCCAAAAAACAGCACATTACCTGGAGGTTGGAAAAGAATGAAGGGATCCCCAGATCAGGAGAAATCAGCTGATAACCAGGCGCAAGGTCACCACCCGAAGCGGTTTGCAACGAAACGGTGGGAATCAGTTCAGCGCCTTCAACAGAGCCGGACACCCGATCAGCGGGGATGCTGCCCTCTAAAGCGACACCCTGGTCCAAAGTTTGGGCCACCACCATGCAGCCAGAGTGTGGAGGTGACCCCGCGTGAACGTCCATGGAAGTGCCGGAAGGAGACCCTGTCTGGGCACCCTCGGGGGCTGGGTAATAGTTGGCACTGCCCACTTGAGCTGGATCATCCCCGGCAGCACCCTCGGGGGCTGGGCAGTGGCTCGCACTCTTCGCCCGAGCTAAGTCATCCCCGGCGATACCCTCGGGGGCTGGGCATGTGTCAGCACCATTCTTGAGGTCCAGACTCTCCGCAGTAACCACCTCTAAGGTTGACGGGCCCTCGGCTACTTCCATGGAATCAGGACAATCCAAGTTAGCATCCCGATCCTCGAGATCGCGCTCTAAGGTTGACGAGGCGCGAGATGACCTCAACCCAGCATCCGGCACGGCACCACAAGCTTCCGTTACATCATCATCCACTGGCCCTGATAACAAGTCCTCTGGGACCATATCCTCAAGAGTTTGATCAAAGTCGGCCAGGGATATTTCTTGCAGACCAACGAGGGCAGATAAAGCAGGAGAAGGAACTCCACTACTTTCCCCACTGGCGAGGAATTGCCGACTGTTCTTCCGAGTCAGAGGGACCTCATTCTCTTCCTCTCTGTCGTCTTCATCAGCAACACAGGCAACACCCCCATTGGGATCAACGACGGATGGAGTACACCCATTGGGATCAGCAACAGACATACCACACCCATTGGGATCAGCATCAGTAAATTCAGGCACAGGAACCTCCTCAGCAGCAGGAACCGAGGGACCAGCACCCTGATCCAAATTAGATACTCGCCGAATACGTCTCTTTTTCTTTTTCTGCTCATCAACAGAAGGATCAGTTTGATTGGTTCGGCAAGGACGCCTCGAGCGAACACGGACAGGTCTCTGAACATCCAAGGTTATACCGACCTCTGGGAGAGGCGCCACTGCCAATGTCTCAGCAGGAGTAGCGTCAGAAGAATCTTCAGCCAACATATCAAGCATGGCATTCATTTCTGCATCATTAGGATCCAAAGGCACCTCGAAATGGACTTGTCGTTCATCATCAGGAATTTTCCCAAGTGAGGCAACCAAAGCATTGACTTCTTCATCAGAGGGCCGCGTTCTAAGGCCCAAATTGCCATCAGTCGCAGGTGGATTTGACACGAAAAGAGTGAAGGCTTTGGCAGGAGGCAGATTCCAGGCCGAGTACGCCACCGGAGCACCAACATTGGATACTTTGCCCCTGAGAATCATCTCCAGTCGGCTCACCAAATCTGCAGAAGGGATTCTCTTGTTGATAACTCGAGTTGAGTCGGCTAGCCCTTGATACAGATAAGCCGGGTGGACCCTATCTTTCAGTGGTTGAATGTTTTTGAAAATGAAGTCAGCAACTACAGCTTCAGCAGTTAAACCTCTCTCTTTCAATAGTCCAACTTCAGCTAGCAGCACACTGGCTTCGGCTACCTCCTCGTCTGTGGGCGACTCGGTCCAGCTTGGGGTGCGAACGTCTGGCTGTCTTCCCGACCGGGGGGGGAGAGAATTTCCATAGTTATCAACTATAAACCACTCCAGACGCCATCCCTTAATGTTGTCTTTAAGGGGAATCTCAAGATATTCAGTCTTCCGTCCCCGGCGCATCTCCAAACTGGCACCTCCGACCAACTGATGTTGTCCCCCGGCCATCCCAGGGCGACAATGATACAGGTGTTTCCACAAGCCAAAATGCGGCAGCACGCCAAGAAAGGCTTCGCATAAGTGGACAAAGATGGAAATTTGCAGAATTGAGTTAGGGTTCAGATGGGTTAGGTTGATGTGGTAGAAATCAAGGAGACCACGGAAAAAGGGAGAAATAGGAAGGCCAAGGCCGCGGAGAAGAAAAGGAGCGTAAACCACGGACTCGTGGGTATCCTCTGTCGGGACCGTAGTCCCGTGGCAAATCCGCCAAGAACAGAGTTCCCGTGGAGGAAGAACCCCGATGGACACGAGGTGGAGGAGTTCGGCTTCGGAGATGATAAACATGTGGTTACCTGCAAAAGGCAACTGGCTGTTGGGATCGATTGGAGGAATCACCACAGCGGACGAGCTTGCGATTTTCCTCTTGGGAGCCATCTCGATTCTACCAGTGAGCAGATTGGAGGCGAGCGCAGAGAGGATTCGGAAGCGGGAATGCAAGAACTAGGGCGCGGAAAGCAAAGGCGGCTAAAAGTGCAGCTCTTATGGGATATTCTCGGACCAGATACCGTTTCAAAAAGTGCCCAGTCATCACCCGGCAGTTATTTCCAAAACCCCAGCATGCCACGTGGTCATTCGGCAGTTATTTCCAAAAACTGGTGGGCCATCTCATCACTCGGGTGTTATCCTCAAAATAACTCGGCATTGCCTCTAAAATGCCGACGTCACCACTCAGTCACTCGGCGTTGCCTCTAAAACGCCGACCTCGAGCTCAATCGCTCGGCATTACTTCTAAAATGCCGACGGCGACCTTTAATCACTCGGCGTTGCCTCTAAAACGCTGATCTCGAGCTCAATCGCTCGGCATTACTTCTAAAATGCCGACGGCGACCTTTAATCACTCGGCGTTGCCTCTAAAACGCTGATCTCGAGCTCAATCGCTCGGCATTACTTCTAAAATGCCGACAACGACCTTTAATCACTCGGCGTTGCCTCTAAAACGCTGATCTCGAGTTCAA